>VXAC01008437.1:929756-1121222 GCA_013399225.1 Rhipidura dahli | reverse complement strand
TTTTTTTTTTTTTACATTTTATTATTTTGATTATTAATCATGGCTTAAGAATGGCTGAGCCAATGAAGATTATGTATGCAATTTCAAAAAGTCCAAGATCTATATTACCAAGTGCTAGCTTGAGAGACCCAGGGAATTTGATGGCAGTTCTCTAGATTCTGATGAGGGACCAGTGCAAATTGAAGAGGCTGGTAGCCTGGGGCAGGGTATCTTTCTTTAGAAAGAGAATAGTGAAGGTTATATCTAAAATTTGGCTTGGAGAAGTCCTGTCAAGACAGCTGTGGAGAGGATCAGTATGGAAACAGCAAAATTCAAAGAAAAAGAAGCTGCTTGTTTAATTACTCCAGATTTCCTTGGGTTTGGAGTTGGACCTCTTTTTCTCCTATTTGTTTTAATTGACAATAGACAAGATTAACTACAGGTCTTACACAGAAAAAGGATCACTCTGAGGTTATTCAAGTTTGCAGAGCCTTTAGTCTTGTCTTAATACAAGCAGAGTCAATCTTTCTGCAGAAGACAAGGCTCTATGGGTCAAAAGCTTGCCACAGTTTGGGGCCCTGTTATTCTGGACCCCTCAGTTCAGGAAGGACATTGAAGTGCTGGAGAAAGTCCAGAGAAGGACAACAAAGCTGGGGAAGGGTTTGGAGCACAAGTCCTGTGAGGAGCATCTGAGGGAGCTGAGGGGGCTCAGCCTGGAAAAGAGGAGGCTCAAGAGGGACCTTATCCCTCTCTACAACTCCCTGAAAATTGTGACCTGATTCAGTGATTCTGTGACCCTGTGATGTGCCAGCAGAGTTGCTGTGGTGTGTATAAAACAGATCTGAGACAAATGCACAAGGACCACACGGCCCTGCTGCAGGAAAGCTTCTCTTGACATGACCCTGCTGCCTTCAGCAGCAAGATCACCACAGTAATGCAACAATTTATGCCAAACCAAGTCAAAAGCAGGTTGCAAATCCCATAAAAGTTAACTTGAGAGAAATATTACTTCAAAGCAAAGAGTAATTCATATTCCGAGAAGACGGTAGATTGAAGTGAGAGGCATATGAATCATGCTGCCTGTAATTTGACTTCTGCCCCAGTTTGAGACTAAAATCACCATGTTAGGAGGTGAGTCAAGAGAAGCAGCTGGTGTGTCTTGTGCTGATCAAAACCAAAAAACGTTCCTACAAACTGTGCAAGCCTGGGATGTTCTCATAGGCAGGTTCAGAGGATGTGATAATCTATTTCTGTTCTTTGGGAAACTCTAAGATGTGTTTGCATTCATCCTAAGAGAAACAGTGTCAAGATATTCAGGAAATAATGAGGAGATTTTTTTACAATTAAGTACAGTATGTTGATCTGGATATCATCTATAAAACTTCTGTAATATATTTGATTAAAATGAAACTTTTATTGGATCTGCAAGTATTAAGGATTCTGAAGCAGTTCTCAAAAGTTGGTTTAAAATGAAAGGTTTTGGTTTGCTTGGGAATTTCAATGCAATTGTATTTAAGCCAAGACAGGCAAGAGGAAGAGTGAGGAGATCTGGACCAGATGGCTTTGTCATGGGAGGAACTGGGTGGTTTTTCCATGGTAGAGCATAAAATGGTCAACTGGACACATGAGACAGTACGTGCAGGCTGGAAAAGTGCCATTGCAGCACATTAATCCTGTTCAGAAACAAAGTGACTGGGTTTGCAGAGCAGTGCCTGGAGCTGTGACCAGGCCACCTCCAGACCAGAGCTGGGTGTGTGCCACGGGAGCACAAGTAAATGCACTGCCCTCACGGGCCATGCCAGCCCACAGCTGCCACAGGCAGAGCCTGCTTGGGCATCTCTGCACCCACTGCACTGACACATCTGTGTCTGTGGGGCTTTGGGAGGAGTGACAGTCGCACTGCACCCTGGATGGCTGTGGGTCTCCTAGAGAACCAACCTCTCTTCTTCCCCTTTTCATCTCCAATGCTTCCTCAGATGAGGTGCCAGCATCTTCCTCTTGTTATTGCTGGATGAGTTCGTGTCACTGCTGATGCTGAAGTGTTCTCAGCCTGTAGGACACAACAGGATGAAATGACAAAACTCTCTTATCAAGGGCAGAAAAGGGAAAGAGGCAGAAAGAGGCCAGTGCTGGTGAGTATCGAGCACAGTGAGGACTAGGAGAAGTTCCAAGCTCTTTCTTGCAGTTTGTCATATCCCTGCTTGACTTTTCCACAACTCATTCCTTGTACCTTATAAATAATAGTTAAGTCAACGCAGACAATTGTGGCTACTGGTAAAAACCACAGGGAGCAGCTAAACACAATGGAAATTACTTATTCCACCATTTGGTTTTACTTTGGAGCAAGCAAAAAACTCATGAAAAGAAATGAGTCATTTTTTTTTTTCATCCATCTTGGCTTTTGTCTGCTCAACAACATGTCCTTTTTGCGTGTAGTTGTGGTCTTAACGTTTTTATTTACTTTTTTCCTGCTTTGCTTTCTTGGTTTATGATTGTCTCCCAATGACAACTGCTAGCACCACAGGACTAGAACCTGGTAAAAGACAAAGCAAAACCACCATGCCTTTGGGGAAATGACTCTGCTACCTTGCCAAGAAACATGTTTGGCAGGTTTATAAGCCAAGGTGAAGTTGGAGTTCTCGGAGCCCTTCTGCCTTCCTTGAAAGATGTCAGGTGGGAACCTCAGCAAAGCTAGTATCTTGAGTAGCATCTCCAGGGCTGGGCAAACTGGTTCAGGTAGAAGAAATTGCAGCTCAGACTGAACCTTTGCCCATTTCTTGATGGGCTGAGCCTAAATTTTGTCTTCCTCCAACTCATAAACCTAAGCTTGGAATATGTCTGTCCTCAGAGCTGAACCTTCATAGGCGTTGAGAAATGTATGGCTGCTATCTTTAAATCTTTCTCCTGCATGTCTGCCCCTCTGCCCTACCTTGAGGTTGATTATTTGAACATCAGCCAGCATTTACTCCATGCACACCTATCCCAGACTGGTGTGGGCTTCAGGCCTCTGGCAGAGATTTACTCCCCACAGGACCACAAACCAATGTGTCCCTTTGGCTTTGCCAAGAGGGTGTTAGAAAGTAGGGGCTGTGGGGGATGCATGTGGTTAGCCCAGGCAGCCACTTGTCATTGCTGGAGAGTCTGTGTGGTTTTCATGAGGAAAGGGATTGAATATTCTTCTTCTGAGTTGACTCAGAAAATATAGAGCAAGGGGCTCTATGGAGAGGTTTCTTCTTGCCTTTAGGGCAATCCTGGTGATTACACCTCCATAAACAATTGATCTCTGCACAACAAAGTTGTTTTTCAGTTGTATTAGCCCTAACTCATTGCTGAAAGGGTTACAAGCTGCTCACCCAGCCCCTGACCCAGCTGCTCTAGGAGGAAGAACAATTAGCCAGATTTTGTAAAAGGACACTTGCCCATTAAGGGAAAGATCTTCTGCCAGTTACTTCCACAGAAGTAACCTGTTAAAGCATCGGTCCCTCCCAGATCGTGTAGAATGGGAATAGGATGGCCCAGTGACAAAGAGATGCCTAAGGAAAGGACTCTGCAGGGATGTGGCTGCAAGAGGACATCTAGTACACAGATGGAAAGGAGGGCTACAGGACACGGAGCAATGGGAGAAGGCACAGAAAAGGGAACAGCTTCTGACAGGATAATCAGAAGCATTTGCTGGCTCAACATCTTCTGACATTTACCAGCCGTGGGAGAAAATGGTGAGTGATGAAGAGCAGGGCTATGTACTGTATCCCTGAAATCTGGGATGGGCTCCAGACTGGGGATGTCTGTGTCCATTCTGTCAGTGAGCCATAACGAGCAGGACAACACAAACATTTGTTTAAAATTAAATTATGAATTTTGGTTTAAAATGGCTTGAAATCCAGACTGCTTCAGTTCTGTTGTATTATTTTGCAACTGCAGCTGAATCTGTAAACTCCTGATGCCTCTGCCAAAGGGATGGAGGCACTGCTTCCCACTTACTCAAGCCTATATATCAGCAGCTCTTCCAAGCAGAAACAAGTCCTTGAGTTAGCAAAATAATGCTCCTCTTGCCTAAAACTCAGCTCAGAAGATGCTTCCTGGGCTCCTTATGTAGTTGCTGCCCTGTTGCAAATCTTCATAAAGCAAAGAGCCTTTTGTTTATATTTTTGCTTGCAATTGGCAGGGGTTGGCAGGTTATCTGAATACTCTATCTCTGTCTATATTTGCCTACTTCTGATCTGTTGACAGTATAAGAGTGTCAATATTTTTTTCCTTGTAAGGTGATATAAGCAACTGCCTAACTGTTGACTCAACTGAGGATTACTAATTTCAATAGGTAGTTAACAAATCAGCCTACACTCCAGGGAGAAGGTAAGTGCCTGCCACTTCTGAAAGAGCCCTGGGAAGCTAATAGTGATCAGTTGCTTTGAGCCCAGGGCTAAGCCAGGGTGGAGCACAATGATGCTCCCTTTGGGAGGTGGCTCACCTGGCCAAGAGATAACCTGGGTGGGGCAGGAGGGGAACGGTGCTCCATGGGATGCATTATTTCTTCTTCCAGTTCTTTGGATGGCAGTTTTCAGTTACTTTGCATTTAAATTGTGGCAGGTAACTGCTAGATTTCCTTTCTTTTTCTTTGCATGGTTTTGTAAAACTTACCCATCTAGCTTGGATCTCTTCAGAGCGAGAATGGAAGAGCAGGCAGTAGTGAAGGTTTGTGAAAATGTTTGCAGGGAGATTGCCAGTCCAAATCCCACCTGGCTGGGTCATAGTGAGGTTTTGTTGCCATGTGGCAGCTGTGGAGTGCTTTTAAGGAATGGCTTGGATCCATCTTGTGCTGAGCTATGCCTTCCTCCAAGCATACAGGCATTGACTCTAAACATGCACAACACCTGTGTCTACTCAGTAGTGCTTCTACTCTAATCTTTATTTTTAGTAATGTTTAGTAATGTTTAAGATACCAGAAAATATCTCAGTGGAAAAAATTCCTGTTCCGTTTCTCTTTGTCTTAAAATGCTGTTGAGATGGCCATGAGAACATGGCACAGGCTGGCTGTGTTTATCTGGCTCTGCCTTCTATTTGTTCTGCAATTATCTTGTGAAACATTGTGTATGCTTTTAGGCACAGGGTTTTTTTCCCAGCTCTGCTCATCCCTTTCTTTTGCACACATGCACTTACAGTTAATTTTTTCTAATGGAAATAATGTCCTGCAAAGGTCTCTGGTTGAGGAAAAGGGAGCTGTGTGAGAGCTCTTTTCATTATGTTAGAAATTACTGTTGATCAAGTTGCACTTCAGTATTTTCATGTAACAATAGCCTAGAAAAGACTTCGTCTTTTTTTACACTTCTCCCATGTGTATGAGCAAAATGAGCTCAAAATCTAAGTAATAGATGTGGTGGTGGGAGATGTCCCTCTTGGCAGTTGGGGCACATGTCCACATTGCTCCGTTAATATTCAGTCTGGCAAATGGTGTCCCTAGTTTTGATGAATGTTTTTGTCAGCTTCCGTGGAAAATACCCCAAAATTATCAAATCTATTCTTATTTTCTGTCAGTGCTGAGGGACATCCATTGTGCCTACAAAGCTTTCATTTCAGCATCCAATTACCCACCCGAATGCACAGTGACACATGAAAAGCATTTGGCAGCCTTGCAGGACCAAAGCCACAGTTTAGTTACAGGTACTTGTTCATTGCCACAAATTCTGGCTGTTTTACTGTTTCACAGCACCTTTTACATGTAAAAGGACTTATCACATGGATGGACAGGACAAAGAGTGGGAGAGAGGGAATATTGTCCCTGTTTCTCTGTGTGGGGAAACTGTTGCCTGGACATTTTCATCAATGCATCTGAGGTTGTGTGAGGAGGCTGTAGCGAGCTCTGAACTGCAGTGGAGTGAGTGTGAGAACATCAACCCTTCCCTTTCTCCATGGCTGGGACAGTTGTGGTGTTGATGTGACAGGGAGAACTGTACACCAGCTCTATGGTCAGTCCTTGAACAGAGAAACTTCTCAAGGCCCTCTAGGTCTGTGCAGAGACACAAACCTGCACCTCCTGGTGACTTAGCCTGTGGCTATTTTGAGCACTGGAGACCTTAAACTTACAGACTCAGCTGCAGTTTCAAAATAATCCAATAGAGCTGGATTTTGAGCCACTTTAAATCAAATCCCTAATTTGAATTAAAATAAGTCTTGATAGTTTGGATCTATTATTTCTCTTCCAGTGATTAAAAAGTTCCTATCTAGACTGGTTGGGAAAATTGTTTGCTCCTTACCTTCTTGACAAGAACAAGTATTTCCCTGCTTATCTCACTCAAAATCATCTATTTCACATTCATCATCTGAATTCAATTAAAAATAACCTGCAGCTGTAATTGTTAAGGGCTGTTTTTAACTGAACTCCCTTCATCCCAGAGCATGTGGGATTTCCCCACACAGTTTCAAGAGCAGGTGGTCAGTGGGAAATTCCTACAAGCTCCTCAGTGTAGGGCTGCTCTTGGGGGCTGTTCTCAGTGTATCAGATGTGATTTAGCATTCGTCTCTCCAAAGCAGAAGACTGATTACTTCCCCCCTCCCTTTTCTATCAATACTTGACACAAGCTATGTGAAAAAGGGGGCTACAGGATGCAGACCCATCCTTGGGTTTTCCAGGGCATGTGTAGGCTCTCTGCCATGCCAGCCAGAGCATCCTCCTGCAAATCATTTTGTGCAGCCTGCAGTACAGTGCCAGGGCAAGATGTGCCACAGAACCATTCTGGTTCACTTTGAACATACAGAGTAAAAGTTCCCTGAAAAACTTGTGTGACTGGCATGGTTTATATCATAAAACAATTAGAAGTGAATGGGTTTGGAGAGTATGTAAGCATTCGTTCATCATCCACCTCTTATTGTTAATGGGAAGCTTCCTGTTAAGAACTGGGTGAGGCACTGCCTTGCAGAAATGTGCACAAGCAGCATGGGAGACTCTTGCTTTTGTTTCTTCTTTGTGGGAACCCTGTGGAGTCTGCAGCTCAGACTGAACTTCTGCAAAATCCACACCTCAGCTGCAGAGACAGAACTTACTGCGGGCGATGAGAAGACCCTGTTTTGGCTTGAGTTGTCTTAGCTTTTCTATCCCCTCTTTCTTTTCCAGGATCTTGGTAAAATGTCCCATGCACTTTTTTTTTGGTGGAAACTCAAAGCTCAGCGGTTTAACTCTCCTCTCTGACTAATAGCAGAGAAAAATGTTAAAACTTGTTCCTCTTTCTTTTTATTCAACTTGGCACGTGAGGAGAAATAGTTTACTCAGAGAAAATTTGGCAAGGGAATTATCTTGATTTCATTCAAAGTCTTTGAGTGTTGTAGTGAAAATGGGTTTTGATTAGACAAAGTCAAAAGCCCTTGAAACTCTAATATCTACAATGTCATAAGTGGAATCCCTCTCTTGCAACTTATCATTGCTGTGTAAATTTGAGCTCTTGGTACCTCTTTCACTGGCTTTGAAAAGGCTTTGAATCCAAGAGCTGCTCTTAGGGCAAAAGGCTTCTGCTGTCTGCTGGTTTACTTGGCAACATGGTCTTTCTCTCATGGTCCAAGATAGAAATACACTGTGCATCTCCCACCCCACTCGAATAGGAGCAATCAGTGTGGAGCAATGCTCCCCCCAGCCTGCTCTGAATGTGGGATCTGCTTGCACACTCTTATCATTTTTCAGCTTGAGAAGCTCTATTTCTGCTCCAGACAGGGAACTTGAAGGTGTCCCCCTTCCCCTGCTTCCTCTTCTCTTAAAGCAACACTAAAAATGACATTAGCTTAGAAAGGTACTTGGCACCCAAAATTACAGACCCATACTGGAGTTTGTCCAAATAAACATCTCCAAAGCAACTAATCCTATGCCAACTGATGACATTTTTCAGTGACAGGGTGGTTGTCCCTGAGGTCCAGGGATGCATCTCTGTGGCCATTCCCTGGAGCACAGTGCACTGTTCAGCTCCAGTTCCCACGTGTGTCCCTCCCAGAGCCCAGATCAGGTAGGTAGTTTCATTGCAGTGATGCACGAGTGGCTGCAATCAGAGCTGCAATCACAAACCCCACCTTGTGTCTCTGGTGTTTTGCAGGGCTTTCCTTGCATGTGCACATCTGCTTTGTGCATCCCTGGGCCAGCTCTGTCCCTGCAGTGTAG
The DNA here is from genome assembly GCA_013399225.1 of Rhipidura dahli. NCBI lineage: Eukaryota > Metazoa > Chordata > Aves > Passeriformes > Rhipiduridae > Rhipidura > Rhipidura dahli. The sequence goes on along the minus strand of VXAC01008437.1, from coordinate 1,113,106 downwards.
GCGCTGGGACACGAGCCCAGAGCTGCTTCCTTCTGCAGCAAAACCACCACTGGTTCCCTCTCACGCAAATGGGAAAGCAAAGCTTGGAAAATGAGTGCTTTTCCAGGCTCTCTTCCTTCCATGCTGAGACTGACCATGACATTTTTCAATTTTAACAACGGGCAAGTGGGTTCTGTGATGGGCAGACAATGAAGTCAGATTTCCTAGGGCTTTGTCTGGTGGATAATGAAGGGCTTGTTTGCTGGGTTTGTTTGGCTTTGTTTGGGTTTTTTTTTTCCCAGAACTTTCTTTCCCCTACTTCATTATACTGAGACTGCAGTGAAGTAATAAGCATTATATATGCACAGCAGAGAGATCCCCTGATGGACAAAAGGATTCTCTGCTGTTTAATAAAATAGCCTCCCTCATGGATACTTCTCCCACGTCCTAGTTTTACAGATGTTCTCATTAAGATTAATTTAAATCTGATGAAGGCTGAAGCACTTCTTGCATGCTTCCCTTTAAGGAACATAAGGCTCTCGTGTTTTCTACCTACCTGGTCACCAGGCAGCACAAAATTTGTAAGGATTGAGAATTTTCCTGAGCATCTGTCAGCAGCAGTGGGAACTAGCCAGTTCCAAAAAGGAAGTAAGGAAGTTGTGAAGGCAGAGAGAGGAAAAGCATGTTGTTACAATCTTCTTAAAAGCTTTCTTGCAAAGACAGTAGCACCTTCTGCTGAAACCTCCATAAGGAGAAATGGGAACAAAGCATTCAGACACAGTCACAGTGTACCAGACCCTGAAGAAAGACATCTTAACTGTTCTCTGGAGGTTTCTGTAGGGCTGCAAATGGGAACACATACTTCTTTTTACTTATGCTTGAGAAAAAGGCTCAGATCCTGCAGGTCTGTCTCTCTCCAGCATCCCATTCATTACATTTCCCATCCCTCTCCCCAGCACCACCACATATCTCTCCTGCACAGAATGGGTTTCATTCACGGATTCCTAGAAGGTCTTAGCAGGTAAGAAGAGCAGCAGCATCTGGATGTGGTTGGCACACAGACCTTATCTGAGCCAAGGCCCCACTACAACTATTCTTTGCCCCTTTCCATCTCTGTCTGATACCTCTTAAGGGATGTATGTATGTATGTACATCTCCTAGTGCTGCTTGAATCCCAGGCCACGAGGCTTTACAGAACCATCCAAAGCAGTCCAGTAATGTCCCTTTACTCTGTGCTGATCACATGGTGATTTCAAATGACTTGAGCATTTCACATTTTTGTGTAATCTCCTTAATGTGGGGGCACTTTGGGAGCTCTCGGATTGCAGGGAGTTCAGGGTAACTCGAACTTGTTGGACACTACAAGTTTCCACAGATCTGAGCATGGATGTTTGGTGTGGTTAGGAGCTGCTATACTTGCCTGGGAAATGAGGAGGGGAATGAGCAGGTTCATCTGCCTTTCTGCTGGAGCAGGCATTTGCTGAATGAGTAAGGACACTGGCTGGCACCTAATAGCCACCTTGGAGTGATAAAGGCACAAGGAGATCTGCATGTGGTCTTTTGCAGGGGTGATATTCCAGAGTGAAGTGGATAGTGGTGCTGCCTGAGAAAGTTAATGCAGTTATTTGCTGAAGAGTTGGACTTTATTTTACAAGGTTACTATTCAGTCAGGTTTTATTGACAGCTCACTGACACACAGATAATTATGTAAATTCTCATAAATGCTTATCTGTGGTTTGTCACTGTTGATCTATTCACAGTTATAATCTTCTTGCCTTTATAAATTTTCCTGCTCTTGGGAGATGTAAAATGTTACAGGAGTAAAAGCTATTTTGGTGTGGGAGTTACCCTGAGTTTCTTGCTCATTATATTTCCCAGTGATTTTTTGGGAAACATTTCTGGAAATTTGGTCAAGATTCAAAAGAACCAATTCAGGAGTAAAGAAGAGAAACAGTTTCCATCAAAGAGACAGCTAAGGAGGTGATAATTCCAGCTTCAGGAAAGTGAAGGAAAGGGGAAGAGGAGTCAACTAACTAGTGAGTGACATGTAGAAGGTTATCCATATTCTTCCTGCTCAGTTATTCTCAGGAGTTGGAGAATAAAAGTAGATGGATGGCTGTGAAGTGGAGAACAATCCAAAGGAGAGTGCCTGCAACTCAAACTGCATTTCTTTCCTCTGATCAGAGTTGCTCCTGTCACACTGAGCCATTACATGGTGCAACTTCTTACTAGAGGAAGCTGTAAATAAAAAAAGCTCCTTCCAGTTTAAAATTAGGTAACTAATGAAAGATATATGAATGAGTTGCTAAATGCAACAATAACATCTCTGGCTAGGGGTCTCCAAAGCTGGAAAACATTAAAGAATGATGAAGTGCTGCTGGTAGGGACTTCTGGGGAGTCTGGTGTGCTGTAACCCACCCCTTAACGCAAGGGTGGGCCTGGTCCCTCTCCCTTAAGTTCCTCTTCAGGGTCTGACAGAACAGCAGATAATGTGGGAGGTGGATTGTCCTGTATCAGCTGCAGGATTATGAGACTTGCAAGGCAGCAGCTCAGCAAGAAAGAGCTTTCTGTGCTTGAGATCCCACCATCCTTGAGCGGTGCAGAAGGAAGCCTGCCTTGAAAGCTGGGTGCAGTGCTCACAGGGCAGATTTTCTGTGGCAATATCAGTGCTGATATGGTGGTGTAATAAACTTCAGCCCCCCTCTTCTCTTTTTGAAGAAGCTGTACCTCCTCCTTGTCCTTTATCCTCTAGCTGAAGCCCAGGGAAGGAGTCTTTGCCTTGTGTTTGTTCTTGGGAAATCATGAAGAGAACAAATGTTGAACCAGGCTGAGTCTCCTCCAGCAGTCAGAGAGGTATGTGGAACATCTGGGGCGGAACACAGCAATAACAAAAAGCAGAACATGCTGAAATACAATGCTGAATGCATGTTGTCTGGCTGCAGAGAAGTTGGTTCTCCCTGAGGCATTAGTTCTTGAAAGAGAAGACCTGAAGTCCAAGAGGTTTCCTTTGTGCCTGTGGGCATCCTGGTCATGCTCCATGCTTGGTGGCAGGGTTGGGGCTGCAGGATGTTACCAGCATCCCTGCCCCTGCTGACACCTGTGAGAGATGGTGCTTCCTTCAATAGTTAGACTGCAGCTGATTGTCAAAGGCAGCCTAATTTAATTAGAGTTGAACTGGATCTTTATTTAATGAGATCTGAGACTAATTAATTTTTGGAGTCACAGTACGAAAGACGCTTTGTTCCTTTTGAATAGGTAATTAAGTGAGGCATATGCAGACAGTCAATGCTCTGCTGCATTTGCAAAGGGTTTGTTCTCTTTCTTATCTTCATCTTCTTTGTATAAGCACTTTGGAATTAGGAATTAATTGTTTTGTTGCTAATGATGTTGGGTATAATTATCGTGCTTTCGAATGGCAGACTTTGTCCAAGTTATGGGTCGTGGGTACAGAGCAGAAGAGAAGCTGCCCAGGATGATGAGTTGTCTTTGAACTGCCTGGAGCTAAAGCTACTTTTGCTTAGGAACAGAGTGGCCAACTGGGATCCTCTGCAGAGTGGCAGGTGACAGCATTTTGCAACACCAGCTCCAGCTGGCTTTCCAGTATGGACAAGTTGTCTTTCATGTGGTTTATCCTCACCTGGTTCTACCAGAGTAGCATGGTCACACCACAGTATTTAGCTGCCTGGTTCTGGGAGAAGGAGATTTTTTGGTCCTTTTTTGTTCATTTGTAGTGGCCCTGTATGTACCACTGCACCAGATCAGAACAGCTTGGCTGTTTTGATCCTCATGCCCATAGAAGCCTCAGGGACTCTGATGTTTGCAAACACATCTCATTAATTGAAGTGACATTCATTTGCAAGCCAAGAATTAATATTTTGAGTTCTGATGTTTATGAAGTAGTCTTGTGTGACTCGTTCCCCATTGGCACCAGCAAATAACCCACAATGTTCAATATCTAGCAGGTCATTTCCATTAGAAAGCAAACTTGGTGTTTGAGCCCAGCATTTCTTAGGATGTCCTTGATGAATCTTTTTCATTTGTGATGCTCAAGACAGAGCTTCATAGTTGCTGGCAGCTGAGTTAGCACATAGATGAGAACAACTTTGAATCTTTTGAGGACCATCCCTGTCCTGAATGTTTTGTGGGCTCTCTTTTCTGCCTTACTGCACATTTATATACATCATCTATACCTGAGGTGTGCATCTGTATGAGGCTGCATGGCAACCAGGTGACATTCACAAGACCTTTCATCCATGTGCATGTGCTCTCTGCTGCAAAAACTCAGCCTTTGAAGGCTCTGGGTTGGTACAAGTTCATGGCTGTGTGATCAGTTCAAGCCACTGACACAGTGTATGTACTAAAACTTCCAACCTCAGCTTGGCTCATTATTCCAAAAAAAAGAAAATTGTGACTTCTTGGTGACCCAATCTTATTGGAAAGAAAAGGAATAGTTCATACTGACAATAGATAGAAGCTAGGGCAATAAGAGGGTATCCCTGTTAGGATACCACCCTGCCACATCCCTAGATTGATTTCATGTTTTTTCCTCCCATGCATATCTTTGGAGATCCATTCTCATGTTCCAGTGCCTTTTCAGGATCACAGCAAAACCTCTCCCAGAGGGCTGCTCCAGAATGGCACATACTTGGGACCTTTAGCACAAACAGGGCATGCACTGTTGATCCATTTCTGCCAGCCCCAGTTTGTACACCTACATATTCAGCTTTGGAGGAGACCTGTGCTGAAACACATCCTCACAGAATCCCTACAGTCTTAACTTTGGGACTCCAGCCTATACTCTCTGCTGGGGTCAGTCTGTGCTGAATGCAATCTGCTATAATCATGATTTCTTATCTTTCATTGCTTAAGGGCTGCTTTCCTGTTCCCTGACAGAGTCATTAATTTTTTCCCACTCTTATGAATCTCTTTCTACACTTTCAGATGGTCCAAACCTCTTGGATTTTCTTCAGAAATTCCCCACAAGAGGCATCTGGTGCTCTTATCTGTAGGGCACTCTGTAACCACGGGCAGTTGCCTATGTCAGCTGGCTGCCAAAATGGCAAGGCAGTCCTGGCAAGGTCTGCTCTCCGTTTCATTGAGACTGGAGCCCAAGAAAGCCATGCTGGTGGCCACACCACCTGCGTGCCTGCTGCAGGAAACCTTGGCCCATATGGCTCTTGCTGGGCAGGGGATGTTTTCAGAAAGGGGCTGCTGTTCCTTTGATCCTTTCCATCTGGCAAACAAACAGTGACCACAGGGCTCTTTGCCCTTTCTCTTACCCTTTCCAGCTCCCTGTCCCAGCTCTGCCCCTCTCCCTGCTCCTGTTCCTGAACTTCTGGGAATTCCTGAGCTGCCTCAGGCGCAGAGAGGTGCACTGGGCTTGCACTGATGTGGCAGTGCAGGAAGGTGAGGTGAGGGTGCCAAGGGCTGGAGCAGGAGAGCCTCAAAGCAGGTGCACTGTGGTGAGGGCATATGACTCTATCCACTTAATCACCCACGAGCAGGTCTCCACCTATTCTTCCCTCTCCTTTTCTGGAAAGTTACTGTAACTTGTATATTTGTGATGTTTTATGCTGCTGCAGGCAGGATGACCTGTTTACTACTGTCCAGTCACCTGCAAATACCTTGCTTTTGGTCAGCTGCATCACCCAAGGACAGCCTGAATCTGCTGAACAGCTTCCCCAGCCTGGCTTGCCCAGTTCTTGACCACTGTGAAATGCAGGAGTTTCTCCAACAGCTTACAGCTGGTCTGACCTGAGATGATGGGGAGTGCATCACGAGGCACAAGGACAGTCTGGGCACAGAGCCATGCAGGGTCAGACCTGGCAGTGCAGTGTTTGCAGACAGATGTGAGCCCCTGCCTGGCCTGGATAAAAGCCAGCACTGGATGGAGCTGTGGCTATGTTGGTGCTGGGTATATTGGTCTGGGGTCTCAGCCAGACTCAAATAACTGCACAGCTTTGGGTCCTGAGCTGAATCTTACCTGGCTGGGGCTGAGCTCACTGTGGGTCTGCTCAGAGACCAGCAGGACAACTCAACACACATATCCCACAGATATGGCAGATTTGTCTGCAGGATCTAGTAGTTGATCCATCCAGATTCCTCACCATTAATCTTCCTCTGGCATCACACATTTTGAAGTCAGCAGTGATGAGATCAATGAAAATCAATATAATTCTACATTGTGAGTGTATCCTCAGTGTAGTGCAGCTGTCCTTGCTATGCAGGGAGCATACCTTAATCTCCCAGAGCAACATGTTGAATTTATTGCTTGGGATGTTTAGTGAATATAGGGTGGTGGGTGGGGGAAATCCTGGGGTTTGATTCAGAATTTGTGCTACACCTTGTGAGTAAGAACACACATCTGACTCAAAGCACACAGCTCCTTTTTGGGCTGTGGTCTTCCACTGTGCTGCTTTCCTCCTTTCTTGGGGCTTACAGTACAGGATTGGCTGGTTCAAGGGTGCAAAAAAGAACATCAGGAACAGAAATCATACTGAATAAAAGTGATTGTGTGTGGGAAGAAGAGTAAGTAAGCAGGTTTTTATCCTTTTATGTAAGGGGGAGTAGGGATCATTCAAATGAAGGGATTGTTTCCCTTTTAAGTTAGTTCTTGAAAAATGCCACAGTGAATTATTTAATCTTCTTAAGCAGATCCCCTAATCTGGCTTCCTCGCAGGCATTTGCTCACAGTGTCTGTGTCAGCCTCAGCACAGTCCTGCTCATAGTTCTGATTCCTGTGCTAAGAGTGATTTCTGCATACCTGTTCCCCAGGCTGCTTGCTTGAGCACTCCCCAGGGCATGAAAAGTGGGAAAATACCAAAAAGGGAAAGATATAGCTGGAGCCTGTTAATTAAACTGAAAACAGCATCCCAGTGGCAAAATCCTTGCTTAAGTCAGTGAGAACTCTTTTGTGACTCTAAGGACAGTTTCAGCCCAGACTCGGATCCATGTGTCCCATTTATATTGCTTTTAGGCCATTTAAACCTCTGCTGCTTGCATTTAGGTTTTGAACCTCACGTTGCACTCTCATCCATGGCCTGCTCTTGGCTTTGGTCACTTCTCAAATGATTCCTGAATGCAACATCCAAGTCCAAACCAAACACTCCTCTGTGGCAGAAAGGGAAAACAACAGTTTTCAGGACCTTTGTAGAGGTAAATAAAACTGCTTTGCTTGAGGGCATAACTCCCCATATTGCTCTGGAAAGCTTTAGGAGGCCTTTGGAGAATGCTAGACTTTGTTCTGCTTCTTCCTTGAGGCTGAAGCAACTGATATTGTTCTGCTGTTGCTTTCCTTGTGGCCCGAAGTTGAACTATAATGACAGAGCAGGATTTTCTGGCTCTGGGACCAACTTCAAGGAAATCATCATGGAGAGTGGCTTCTTTTCATGCATGGTGTCTCCTGCAGGGTTCTTCTCAGTGTGCATGTTATCACCTTGTGTGATATATAACCACCAGAGGCTAGGACATGCAAGCACATGGTTATGAATACCCACAGGAAACACTGTGATCCCTTGCCCTGATGCCAGAGATAAATACTTTGACTCTGGACTCTGTTATATTCTCAGAACCAAACCACTCAGCAAACCTGCCTCGTGATTCCACTCAGCCCTGTCATAATGATTTGAGAAGAAACCCACAAGAAACGTGGTGGTTTTGGGTCCCTGTCAAAGCACAGCAGAAGAGTGTTGGTTGATTACTTTTTAAAAAATCATTTTAACATTACATTCAGAGTGAAAGTCTGGGCATATACCTAAAAGTTAGAAATGTAACGAGGGTCTTACATATGATTGCGGTGAAAAACCACTGGATATCATTTGAAAACTTACTGTGGATGAAGGAGATGAGATAATTTAAATATAACTGTGTGAAATGCCACCATGGAAACTGTGTGTGCTTCTGGATTACTCCACCCTTTCTTAGCTTTCTCTTTTGTCTAAAAAGCTCTTTTTTTTTCTAGTACACTAACAAATATAAACATTCACACTTCAGCACTGTGAATTTAACATTTTGTTCTCCTATCCCCTTTGTCTGTGCTTTCCCCAGACAGTCACACAAACAAAAAGTAGCCCATGGCTTGTACCTGGAGAGGACATGCCCTTCTCCCCACAACTGGGCATGGACGCAGTCACAGGCAGCTGCTGTGAAACCAAATCTTTTTGTCATGAATAACAGCTCTGGAGCTCACCAGGCATCTGACCATGACTGGTGAAGGGATTGCTGAGGTCAGTGGCGGCGTGTGCAATTACAAAACACTGGGCAGTTGTCCAGGTGGTTGGTGGAGGCACAAGCACAGCCCTACAGCTACGAGTGCGCTTGAGGCTCCGGACAGGGCAGGGCTGAGGACAGGGGATGTGGTGGTGGCAGCTCAGGCAACTGCAGCTGTGTCTCGTGACAGTGAGCAGAGCTGTTGGAAAGGCGACTGAGATGCTCCAGAGGCTGCAGCACATTTCTCCTCCTGGGCTATCCCTACAGCCCACGGGCAGGGGCAGCCAGCCCCAGCTGTGTGGGGAGAGTTGGTAACAATGCTCCCAGCGAAGCCACAAGTGCTGCTGGGGATGGCTGTGGCACTGTCACACCTTCATCCAACCCTTTTCTCTGCTGAGATAACTATTTTTGCTGCAGGCATGGAACACAGTGGGGGCTTTGCCTTCAGATGCTGCTGACCACAGTGTGATGTCTGAAGTCCCACCTTCCTTCACGTTGATGAGAAGCTGTCCCATGAAGTGATAAAGCTGAAACACTCACAGGGACCTACCCTAGTAGGATGTGTGTGGTGTGATAACAAACACAGCAAGAGGAGCCAGGTGGGCAGCTGGGTGAGAAACACCTTTAGCATCCACACCAAAAAAGCCCAGGATTTATCTGTCAGAGTCCTTTCCCAGTGCTGTAACTGCTGATGCATCAGGTGCTCAGAATTGCTCATCCTTCTCTCAAGTTCTTGTGGGACAGGAACATCTGTGTTAGAGGCCATGAGCAGGCAGCACTGCTGTGGCCCTCTGTGCCCTGGCACAGGGACGTTTACAGTCCCTCCAAAAGGTGTGAAAGCTGACACAGCAAAGGCATCCTGAAATTAATAACAGGATCTGCTTTGTGTGCAGAGGATCCTTTCCTCTTCCCCAGTGCTTTAAAAAGGAGTGCAAAGGGCCCCAGTGAAGAGGGGCCCACCATAGATGGAGCTTTCCTGGATCTCTTTAATGGCTGGAATTGTGAAATATTTGTTGCATCTGTAATTAGGGAGTAGAACAGATGGCTAAAGCTTAGTTGTAATTAAAGTCTAATGCACAGGAAAAAATCCCAATGCAACCAGTGATTCAGCAGCAACCAAAGAATGCTAATTCTTTCTTTGTTGGGCTTAAGCTTCAATTGTAGGAATTGGGACTTCAGGGAAAGTCTGTTGCATCACTTATTACATAGGGACATGGGTCTATATTAAAGGATGGTGTGGAAATTTTTGATTGCTATGTATTAAGTTATATTGTGTGGTCTTGCCTATCTCATAACTTGAAATCATGTGTGAAAAAGGCATGTGAATTGTTTTAACAATACAGAATCTGCATGTTGCAATCTGTTTTAGATGAGATTTTCTTAAAACCTGTCTGCCTAGTAATTGATTGCCAATGCTTCAGCTTAAGGTACTTGGAAAGAGGCATTAATTAGATGGTCTTAGACAGGAACATATTTTATTTATAAATATGTTTTAAAAGGAGCTTTCAGAAATATAATTTAAATCACATTTAATTTCATTTTCAAATAGAGACCTCATTACATGAGAACTGGAAGCAATTGAATAAACTTGTCATTTCCTGAGAGGCAGGAGTTAGCATCAGGCAAAGAAACATGGAGTGGAGTTACTGTGAGCTTTGCAGACTCTGGAAATGGTTTTTAGGTTTTACGGTTTTTTAAACCTACTCTTATTAGAGCAGAGGGGGATCTATAATACATCCTACCAAAGGTATGTGAAGCCAGCTCTCCCAGAAAGAGAACGTGAACAGTTCTGGACCATTCCTGGAGACTGAGGAAACATCAGAGGAAAAGTTCTCATGAGCATTTCCCTTCCTCACCTTCTGAGATGAGTTTCCAGAAAGGTTCACCTGTGTCTACTTGGGATATTGGGACATCTGTTACTACACTAATGATGCACTTTCTGGGGCTACAGCTGCCTGAGAGGATTTAGAGGTGTCCCCTCCTCCCTTTGCAAGAGGCCGGAAAGAGCCGTGTTAAGTGACAGGTTTTTCTCAGCCTTGAGTGGCTCCTGCTCTTTCAGGACCTGTCCCTGGAGGACTTGGGTGGCATCTCTTTCATAGTGAGCATGAAGGGAAAAGGGAATGCTAGTTACTTGATATTTATTGTGGATTATAGGCGTGCAGATAGCCCATAACTGCTCAGTGGCTAATCAGCATCCCTTGCATTTTGGTTTTCCCTCAGTGCTGTCTTAAGCTGCAGCAGATTTTGGTGCAGGAGTTGTGTGTATCCTCTGTGGGCTCCCCAGGACTTGTAAAAGATGCCACATTTAGTGCAGTTGATGCTGGGAACCCTTGAGCAGGAGGCAGGGAGTGTTAAGGTTTCTGAACTGATGTTGCTTTGGAGCCCTACCGTTAAGGGTGACTTGGGAAAAAAAACAAACAAAACCACCACCAAAAAAAAAAAAAAAAAACCCAAAAAAAACCCCAGGAATATTTCCCATCTCTGCACTTGTCTCAGTTGTGGACCTAGGGGCTAAAATACCCTTGCTGTTCAGGGCTAGTGCACTCCTGCAAGACAGAGCTGACCTCTTTCACACCCACACAGACCACGGTCTCTAAGTGAATCTGGAGCAGCCCCGGGAAAAGGTATGGAAAGTTAGTGGCCACCAAGAAGGGCAGGCTTTGGCTCACTCAGCCTTTTGATGAATGAAAACAGGATGGGGAATAGAGGGACCTAGCTCAGTTTCACTAAAACTCATGCCTGCAGGACTTTTCAGGGAAGCAGGGAGAAAAAAAAGCACCCTCCTTCACTCTTATCCCTGCTCTGAAATTGAGTATTTCTGACCTGTCACCCCATGAGACAACAGCAGTGAGACTTGGCAGTAAAGGGTCTGTGGAGCACCTCGGAGCCAGTACCACTGGTACCAGGAGTTTGGGGTGGCTGCTGCCACTGCCCAGCTGCCAATAATGCCATGACAGGGATCACCGGTGACAGAAGTCCCCAGTGACAGGGATCACCGGAGGGCAGGGATCCCCGGTGACAGGGATCACCAGATGGCACTGTTACGCGCACTCGCAATAACTCGCTTTCCTGCTCTGCACTGCCTCGGAACAGGAGGTTGCCGAGGTTTTTAAAAGGATTTTTGTTGAAAATCAACTATTGGTTCTCAGTCTGCCTACTGTGTTGCTGCCTGCGGGGGGAGGTTGATCCCCTCAGAAGGAGGGACTGGGCTTCTAAATATGTAGGATCACCTGTGTGTTGGGTACCTCTTGTTTTAGCTGCGTTACCCGATGGTGTCACTTCTGGCAGCTCCACTTCCCAAGGATGAGCAATACTGGCTTCTGCCATCCCGTGGCCGTGGGAAAATTACCCCGGTTTGAAAAGCTGAGGGCTGAGTTGGGAGTTTGGGACAAGGAGTTATCTTTTGCCTTCTTCAAGGGTGTAGTGTATGACGTGCTTAGGCTGAGTCACAGCAGAAATTGTTTCACTTTGGAAAAAGTGAGGTGTGAAGGTTTGATCATATCACATGTGAGGCTTTGTTTTTTTTTGCAGGGATGAATGTATGGTTATTAACATCAAAGCACAAGGATGGGGGCGATGCAAGAGACTCTCTTTTAGTCGTTATCTTCTCCACAAAGACATGAAACACTGGCTCTTCAGCTTCCCTCAGCTTTGCCCTGAGACGGGAAAGAAGGTTTTATTAAGTGATACTAAACTCTTATTTTATGCCCAGGTACTATAATGTCACTGATTAAGTGGATTCTGTGCTCCATCCTGAGGAGGATGAACCAATTAGCAGAGTCAAGCATGTCCCACCCCTAGTGTTTTTCAAACTGTATGCCTGGAAAAGGAACTGTGCTCCTAAATGCAGGCATTCTTGGGCTCTATCTCCAGCACAGACTGGAGGGAAATTACTACCTATGTGAACACACCCACCTTAATGGTGAGCTGGGTACTGCTGGCTGGGGAGGTGTGGAAGTGCAGGCTTTAGCAGAGGATGTGCAGGTTTGCAACCAGGGCTTCCATCACTAGTGGTTAATGCTTTAGGGATTTTTGTTTTAATTGCTACTGTTCTTGAACTGGCTTTAATCCCATTATTTCAGGTATGCCTGCAGGAGCTGTGCTTGCACCTTGGATTGCAGGAGAGACATAGCCTTAATGCTGGGAACTAGAGCTCTGCCAGCCAAGCAGTGAGTTTTTGTTGTATCCTGTTTGGAAATGAGAAATTCTTTTGAGACCGATGCTTTTGCATTGAGGATTTATTTTCTGAAGCTGCCAAAGGGCCAGACAGGTTTCTACTTTGGCAGAGCATGCAGGAGATTGGAAAGTGCAGGAACAGCAGGGTTGATAGCAGCAACATGACATTGCTACAGTTCAGCTCAGCTCTGACTCACAAGGAAGAGTTAGAGGCTGTGAAAGATGAGTGATGCAGCAATAAACTCAGTTTACTGCATTTGTGTGTCTTCTGTTGAGGCCGACAGTAAATGCTCTCCTTGTCAGGAACTTTCTCTCTGAGTCAATCTCTCCACACAGACAACTTGATTCAGCAAATCTTTTGCTTTGCTTCATGCAGAGGAAGCCTTTTCGTTCATTTGCTGCTGGGCTGGTGCTGCTGCCTGTCACCAGCACTTCAGAAGTTGATATCCTGGAATTCCATGAACCAGCCTCTGTGGCTTCTGATGTGAACACCTGGAAGATATGAGCAGAGCGTGAGAAAACTCTGGGATGGGTCTGTGGTGAGAGGATGAATGTGAGCCTGTGCTAGAAAACTGATGGGAAATTGCAGGGAGCTCCTGGACCTGCCCTCCTCCACCACCCACCCCACTGCACAGCAGGGCTGGGGCAGACCTTGACCCACAAGGGATGTGGTCACCGAGGCTCCTGTCCCCAACCTGGGCTTGACCCCACAGGGTGTGATGCTGCCCGTGTGTATTTGTGGCACTGTTCTTGCCAGAATGCCAGACATGTCGTGTGGCAGCTGAATGGGGAGACCAAGCCTGCCACCTACACAGCTCCTGCCACCCCTTTGATATGCAATCCTGACCCCACGGCAGGGTGTTGCCACCTGTCCTGGGGCTCTCTGGCCTCCAGACCCACTTTAGCCCAGGCTGTGGCCCCGCTGTGTCTCGGGAGTGTCTGGAGACGTGGCGCAGCTGCACTGACGTCAGGCAGGGAAATTCCCTCCCTCCCCGCCCCGGGTGGCAGGAGTTTCCCGTGGGAGTTGTGCAGTGTCCTGCCAGCTCTTGAGGACGGGGCAGGCTCTCCTGGGGCCAGAGCTGGGAGGCAGCCTCCTTTTGGCCTTGTTTCTGATTTATAGCTCTAGTTGCTGCTCTGTGTTTTACCTTCTCCACATGTGCCTGAATAATCATAAGGCTTGGCAAGGGAGATGGAGCAATATTCCAAATTTAGTCTCTCAGACCTGGTTCCTTTTGCTACCTCTTCATAGAGAGAAGAGCCCTGTTTTTTAGTAACGGTGGAAAGAAACCTCTCCAGTGCCCATATGTGCTCTTTGCTGATGGTATTACCCTTATAGTTACTTTTGCTTGATGACTCCTCAAGGTGATGAAATGGTGACTGCAGCTTCCAAAACACACGTTCAGCTTCAAGTCTGCTCCTATGCCATCTCCTTCCAGCTACTTGAAAACAAGGGTCAAAACTTCTTGCTGCCCCCACTTCTGGAGAAAAAAGATGCAGTGTGGCCCTCAGTGGTGGGAAAGTCTCCAGGAGAGGGGACATCCACAGCAGTACTGAGGCTTAACCAACAGACTGTGACACAGGAAACTATGGCTCTGAGGATTTCATGGGGGGGGTCAGTGAGATAAAGAGGCTGATGGATTAGAAGGGAGGATTAAAAGCTAGGCTGGCCTCAGGCAAGCTTTTTGGCTTGGCGTGATCCCACAGAATCTCAAGGAGTTGGTGCTTGCAGGAGGCCCAGAGCACAACTCAATTAACCTGCTGAGAAGGATGCTCTGGGCTTTCTCCTAGTACCAGTCTCTGCCCTGGGACCTGGAAGATGGGAAAGCCTAGAGCAAACAAAGGATGCCACTAAGTGTCCCGTGGGAGCTGGAAGTCTCCATAAGCATGTGGGAGAACAGGAAAACAGTAAAAAGTGCTTTGCTGGAAGCTGTGGGGTTGAAATAGGAAGGGAGGCAGTGAGAAACTCCTGTTGTAGCTGTTCTGGGTGACTTGAAAGTATTAATAGTTTCAGGGTTGCTCAAGCAGAGAACTATGGTATGTCCTGAAGAAACTACAAAGTAGGTGATGGTGAGGGATGAGAACATAGAAGACTTCAGCTTTTCTCCTGTGGGGCAGTCAGTCTTCCAGTCCCTGTCACGTGAATTCCTGCTGAGACAAAACCCTGGGGACAAACACTCAACAAGTGGTTTGTGCCTCATAAAAACATCTGTTATCCCTGCAGAGGAAAACACCAAACTCTACCGACCTTTGCAGTGAGTGGATGGTGCTCTGACACTATAGATGTGACAGAGGAGACACCAAAGGCAACCAGACATCTCTGAAAGCAGTTCCTGCTGTCCCGTTGAGCATGGCTGGAACAGTGCCCTGTTCTTTGTTTCCTGCTAACTCTGTCTGATGGCCAACATGAGGATAGTGCAGAGCTCCAGGTGTGTGGTGCTCACACGCAGATGGCAGCTTGAAGCTGGTGTGCATTTTAAAGTCCACAGCTTTTGGCTCTGAGCTGTTCAGGTTTAGCTGGAGAAGAAGGATGTGGGGAGTGGTACATTAAGACACCTTTGTCCTCTTCTCTCTAGATGTGCCTGTTGTGCTGGACTGCTTGCTCACTGGACTGTCATCAGTCCTGGGCCCACACTTGGCCATTGGTGTCTAAGCATCACCTGCACAGATGTTGGGAGCTGCCTCAGCTCAGTCCCTCAGGCCCCACCAGCAGCTCTGTGCTCCCCAGGCAGGGCAGTGCCAGCATGGGGTGCCTGGGGTATGAGTGCCCCTCTCTGCTGCTCTGAATTGGCAGTAGGGACAAAAGATGCTGGGGGAAATGGCCAGGACTGTGTGGTATTTTTATTTATTAATTTACTTTTTAAGTTTTCTCTCCTCCTTGTCCCTTGTATCTCGGTATGGAAGGTGGGGGGGGGGAGGCTTGTATGAGACAAAAGCCAGAAATTTGACACTTGTGGAGCAGTGGGATCAGAGATTGGCTGGAGGCAAAAATCTGATTTCTTAGGGAAGCTTTTTCCACCATCGAAGTATTGGGGTAGATCCTCCAAATCCTGTGAGGGTCATACTCCTGTTTCCCCTTTCCCTTCACTGGAGTTACTGAAGAGTTGTCTTTGCCTACTTCTGTTCATAAAACTCCTAAAACCTTAATTCCTTTGAAACTTTTAAGCATCTCTAATATTTAGCTAAAATGGAAAAGTGTGCTCAAAAGGCACACTTGGATAGCCAAGTTAAAACATTTTATTGCTGATAGGAGGGAATTATTTCCTTCTCTTCAACTTTTTCTAACGAAAAATTCCCGAATATCCCACAGACTTCTTGCTCTTGAAAGAAANAACCAAAACCAAAAAAACAACAAACGACCACAACCACTCCCCTGGAAACCCCGAGCTGTGAAAGAAATGTTTCATCCCCTGGCATAAAGGGTGGGTCTGATTTCAGGCAAATCCTGAAGCCAGCAGTTGCAAAGGTGGCTCAGAGCAAAGCTGGCATCTTCCTGTCTTCTTCAGCTCCGAGCGGCTCCGAGGCCCCCGGACCCACAGAACAGGACGGGAGGCACGGAGGTGTCAGGAAGCTGCTTCTCCCTCGCGTCCTTTTCGGGATGGGGCTGCACACAGGCATCCTGGCCCTGACCTCGGGTGGCGGTGGGGAGACCATTATAAATCCCCAGCAGTCTCGTCCCGGGGATATAAATGTTTGCCCCTGCTATAAGATAATCTCCTGGCCATTTCAGCGACAGCTCAAGCCGAGAGCGGGTGCGCGGAGGGGTAACGGGAGAATATCCCACAGCTGTTTCCTGGCTGCTGGGCTCTCCCAGCCGCGGCAGCAGCAGCGGAGAGAGACACCGCATTCCTGCCCACCTACACACGCCTGCTGCGCTGCCTGCCCGCCCCGAGCCCCGCGGCTCGGCTGGGAATCCGCTGTCCAGACAGGTCCCCGCCACCACCCCGGCTTCCGCCCCGCTGCTGCGGGACACCCGCCTGGAGCCGGGCACCGGCTCACGCCCACCAGCAGCAGGGAAGCCTCCCGGGAGGGGCGGCGAACACTGAGCACGGCACATGTTCCTCTTCCCGAGGTTTGCCACTGCAAGCCCCCCTGCCTGTGTTCCCGGGATCATAGGATCGCGGACTGGTTTGGGTTGGAAGGGACCTTAGAGATCACCCAGTTCCAAGCCCCCTGCCATGGACAGGGACACGTTCCATTAGAACGGGTTGCTCAAAGCTCCATCCAGCCTGGCCTTGAACACTTGCAGGGATGGTCTGTCCACAACTTCTCTGGGCAATCTGTTCCACTGCCTCACCAGCCTCACATGTGGCAAAGAATCTCTTCTTAAAGCAAAGACTTTCTCCCTAAATTACAAATTTCTTCCTAAATGAAGTTCACTAGTCCTCATGTACCCACTCAGCTCCCCCTCTGAAATCCCCAACTCTCAAACATCTCGGGCTCCATGTCCCAGGAGATTTCCTTTAAGGCCGTGCAAATGAACTTGGCCAAATACCACTGAGCCCCGAGAGCCTCCCAGCTATGCATGGGGCACTGGCAATTCACACAGGCACACACCCTGTGCTTGTGTTTCCACTGCCGACTGTGCTATGCAAAGTGCCTTGCAGCTGAGAGGAGGAGCTCGATGCAACCTCATTGCACCGCTGAATATCTTTGCCCAAATTCACGGGTTGATCAACCCACAGCTAAGTTGTGGATTGATCAACAGCTCTCAATTGGCTGTGAGCAGTGGGGAAGGAAGGGAGTCTGAGTTGCAGGAGAGAAATCAGGACACTTGCTGGCTTTTGCAGGGGGATTTTGTATACTACTGTCAGTGGGTTTCCATGGCTCTGTTTTCCAGTTGGGAAAAGCAAAAGATAGACCTTCTGAGCTACCCCAGAGTATGTCCAGATCTCCGTGGGAGGCTGAAGATGTCCAGTTCTCTGGGATGAGCAGGCAGGTGCCGTGTGCACTGCCAAAGCAAACCAAACCATGAGCAATTTGCATTTGCCCAGCACCAGCCATGAGGGCTGATATAAGTCTTGGGCAGTTTTGAAGTTTTTGAAGTTTTATAGAAATGTCCGTGCTAGAAACCCCTCTCATCAGTGCCTTGTGAGTGAGAAGACAGCCCTGCTACAAGCACTATCTCTCATCAGAATTATGTGCTGCTGCTTTTTAAAATTCTTTTTCTTTTGGTGTGAATTGCTAGCTGGAGACCCATCTCGGCTGCAGTGTGGTGAGGTGTGTTCAGTATTGAAAACAGGAACCACACATTTGGGGATTTGGGGTGTAACAGACTTGTATTTACTGAGCCTGGGCTATCAAGGCTGTGCAGAGCTAAGGCAGTGTAAAACCAGAGGCCACGTTCACCCTTAGAGACAGGGGCCAGCCCAGCAACATCAGTGTCAGGAGCTGGCAGTTTTACTTCACAAAGCCCTTGGGATGTGTGATCTGGGCACATGCACTGGGAGAAGGGAATAACTCCCACCTGGAGACAGACCCAAAACCAGGCTGGCAGTGTGGACCACGAGTATGTCTGGCCCTAACCCTAACCCTTGCCCATTCCCCGGAGGTATTTGCCCCAGTTTTAGCAGCAGAAGGGGATGCAGCCACTCTGGAGCTCACCCTTGGCTGCTCTGTGTGTGTGCAAGCCCTGGTGTGATTCTTCCTCTCTCCTCCCCAGCAGATTTGGAGATTCCCATACTTCCTCCCCAATGACACAAGCTAGAAGGTTTGATGTTTACTCCAGGGTTCAGCCTAAGAGAGAGAAGGTGTTTGATATTGCTGTTCTTTCACAGGCCAGGCAAGGGAAGCAGTGTCCAGCAGCAGGGAGCCCTTAACTCCAGTTAATAAACACATCCTTCACTTCCAGCCTCTCTTCCTTGGTGAGTGCCACTTAGTGAAAGCTGCTTGGACTTGGCCGGGGATCAGCCCTGCGAGTTTACAGGATTCACAATTCACAGATGTTAGGAGCTATCAGGCTGAGTGTGGGTGGAGAATGTCAAGTCTGAAATAGCTCTCCTGCCACTCTGGCACAGGCAGCAAAGAAAATGTTTCCACGTGACATTCTTCGAACCAACATTTCCTGCAAGGAAAACACAGAGGGGAGAAATAAGGGATAATTGCTGCTGTCTCAGGGGGATCCTGGCTTTTGGTCAGGGGTGGCTGGAATTTGTGCTGACATCAGCACAAAATATGCCCTGTAGGTGAGCTGTAGGGCAGTCCCTTCCACTCCTTGTCCACACAAATGTATGGGTCTGCTTGAAGATGCAATCCCTCTGGTGCACAGATATGTGGGTGCTATTTTTTTCCTGCTGGAATCCATTTTAATTTAGCTCCTGATTCATATTTCATTCATTCTCCAAACCCACAAAACCAGGATAGGTTTACAGCCTGTACTATTTGGATAAATCATGGAAGGGGAAAAACAGGGCAACAGAACAGGTTGCTTTCCCGAATGATTTTCTGTGTGACCAAAAGAGAGAAAAAAGAGAAAGAGGTGGTGGGGAGAGAATTAAAGCCGTCCTTTCTTGCTTTCATGTTCCTTTCAGAAAATCAGAGCTGCTTTTTGTCTCTGGTAGTTTGTTTTGGTGGACTTTGCTCTTGTTTCTCTAGGCTTTAGTGTCTGAGAATGATGTGATTTCTGTTTTCTTACTTTTACTTTCTCCTCAAGATAATTGAAAATATTGGTGATTTTTTTTTAATGTGAAAAATATATATGTTATTTACAGAACAGCAGAACAATGCAAGATTTCTGTATGACCTCAACTGTTTTGGAAAAAATGGTGAAAAGCTATAAAGGGAAACATTAACAAATATATCAGATAGTTTTCTTGCAGGGAGGAGGGCAGGAAGGGGAGGCAGAGGAGCAAAAGTTCAGAGTTAATTTTAATTGAGGAATTTCCCCATATTTTGTCATTCAGCTTTTGAAACTGTGACCACAACAGACTGTTTGAACTGCGGTGTGAGAGAGACTGAAAAAATTCCCCAGGAAACTATAAGCAGGTACGAACCCCAGAGCTGAAAAGAAAGCTTTTCAAGTGCATTGAAATTCAGCACGGGCGCTGCACCCAGCAGAGGAAACTCCGGCCATCTGGAGACGAGGATGACCAGCGGCCACAGCAGTTTGTAAAATTGCAAGAGCTGCCAAAATTAAACTGTGAAGTCAGGCGGGAAGGCAACCAATGACTGGCGAGATCAGAAGTTCAGAGAAGCCCCAGATGAGCTCCCAACAACAAGTGTGGCTGGCATACACCAAAGTTTATTAAGGATGTTGAGAGGAGGGGAAAATATCTGTGCAGAAGATGCCCAGCTGGCGAGGAGGGAGTGGTGGTGATGCTCGGGTAACTGGATGAATCCCATTGGCCAAGTCCCCGGGAGATCCCACCCATCCACAAGTGTAAAATAAATCTCTAAAGTTGTACCTCGTGTACCACTTGACCTTATTGCTTTTAGCCTGCTGGCTTTATATCTATTTATTTATTTTATTTCGGTTTGTCCCCAAGGAGGGGCTGGAAGGAAATGAATTTTGAAGCAGCACCTTTCACCACCTTGCCGTACTACCCTGATCCCTGCATCCAGCGGTGAGTGTGAGCGTGACGTAACTCTGCTATCGCCCCTTTCATCAGAGTGTCTCGTGTAATTTTTAACTTTCCTGCTATCAGCCGGTGGCAGCTGGGCTGCACGCGGAAAAATGTGCCGCTCTCTTCATGCTCAGTGGAGCTTATTATTATTTTTGGCTTTCTAACAGGTTACTGTTTAATTATAGGCATCCGTTTAAGATATCCCCTTTTCCTCTTTGGCATTAGAGGAGAAAAATATATGATAAATAACACGAAAGCTGATAGTATCTTTCCCTTTTGTTTTGGAGCAGGAGGTTACACTGTGCTTTGGGTAGGACAGGAGTGGCTTTAGCTTTCTGTGGTGCTTTTGTTTGTTTCTTTAAATGAAAAAAAACTCCCGGGAATAATGAGCTGAACTATTAAGCCCTGAGATTTTTGAATTTAAAGGATAAATAATTAATTTAAAAGATTCAGAGAAAGAAAAAACTGCACTTCTAAGAGAGAGCAATTTTCCAGGAATATTTTTCCTTCTGTCTAACAGCCAGTGTCAGAGCCTGACAACCACTCTTATTTTAGCTTTGTTGTTACGCTGAGTTTTATAACTTTCCAGCAGATAAAAGAGCATGTCCACACGAGGTGTCACAGTATCACATTGTCGGTTTGTTTGTTTCTCCCAATAGAAGATACTATATTTAAGCATGCAAATGACATGTAGATGGTATTTTTCCAGTCGTAAAGTTTGGAGAGGTGAAATCCTCTGGGCACAGTCACTTGTTGAGCTCCTTTAAGACTGGTTTCTGTCTGTGTTTTGTAAAAGCCCTGGCTGGTGTCTCACAGAGGTGTTGGATCCCAGGAAGAGTTAACTATTAACTCTGCATCCTCTCTGCAGGGTGCTGGAGAAAGGGCTTGGCCACCATCACCCAGCCCAGGGCATTGCAGGCAGCTTTGTGATCCCTGTTTTTTTTCCCCATTGTTGTGATTTGTTACAACGTTTGTGGGGGCTTTTATGCCCCCCTTTAATCCGGGTGTTTGGTGCCACTGCCATGTGAAGGTCCTGGGGAGGAGAGTGGAGACCTGGCAGCGAGGAGGGGCTGCGTTTGGGGCCAGCAGAGGGAAAGGAGAGAGGCTGGGAAATAGCACACGGTCCTTGGCTGTGCTGCCAGGGCACAGGAAGATGGAACGGAGCCGGGGGTATTGGATTCCCCCAGGAGACCTTCCACAGCACGAGCCCCAGGGCTGGCCAGGCACATGCAGCCACGCTCTGATCTCCTGCAGATCCACCCAGCCCCGCTGACCCTGGCAGGGGTGCCTGTGGCCAGGAGAAGAGCAGTGCAAGAACAGCACCCAGCCAGAGAGGTGGATTTAGGCTGGAGTCTTTAGCAAATTAATGTTTCCATGGCTGGAAACAAATTCCAGCCAGGCAAATTCCAAAACTGAAAATGAAGAAAAAGGAACAAAAGGAGAAAAACCTTACATTGGAAAGAGAGAAGATGCACTGGGAAGTGGACCTGAGCTCTGGGACAGCTTCATAGCCCGTGAACACCAGCCGGTTTGTATCCCATCTCATGTCAAATAACAGGTTCAGAAAATTGGTGCTGTGGCTCAGGCAAAAGTTCAGCTGGAACATGAATTCAAGAAAAAAAGAATCCATTGGCTGTATTTGGTAGAACTTTTTAAATAAGCCTTTTACCCCTTCAAATCTGCCTCATCCAGCAAGTCAGCCCTTTCAGTAGAAATATTGCTCCTTCACCACATGCCTTAGGAGCATGATGAGTTTTTAAGTGACCATTGCAGCGTGGGAAGCCCCAGGACAGACAGAATTTGTGACACCCCTCAGTCATAAAACCTGTTTGAGATGTAGCTTAGAGTAACAACATGTCTCAGCTGTTACACATGTCTGTTTACATGAGCCAAGAGTGGCATTTGTTCAATTACTAGTGACTGCTCTGCCACAGGTCAAAATCAGCTCAAACCTGGTCCCAAAGATACTTTTTTCAGCCTGAGACATAGATGGTCTTCATCCTCAAGCTCCATTGGTGGCATATTCAGGATCTATTACATGACATTTCTCTGACTGCTTTAACAAAAATCAGTAGTTTCAGAATTGCATTTATTTTACACAGTTTGAAACACTTCTGCTTTGATGTGGTCAAAATACTTTATTTAGCTAATACCAGTGTGCTTCTTTGCAACCTTAAAATTACATCTAGTAATTATCTAACCAGCAAACTGATAACGTTGAACAGCTGAAGTATGCTGGCAAAAAACAGCAGTGAAAGCTGCTTTAAACACTGTTAAACTGGTGGGAGGGTATGTGTGTCACACAGCTTTCCCTGTAGGTCAGTGTGGAGGGGGGAGCACTGATAAATCCCAGTTAACTCTAAGATTTGTGGCTTTGATTTACCCTCTGCTGTTGCTTCATCTATTTATCTCTTCAGTTTGGGGGTGTCCAACAGGCAGGACACGTGGGAGGCAGCTAAACATTTCCTCTGTCAAGGGGTGAACACAGACCACACCGAGGAGCATTAGCTAATGTGCCATTAGGATGCTCATATGCTTCATGCCTGTCATTTCACAGGCCACTGTGAAATTATGACCAAACAACACAGTAATTCAGTGCCACAGATGAGGAAAAATAGCTGAGTGCTCCGACTCTGGGCCATGTGTGATTGTTTAGGCTGCTCCAGCCCCTGTTTCAACAGGCCAGCTCCCTCATTTAGGCTATTAAATTCTTTGTGAATGTGGGTATCAAAGCAAAGCATCACAAAAAGTCCTCAGCAGGGGCACAGGGCAGCAGCGTCCTCCTTCACAGCTCCACTCATTGCTGTGTGCTGGATTGCACTGCTGGAGCTGCAGCCCAGCTGAGAGAGGGGCAGAGGGGCACTGGGTGCTGATGGGGATGTACATCCTTATGCAGAAGTGAAGGATGCAAATGTAGCTTGTGACTGAAGTGGGGTTGTTTGGACAGGTGTATCCTGAGTCTGCTCATCTTTCTTTTTTCTTAAACAGAAAGAGCTAAGAGATGCTAAAATGCAGCAGACCTCAAAATCTTTCTCCTGCTACCTCCCTTGTAATGGGAAATACTCAAAATCCAGAATACACACACTCAGTGCTCTGGCTCCTGGGGCTCGGGAAGTGTGGCTGTAACGAAAGAAGCACCTGCACTGAATGCCAGGCCACTGACCCCCATGAATTACTGGCTGGGATGGTACCACGGGAGCTCATCCTGTGCTGCAGAAAACCCAGGTCAGCTCTGAGTCATAAAAAGAGCTGATTATCTGAAACAGGCGGGATTTCCACCTTCCAAGAAGTGCCCACCTAGCTGCAGCTGAAAGCCACTAATGTAAGATGAAGAAGGCACTGTAATTATGATCAAAGTCCAGCTGTTGAGAGCTATGTAATTAGTATCTCTCCCCAAAGCTGCTTTTTTTCAGCTAATGCCTGGTTGGGGGAGTGATGTTTACAGATAAGTTACTTGTGTTCTTGGGAATAATGGTCATTAGGCTGTGTTTTACCCAGGAGCTCTCTTCTTTGGGGGCTGTTGGGAATGCACCTGCTGGTGCACTGGACTGTAGTCCTGCCTGCCCTGCTCCTCCCTCTCCCTATGCCCAGGCTAATTGGTGGCCTCAGGATTTCACAGCATTGCTGTGTTGAAGGTGTTCACTGTGGCTCATTCCTCCCTTTTGAATGAAAGGGCTCCCACACAAGCTGCTCTTTCTCCTTTCATTTCTTGCTTTGTATTCTCAGCACAGTGTGATACAGTCCAGCCTCCCAATTCTCACTAATAACAGAGGAACAACCCTGAAATCCTCTGGTCTCTGCAGCATCTGTGCTGGAAACCTGGTTTCTCAGACGTGGTCCTGGGTTTTGAGGAGGTTGCCAAAGTCAAAAAAATCAAACAAAACCCCTTATACAGGTATGTAGAAAAAATATTTAGCTTTAGAAAACAATGAGGAAAACTGTCAGAAATTAGTTGAGGAGGGTATTAGAAATTAGTTGGAAAGGAGGGGAGTGTATGAGCCATGCAAGCTTCATCTATTGGGTGCTGTATCCTGATGCATTTTGGTGAGCAGGGCCTAGCTCCAGCCAGCCAGAGCTGCTGGGTTCAAAGAGATCTTTCATCGGGAGCATTGCATGTGTCACTTCACCTTCCCTCATTGGTTCCCACACATATCTGGACTGCAATTATCAGAGAGGAGTCTGGCCAAGGTTAATGCTGCAATGCAGCACAAAGGTGGAAACTCACAGTACCCCGTGCTCATCACTGCCAGCAGGCACTAATGAGACTGCAGGCATCTCTCCCTTGGTTTGGGAGGGAGCACAACCAGACAAAATGTGCTGGCTGCAGGCAGCAGAGTGCTGTGTCCCTTCATGGCCATGAATTAGTGCTGGAGTAATCTGCTCTCCTTTCACTTGGGTATCAGCTGGGTGACACTGTGACAGAGATTTACTTAAGTTGTCATAGGGTCATGTCCCACAGGAGTATCTCATCCTGTATGCAGGCTCTGCAGAACCCCTGCATTTGGGCAACTGCATATTTTTTCTCTTTCCTCCTACAATGGTCTGCTGAGGAATAACTGAACTCCTGCTATGACAGAGTGGATGAATTTCAGTTGCCCTCACCTATGCAATGGGAGTCTAAATTTGCTGCAGAAAGTTGTTGTCAGAAAGACCTGAAGTCAAGTAAAGAAAGACACACGACTTGGTATAAATCTATTTGCAGAAACAGCCAGTGATAGTGCAGGTACTTTCCAGAGACAGAGAGGGTCCAGAAATTGTTCTGAGCAGCTTGTGGTGTGCTCAGAGCAGCTGGTGACTTCTGAGGGAGCAGAACTTGCTCCATGCAGGAAGGAAAAGTGGAGGGGAGGTGGAGGTGCTCTTGCTTCTGGCCTTTGTGAGCTCTCCTGTGGGGCAGTGGTCACCTTCACAGCTGTGCCACTGCCCCTGGTAAAACATCCATGGGGGAAGGGCCATAGCTGGAGCCAGATGCACGAGGGGACAGCATTCCCCTATTGTGTCAAAACAACTCCTGCAGAATGGCCTCCTTGGTAGGAGGGCTTTGCAGAGCAGATGCTGCCAGCATGGGACCTCTTAGCTGCCTCCAGCACCTCGCCAGGGATGTGTGCTGCTGAGGAGGGGAGGGTATGTATCTCGTCCTTGAGGTCTGTTCTGTGGTCACTGTCCTGTTCTTGTACTGCAGTCTCACCAGAAGATGGGTTCAGAAGATAGAATTTTTGCAAAACAGTGCTCAAGAGCTGCACATTAAGCCCTTTCTTCCTGGCAGAGCCCCTGCTCTCTGCTTATCCCTGCTGCCCTCCTCTGTTCTGTCCCTGCTGGACCTGTCTGCTCCACAGTCACTGACAAGCACAGCACTTTTTCCTCTTCAAAACAATATAGGCTTCTCAAGAAAATATTTGTCTCCTTGAAGGGCCTTTTAGGGCTGCTTAAAGGATTAAAATGGAACCAAACCAACCATCTTCTGTTTTTTTCTCAGATCCCAAAGGACTGTAAGGAGAATATGTGAAATCATTCATGGGGTCCTTTGTGAGGAGAGGACACCTAATTCCTAGTGCCTTTCTCAACTTCCAAAAACCCTGAAGAAATTAAAGAAAGAAGTTCTTAACAGTTCATCTGTTCAGAGGTGTTTAGGGTGTTCATGGTACATGTTATAAGTTACAATTCCATGCTGATTTACATTGTACCTTCTCCTACAAGCTAATTTGCAACAGCTCCTCTCAAAAAAACACAAGGATTTCTGGCCTGATACAAAGCAAAAGGGCTCAGCTTCGACTTGGGGAAAGATAAAACCTTCTGCTGTTCAATATGTGTCCAAAGAATATTGAATCCTTTAAAATAATTTTAATAGGGGTCATAAGGGATGGGAGAGGAAGGAGGATCTTGGATGGGGAGAAATCAAGGAAACTTGGCTTTCAATTTGGTGCCTGGCTCTAAGCTAGTTTTGCACTTAAGTGAAAATTTCCTGGGAACATGGACATTGTGGTGGGAGCCAGTGGTTATTCTACCATACAAATCCTCACTTCTGATTACCTTAAAATTTTGTAGTTCATGATCTACACCAAAATAATCAGAAGGAAAATGTTTTGCTATATTCGATTTCTGAGGTTTGTTCGACCAGCTCTGCTGATAACAGATAATATCTGATTAGGTAGCCTCATTAAAATGTCTGTATCTGCTCTTAGGTCTTACTCGGGAGTTTTTGGTGCCTGTTTACAATCATTCCTGTGCAGCAGATCATCTCCCCACAGGATTTTGCTGCTGAGTCATTTCCAATCAGGTGTTTGAATGCCACAAGTGGTCTGATGTGATAAATACCAATACACATAAGCAAGGGGAATTCAGTTAGTGCATGGAGCTATACAGACAACAAGCACCTCCCTGAGTGAGAAGGGGGAAACCCTGCAGTAAGTGATCAGGGCTTCAGAAGGTTCATTGTAACATAAAAATAAGCCTGCTTACAAAACCTTGCCCAGGGAGGTTCAGTACCTGTGTGGCTTAGTAATGTTGATAGGCACAAAAGTCACTGCAGGCTGGAGAAATGCATGGAAAGAAGCCTGGACTGTGCTGGTGAGCTGGATGCTGCAAACAGCAGTGGCTCAGCTGTGCGTTGCCAGCAGTGTCTGGGGAGCAGGAGCTGGGGGGCACAACAGTGGGATGGTTGGAACTGCTGTCAGTGGGGTGTATGAGGGGGCTGTGACAGGTGTGAAACTGTAGTTCAGCTGGCTCTGAGAGTTAACATGGGCATTAGGTGCTCAAATATTGCAGGGTTAAAAATCTCCATGTTAAACAACAAAATTTCTTTACACCATTTTCCAAGTTTGGTTGCTCATATTTGTGAATTTCCCTCTTAAAATAAACAGGCTGGAAACGTCATTCCTGTTTTTGATGGAAAGGGAGATGCTATGTATTCGTAGCACTACAATAGCTACAGTTTTAAAATAATCACAAGCAAAAATCATAAATCACATTAGGTGTGGCAATGTATTGATAAAATTATAGGGAGCCAACCCTGTAATTTCTTAGCACCCGGCATAGTTACAAAAGCAAAGATCCTGTGGGTGCTCCAGGTAGCATTCCCCTACACACCAGCAGTGCTCCTGACAAACAGTTCATTTGTTCCTGTCTTCCAGGGCTATAATCTGCTCTTAATTCTTTGTCCTTCATCTGCCCTGTCTTGGAGCTATTTTGTGTCACACAGAAAGGTTTTTGCAAGTGCTCTTATTTTTGAGAGAAGGATTCTCTGCCCTTGGGCTCAGGAATAGCTGCCCTGCCACAGAGTTGCTACACACTGAAAAAAGCAGCCCGTGTGGTATTTAGCAGAAGACCTCCTTTTTCTGTTGGAGTATCACTCGTGGCAAGGGTGAGAAACAGGAGTTAGCGTTCAGTATCCCAAACACACCAGATTTCACAGGTTGGCTGGGTGGGGTAACAAGTTTGGAGAGCTTCAACCAAATTCATATTACAGGAATCTGCACCTAACATCTGCTTTGCTGGTGTTTCTGTTTTGCATTTTGATTATTTACTGAAACTCAGGATGTTTCTGTTTACAGTTTCCTGCTTCTAAAGAGTTCTGGGGACTTTCTGTGTTATCATGATGATTTATTTGATTTTTTTTTTTTAATTCAACCTTTGAGAAAAAGCTTGAGAGAGGGATTTTTTAAGTTCCCTGAGCAGTTCATAAGGAGTTGTGTAACTAAAGACAGAAGGAGCTTTTCTAAGAGCAGGTACCCTAGGGAGCCAAGTGTCTTACCTGGCTCAACACAAAATGCCACAAACCTTTTGCAGTAGGCAGAGAACCCTCCTGTTCTAAAAAAGAACCACATATTTCATGCTCCTTGTCTGTCCCTCTCTCTTCTCTCACTGTATTTATGTGACTAAATGCCCTGCTGTGCCTAGTTTCCCAGGGCTGAAAACCAGCGTGGGCTGCATGATTTCTCTTGCTTTGCTTCCTCTTGGTGAGGGGGGCCATGCTGAGGTGACCTGGGTGGGATGTCCTCTCACCAGTCTCTCCCTGCCGCCTCCTCAGCGTGGAAAATTTGGGAAATGCCTGTCCTGTATGGGCTGGGACAGCAGCAGCTCAGCACCTGCTGCTCAGCATGCAGGGGTGCCCAGCACCCTCCTGGAGGTTAAAGCTGCAGCACACCAAGCACTTGGGCAAAAGAAAAAAACAACCCAGGAGCTGTTGGGGCAACCCCAGCAGAGGCACAATCTAATTCCTTCACATGCCAAAAAAGTCCAAATCTCAGCAAGTTTGAAAGAAGCTCCACTCTTGACAGAGTGTGGTATTATCCTGGGGTCCATATGCCCCGCAGTGGTTTGGTCCCCAGGATTCTACCACAGTCTGTGCCAGAAGGGCTGGAGGCAGCACTGATCCAGCAGGAGATGGATCAGCAGAGAGCTGTGCTTGTCCTCTCCTCCCCTGAGAGGAGGAAGCATCGCTCGGTCTGTCCTGCTGTGAAACTACCAGGGCTGTCTGGCTACAAAAACTCTTGTATAAACTTCGAAAGTTAGACCCAAATACATGTTTTCAGATGGGTATTTGAAATAGAGCAAATGATATCTATTACTTAGACCAAAGAGATTTATTGTTTTTTAAACAGACTTGCAAATGTTTTGTGACTTCTGAACAGTTTGCCTGTAAAGTTTTTCTTACAGCACTTATTTTTGGACTTGGACCAAAAATACCTCATAATTTTGAGGGTTGGGCCTGGATTTTCCACTTGTGCTGCTTTTGAGAAGACTTTCTTGCTTACTGCAGTAAAAGATCTCATCTCTGTCCAGCAGCTCTGACTCTTCCCTCTCCAGATGGGCACTGCTTTTCACCACTACTTCAATTGGTTTGGGAAAGGGATTGACTGGAAAAGTGAGTTACAAAATAATGCAACTGCTTTGAAATTGGTTTTGGGTTCAAGGCTTTGTTAAAATTGATTATTTACATTTTCTTTTATTATCTAAATTTGGAAAGTTTTGGGACCATGTTTCCCTAGAGATGTACCGATTGTTAACAGGTGTCTGTGAGCTTTGCAAATTTGGGAGTACTGTTATACCTTAGGAATGGAAGAACAAATCTGGACAGGCCATCCAGGGGCTGGGTATTGAGCTGGGTGTCCTGAGCTTCAGGTTTGCATTCTAACTCTGGGCTTCTCCACACAGGTTGCTCAGGTCCCTGGGTGGTCTTCTGTGGTTTATGAGTAGTTTGTACCCCCGAGTAGAAAGCACCAACTGCAGTGGGCAGCTGGAGGAATTGCTGAGGCAGTGCTTCACCTGGGCCAGGGCTGAGAAAGAGTGTGGGTGTCTGTGTCTGAGCTTCTGAGGATGGTTAAGAAGGGGGTGTCAAAAGCTGAGTGAGAGATAAGAGACATCTGGGAAAGTTCACAAGATGCTGAAGGAAACCTTGAAGGCAAAAAAAATTAGAGGTTACAATGAGGGGAGAGCATCTGTAGTGCTGGTGAAGTGCTGAGCTGCCTGAAATCCTGAGGATGAGGAAATACCTCTGTGATGTAAAAGAGGTCACTGTTGTCAGGCTGACAACGATGATATGTAGATGGCTGATTAGATGAGATGTTGATAGGAGATGCAGTGGGCTCCAGGGCTGTGGAGGTACTGAAATGGTTCAGCTTCAAGAAACCATTCCCAGCAGTTTGCAGGGAGCAGGCCATGCAGTGCTCATGCTGGGAACCCCAGTGGGAATATAGAGGGAGTCTTTTTCTCCCAGAGGAGCTCTGCAGCTGGCACTGGAGCAGGGCACTGGTGTGGGGCACAGGGCTGCAGTGATACGATGTGCTTCAAGGGGCTGCCACAAAGCTGCATTCACTGCAGGCATAGTCTTACTCAAGATGACTCTAACTGAAAGGAGATGATGAAAGGAGAAAAATCCCCCTTGCGTTTTTGCAGCACGGTGAATTAGAGGGATTACTCTGTACAGTCAGTTTTACTTTCTTTGATATAGGTCAGTGTTGCCTGTCCAATGAAGACTTGACTGAAGAGCAACCAGGAAACTGAACTATCCCTTCCTGCCCCTTTCCATTCATCTCACACACATATGCTTCCAAAAGACAAATCTAATTTACAGGGAGATCAGAATGCACTGTTAAAGTAGACCGTAGCAGAACACTCAGCACTCCTGTGAGACAGAACTGCTTTATTTCCTCTAAATGCCATATAGCTCACAGTGCAACAGGGTGTGTGCAGTACAAGCACCCTTTGCCTAGTGAACAGGAGAAGCTAACAGTCCTCCCTGGTCTGTCCTTGACAGATGCTGTAGGACACCACTAGTGTCACAGAGACCTTTGCTGCTGCCACTCCCTGTTCCTTCACGTGTTCCCCCATCTCCTTGGCTGTTGGCCACTTGTGAGATCAGGGTTCACCCTTCTGTCAGTCAGCTTCTTTCAGTTCCTAATGCATATCACTTGTGCCACTCGACCACTTTTCTCACAGCTGCCCCTCCCCATAACCTGTGCTGCTCTCCACGTTTTTTTGTGAGACACCAGATCTGTGACACATCTGACAAATGTGGGAACTGGGAAAAAAACCTAAACCGAAGGTGGAAGTTATAGTCTGTCTCAAAAGAATGCTCTGTTGGTGTTTGTTACTCCTTACATTATTGTCCTTTCTAACCCACGCAACTGCCAGCGTTCTTTTGGGGTTATTTTCTAGGACTGACATATAGGGGCAGTATTATGTGCAAAGACAATCTGAAGGGTTTAAAGAAGTTTCTGGAAGACTAAATTTTAAAATGCTAAACCTGAAACTTTGGCTCAAAATCAAAAGGAAAATAAACACTTGTGAGCTCAGCTGAGCACAACCTGCCTCTGCCAGGATGGGAGACAGTCACTTTTGGGCTCCTGTGAGCTAAGGCCTTGAAACATGGCACCAGGCAGAGAAAGAAGCAGGCAAATACATTCTATGGTGCAATTCATGCTGGGAAGACAGGCTGCTTGTTGATGAAGTAGACATAGAAAGAGGTGCAATAGAGGTTGATGAAATTCAACTGCAATCTTCTCCAAGGGGGTGGAGAGCCTGCCTGTCTCCCATTTGGCTTTCATTTTGCCCCCCTGTGTAGAGGGTAGCAATGAACCTGCCTGATTCCCAAAGGTCTCTAACCTTTGGAAAAGAGTTTCCATGGGGTGCTCCCAGGGTGTGCTCTGTCGGCTGAGGGGGGCTGCTCCAGGCACAGGGACAGGGGAATTCCAGATGACACTGCCTGCCAGGCACACGCTTGTCCCGTGCTGCCAGACCCCGCATCCTCCTCCTCTTGCACAGCTGTGAGCTCCATTAGGTACCGATGTCTACAAATCACTGCCGCGTTACAATGCAGAGCAGGGGGAATTCCAGCTGGATGAGGGCTGCCAAGTCCCTCCAGTTTTAACGGTGCGATCTGAAAAGGAGCCCCCTCCCCACTCAAAAACTAAAAATACAACTGACACCAAGATTCAGGCATTTAGGCGTAATGCTCATGAACTTTAAATCATTTGTTTACCATTGCTTTTGATGAGCTTCAAGGTGTAACTGGAGAAGGCAAGGACGAGCATGTGTATTGGGATTGCTGGAGCTGAAGCTGCCGACTTCTCTGTGACTTAAATCTCTACCCAGCTCACACCCTGTGGTATATTCATCTGCACATGATTTTAACGGGTTAAATGCTGTATAAATTCAGGGAGAAAGATAGTCTGGGGTGGAATTCTACTTCCACCCTGAACTCTGTGTGTGTCTAAAAGGTGCTCACAGCATTTCTGCAGCCCCTTGATTTTCATTCCTGAGCATCAGCATTTTGGTGCCTAAAGATAAATGAAGTTTGGGAGTTTCTTAGTGCAGGAGGTACAGTGTATACTCTATCTGAAGAAATTAAGGCCTTTCTGAATTTTTCTATCTAAACACCCAAAATCACTAGTTCCTTTCAGAGCAAGCACCAGACTGGGAGTCGGGTGACCCAGGCTGTATATATGGCTTGCTGACTGATGGTAGTAATTCTATGACCTCCTGGTGTCTTCGTTTCCTCCCAGGTAATATGGGAGTAATCACACTATCTTCCTTTGTAGAGCACTTTGAGAACTATGAATAAAATGAGCCACATTCGATATCATTATTTAGACGTCATTAATCATTCGTTGGGTACGAATATATAACTTCCATATAACGTGGAAGTGCTTTCTTCATAAGAACAGATGTTCTTCTCCCTGTATCAAGTTTTCCTAAGTAGCTTGCTAGCATATTCTTTAGGAGACTTGTGAAAAAAGAGCAAAATTTGTAGCTTACAGAGAAAGACTTCTCTGGCCCATCTGCATGTGCACTGAGTGAGAACTAAAGGCTGTGATGGAAAATTGTACTCCAGTGATGGACATCTCGTGTGGGCAGAAACAGAAAACAAATTCCTGTAGGCACCAAGCAGAAAGAAAGCCCCAAATCATTTTGTTCGTCTCTGCTGTGAAAGATTTCATGTTACAAAATTTTACAGTCTGGCTTTACATTGACATCAAGCCACAAAAGTTCTGCAGCTATAAACCATACGGATAGTTTATGAGAACCTACACGTTGTGCAGGAGAAACACAAACCAACCCAGAGCTCTGGGCTTTCAGCGGAAGCTAAGGAGAGCAGGAGGTGCTCAGACCTCTTGAAACCCAACACAGCAGCTTCACTGAAATACTTTATTCATTTCTGGTTTCCTCTCCATGGTATTAACCTGGGAGTAGTTCAGAGTATTGAAGCACCAAGCCCGTTTTGGATGAAAAAAACCAAAGGAAAGCAGCTACTTCTTGGTTGTGACAATCTTTATTTTTGGAAGGAGGTTGCTGGACTCACACACGCACCCCGGTGGTGCTTGGGCTGCGCCCTGTGTCAGATTTGACCCGCTATCAGCACAAGCAGGTGCTATCTGCATTTAAGGTTCAAAGCG
Source organism: Rhipidura dahli (assembly GCA_013399225.1). Taxonomy (NCBI): domain Eukaryota; kingdom Metazoa; phylum Chordata; class Aves; order Passeriformes; family Rhipiduridae; genus Rhipidura; species Rhipidura dahli. Next base: position 1,080,294 of record VXAC01008437.1, on the reverse strand, counting down.
ACACAGGAGGGGCTGGGTGGGCGTGCTCAGTGCCGAGCCTGGCTCTTGCTGTCCTCCGTAGCCCGTGGTTTTTCCCCACTGGTAAGTCAAACCTGGGTGTTTTGGGTTTAGCCCTCTCTAAGAAAGATTGTTTGCAGTGAGAGGTGGCGTTTTGGGTGATAAGTGTTGCTGTATCGCAGTAATTGAGCTCAATCGTTTTCTGCCATTGTTTCCTGGGGCGGAGAGTGGTTTGTTTGCTCTGTCTTTAATGTTTTTGATACGAAGGTAGGAAAGGGGGAAGTGTGGTAAAGAATGGAAGGATGGGCTCAGTGGGAGCAGAAAGGGTCCGGTTGTCTCTGTGCTTCACCGCCACGTTTGTGTCGCGGTGCTGGGCCCGGCAGGCAGGGCTTCATCCCCCCGCGCTGGGATCCTCGGCTGCAGCTTGTGAGAAGCAAATGCTGTGCTCTGCTCCTTGGTTTTTGGAAGGGTGAGTAGGTTTTTGGTTTGGTTGGTTTTGGTTGTTTTTGGTTTTTTGTTGGCTTTGGTTGGGTTTGTTGTTTTTTTTTTTTTTTTTTTTTTAAAGTTTGACATTCCCGGCCTTCCGGAAGACTCTGCAATGGAGGAGCTGTGTGGGCACAGCTACAGGGACATGTTGCTGTCATCGCTGTGTTTTGCAGAGATATCACTCATCAGTGGGATGGCAAAGGGGATCAGCTGGGACACAGCCCCACTCAGGGGGCTGCCACACAGCTCTGCTGGGGAGACAGCACAGCAATCAGTGTGCCTGAGGCCCCAGCCCACCCACTGAATCTGGAGAAGTGCTTTCACCTGGACTCTGGGCTGCTCTTGTTTCAGCCAGATAAATAGGCTAAAGCTGACCCAGGCCTCAGTGGAAGGGTATTGCTGCCTGAAACTTGTCCTGGGATTCAGTGGCTGAGGAGCAGCGTCCCAGCACTGCACGAAGGGATACTGCTCTTGGTGAGGTGCTGCCTCTCTGAGAAGACTTCACTTGCTATGAATAATCCCCTGGTGGTTTTTAAAGGAGGGGCTTGTGGATGCAATGTCCTATTCAGCTTGCAGTTTGAAGGGGGCTGTAAATCCCCCTGTAGTTCCTGCTGGAGTTAGTGCTCTCTATTTGTGAAAAACATCCTGCCAGATAGTTCAGCAGCTGATGCAGGGACTTACCTTGTAGACTGAAAACTGAGGCAACCTAGACAAGACTTACTTACTGCTGTGCCTTGTTCTGTAGTAGGCAGATTTCTGGTGTAAGACGCTGTGTTTAGTAGCGCTATGTCCTGTGACGGCCTTTGGGATGAGCAGTTGTTGGTAAAAGGTTATTGTTTAAATGTCTGTTAATAAAAAAGGCATCTGGTTTGTAGAAGCAATTGAAATAATGCACTCTTGTGATTAACTTTAGGCAGTCAGAGATTATCTTACTGAAAGTAGAGCGTTTGCTGATGTGGGAAAGACAATTAACTAAAATAATGAAATTTCCACACAAGCTTTAGCTGTTACTTTCCAGTGAAAATTCAGACACTTAGTATGTGTTTAGTAGACAAAGGTTTTCTCCTCTATGTTGAAGGAAAATAGCACTAGGTTTAAATTCCATTAAGACCCCAGGGAAGGAGACAATTTATCTTGTGTGCAGCTTTGTGCTGAGCTGAAGTTGGTTTTCTTGCATTTCAACAGCCCTTTCCCACCTGAGAGCAGGGTGCATCAAACTGAGTAAAAAGCAATGTTTACTATCTCTGTAATGCTATGGCCCTCTCACTTGCCTTGCCAAGGCTGACTGCCTGATCTTGCTGCCTCCTTTGGAAATAGAGCTGTACAGGTAGTAAAGGTGTTGCAGAGAGTGTTGAAGGCGTCTTTGAGAAAACATGAACCAGGAGACTCCTTGTGCTTGGTGGAGGGAAATGTGCCTTTTTGGCCATGTAAAATTTGGTGATGCTTTTCCTAGAATGAGTAAGCTAGGAACTTGGCTGGCTATAGGGATAAAGGTGATGCACCTAGAAAATATCCCTCTTTGGAGAAATTTTGAGTTGTGTTTAGTGGAGGGATGTGCTCCAGCTGTTCCTTAACTGGTCCAATGCTTTCCAGCAGCTCTGTTAGCTGGGGAGGTGTAGGGTGTCAAACCTGGCTTTATCAGTCTGGGCAGCTGATATCTCCTGCCTCTCCTGCACTGCTTGGTTGGGGTGGCTTTATGGAATTGCTGCTGAACAGGACCACCAGGGCCAGAGCAGACAGGGTGAACTGGAACACTGCCTTTTCAAGACTGAGAACTTTGTCCAGAAGCAAACCAAAGCTGGGGCATGCCATGGCATGCAGGAGTCTTATTGCATGGAGACTTCTTGAAGGAAAGGTCTCTGGGGAAGGTTTGTTCTGTTATAACAAAACAGACCTTCCCCAGAGAAGGAAGATGAAGAATGAAAACGTCTTTTTCCATTGAAGTTAGTTCCTGTTTATGTAGTAATGAAAAGTGATTTTTTAATGTAAAAGTCAATAAGAGTTGTGATAAAATTCAAGAGCAGTTGTGATAAGTGGCAAATAATTGTTCACAATGAGCACTTTGGTGGCCTGGGAGAGCCCATTGTGGGATTTCTCTTCCCATCCCTGGTGGTCAGGACTGGGTGGAGAGTATTGAGCAATGCCTGTGGTCTGTCTGGGTTTAGCAGCAGAGCAGGTTGCAGAGCTTCCCACTGTGCTCCCCCAAGGCTTGTGGTGGCATTGACCCGCAGTTTATGTGGCAGGATTTAGGCCAGATCTGTTCTTCTGGGTTTTCATGTGGCGTTCTTGAAAGTGTCTTACCAGACTGAAAGCCTGAAAGGAGTAATTTTGGATATTTTGTGGGATAAGTGCTGTTCTCAGAGGATTTGTGATTATTTTTTCACATGTAGTGTGGGTATGTGCTCACATCAGTGACGCAGAGCTATTAGCCATGCAATTCTGCATTTCATTTGTGTCTCTGGCTGTTCACAAACTTTTATATTATGGAGGTTTTTTCCTTAATCACAAAAAGGATGAGCAACTGAAGTGATACTTTCACCTCTTTCAAGGCATGCCCAGCTTTCGCTCCAGGGGGCTTAAGCCACTTAGATTTTCCTTAGCTTAGGATAAGAGTCTGCTCTTTTCTAAGAGCATGCAGTTCTGTGGACAGCAGAGGTGAGGAAAGCCCTGCTTTTTGCAGACCATAGTCATCCTCAAAACTTAAGAGGCTTTAAAAATGCAGCAAAGAGAGCTTGATACCTCTATGACAGCAGCCAGAAGTAAGTACTTCAGGAAAAGTGGAGTAAAAACACTATAGTGTGATCCTCCCTCTGAAACACTCCTTCTTAATTTTGGCAGCTTAATAAATTAGGGTCTTCCATGCAATTTGTTTAGACCATTGTGTTAAACAGGACCAATATGTGCCAAACCAAATATTAGTCCAGTTCTCTCTGGAATCCATTTATAACCTTGGCTCCTACCACAGCTGTTCCCCTGGCAGAGAATGTGGTCATTCACTTGCATTGTGATGAAATAACTCTTTTATATGGGAGTTTTGCAGGATGCCCCCAACCCTGCAGCAGGAAAGGTGGTCACCTGCCTCATACTCTGAAGCTAAACTGAGAGTTTTTGTCAACTGCAAATATACTGGAGAAATTCCTCCCGCTCCCTTTACATCCCCTACAGCCGTCAAGTATTTTGACACGGGTGTAAAAGCTGCTGTGTTTGAATTTAGAAATTGGCCAGTGGGATGAGAATGTGCAGCTGTGGAAGGCACGAGTGCTCCAGCTCTGTCACTGCTCCTCTTGGGCCCACCTATTTCTGTGAGGACTGTGGGAGCTTAAGGGGATAAAAATGGCCAAGGTAATTAGCAGGAAATCAGTTGGTCTGGCTCAGAAATTGCTGGAGGTGAGAAGGCAGTTGACAAGCAGATAAAACCTGATGTGATTGAACTTATTTCTGTGGAAAATAAAACAAATGCTATTTTTGGTTGTTATTATTATTCAAATTTTGAAAAGAAAACAAAAAAAAAACCCGCAAAACCAACCAAACAAAAAACCAACCCAATACTTAGTTCAACACCTCAGCTGCAGTGGCTGGGTGTAGGAGACATCACCTAAGTCATCCAAGGGCATGCCATATAGACAGACAAACAGCCTGGGACAGTGGAATCACACACTGCTTAGCTGCTTCACCTGCTGCAAAGACTACCTGCTTCATATGGGAAACTGAATATTAGGGGGTAAAATGGAAACAGGATTTACCCCCTCTCCCCCACTCTGGGATTCTTATGAGGCAGCATCCCAGTGGAAACTGAGGGGTATTTAACTTACTGGGAAGGATGGCCAAATTCTCTCCTATCTAAATACAGCATCTGCAGCAGTGTGGAATATGTGTTGTACAGCTGTGAATGTCTCAGGCATTCAGTGTGTCTCCTTTTTCACACAATAGCTTCTATTTATGGGTTTTCATCGAGCTGGACTCATGCATTCAACATGTCTTTTTATGTGTTTTTCTTTTCTTTTGGTTTGTTTTTTTGTTCTTTCTTTTTTTNTTTTTTTTTTTGCTTTTTTTTTTTTAAGGTTTGTAGAAACTCCGAGCCCCTTCTCCTGGAAGGAGAGTTACTGCCGATCAGCCATGTCCCAGAGCTCTCAGCCCAGGGAGTCCCTCAGCCCAGAGGTATTCCAGCACATCTGGGACTTCCTGGAACAGTAAGCAGCCCTTATGTGGAACATATGGAAGGTGTTTTAGGACAGGATGCCTCTGTAATCAGGCTGCTCAGGGGATTGATGCTGGGGAGTTTGGAGTCTTCTGTACTTGTTGATTAGACGCAGATGTGATGATGGGATGTGTCAGTCTGTGGTGACTGACAGCTCTTGGGCCATCCCGGGGTTCTGCACACAGGCTGTGGGGACCAAATGCAGCAGTCAGCAGTGACACTGACTCTCTGCCAGGCCTCTGCTGGCTGAGCTGGCTGCTTCCTAAGGCACATGGTTGGCATTTTCCCTCAGGAAATGGGCTGGTCACTCTGTGTCCAGGCTCCCATGTCTTCCCCTTGCTGATACCAGGGAGGGAGAAGAGGTGAGGCTAGTGCAGAGTTCACCCTGTCAGGTCCACTGAATGAAAGAAAACTGACTTTGTTCCCATTCTTGACTTGCCATGACTGATGCTGAAACAGTCACTGCCATAAATCCTCCATGAGTTCTGTCTTTCAGTGATTTGACTCTTGTGCTCTTGCCTCAGAGCAGGTAAAATGTCCCCCCAGGCCATGTCCTGTTCAGGGGCTGCTGTAGTGCAGTGGTGAGGAGGAAATTGTTCCTCAGTAATTCCTTACTTTGCCATGAGACTGGCTCGTGGTGATGTCAAAGTCCTGGGCACAGGGGAAGGGAAGGAAGGTGGGGTGGTGGAAAACAGAACTTGGCCAATTTTAACTTCATTACTGTGTTCTTTCCAGGCCAATATGCTCAGTTCAGCCAATAGATTTAAACTTCATCGATGGCCCATCTGAAGATGGCTCCACAAACAAAATTGAGATCAGCATGGATTGTGTCCGGGTGCAGGACACAGAGCTGAATGACCCAATGTGGGTGAGTAATGAGAAACTTCCTTAACCTTTGGGGCAGATGGGGAGTTTTTGCAGGAGCTATTCCAACTGCATTGCCCCAGGGCCATCGTCCCGCCTTGGCTGGCTCCTCACCTGCTCCTCCTTTCCTGCAGCAGCAATGGCAGGAGAGGGGGATGAGGCAGCTAAGCTGGCAGGAGAGCTGAGGAGTCTCTTGCACTGGCTACTCAACTCTCCCTGCTTAGAGCCAGTTTGTGTGACCTCAGGGTTAAAATAGTTTGGATTCTGGACACAGCTGCAATTTCATTGACCAATGCCAGAGGTTCTTCACTGGTTTTTCTTCTCTTGAAGGTCATATATGAATAAAAACTTGTTTTTGGACCATGGTTGGGTTCTTTTTCCCCTCCTGTCTCTTCAGACTAGAGTGTTTGCAATGAGTGTTGGCCATGGGTGTCTCAGGGATATGGCTGGAGACTGGAATGTAGATGAGGCACTGGTGGTTCATTGCCTTTGCACAGACTGGCTCTTTCTTAGCAATAGCTCTTCTGAAGAAGCCAGGTGCTATTCTTGCAGGCTGGAGCAGGAGGTATTTCAGGAGTTTGTGTTGCTCATGTCCTGTTTCTGTTCTTCCTGGGATTTGTTTATACTTTGGGGTAAAAATAAAATGCAGTTTGAAATTTGTGTTGGTATCTGTAAATTTTCTTGTTGTACTGTATCCATCCTGAGAAACTGTTGTCATTTAACTCCCTGGCTAATCAACCACAATTTTTAATATGCCCAGTGATGGTGTGTTGGCATTCTGTATCCTGATGGTGTTTGTGAGCTGGAGGATTTTGTCTGCAAAGATAGAGCTCCTGGGTCATTCTGGTTGCAGTCTCTGGTGACAGGAGGTTTGACCTGTTAGTGCTGCTCTGGTGTGACTGCTGGGGAGGCTGTAGTGCTCTTCTCTTTCCAGAAAGGTTGCAAAGGGTTAAAAAGCTGGTTTTGAGGTTGGATATGTGCCTGGCTAATGTGGTGAAGCTAATCCAAGTGCACAAGGAGAGGTGACTGACATCAAGTCTGGTTATCTTTTGATTCAGCATTTGGTGGGGTACAGAGGGGTGGGGTACAAGCCTTCCATCTGGATCTTGGCTTTTTCCACCATTACAGCACAGCTCTAGTAAAATGGTATCTCTTCAGTAGTCCAGAACATTCTACATGTTTTCAGAGGCTTCTAATTTTCAAGAGGATAGTTATGGTCTGTTTGAACTATATCCTCCTAAAAAACTGTCCCCAGTGTAGTAGTAGTAGTAGCAGTAACTTTTCTCCTTCCATGCTCAACTCTGGATTAGTGGCATTGAGCACGAGCTCACCTCCCCATCTCCTGTTCCTCCAAGCTGTCTGCAGAGCATTGTGGTGGCTTTTGGGCTCACTGAAGGCCTGTTCAGAGTCTCCCTCTCCCGTCAGTGGTGCACTGAAAAATGAATGGAAAGTCCCTTGTCCCTGTTCTCTCTGAGCACTGCTGAGATGAGTGCTGGTGCCTGGGAAAGGGACTAGAAGCTTTCTCTATGCAATTACTTCTTGCTGATGATGGGTTTCATCCCAGCCTTGCAGGAGGCATTTCCGGAGAGGCCTGGCTGCAGGGTGACTTTTTCTTAATAAGTGTTTTTCACTGATGTGACAAGCTGAAGGGGGAGTGGGGAAATTCCATCCCATCCTCACCCTTACAGTAAAGGCAGCAGCTCAGAGTACATTAATGTATGTACCTTAATAAATGTTCCAGTTTGTCTTCGGTGGAAGACAGCACTTTCTCTCAGTTGAATGCTGGACAAAAGCCTTCACAAAGCAAAATATGCATTGCAAACCTGTGCAAACAGCCCGTCTTTTAAAATGAGGGAAGCTCTTTTTACTCCCCTTACCACCACCACCACCCCCCTATAAATTTGCAAACATCCCTGACAGGTGACAACTCCCCTTGCAGAGAAGTCTGTGTTTGCTTTGCTGTTTCTGGGGCTCACAGCGGCTGCAGCTTTCATTGGCAGAGAATGTGTAGCCTGGGGCAAGGTGTTTGCTTTAATCTGAAATACCTTACAACTCTCTTCCCCTCCAGCTTCTCTTTTCCTTTGGATAGCTGTGGGGCACGAGCTTCCCTTGCACCTGTCTCTCCTGTAACCTCAGCCATGTCACTTCTAGACACGAGGTGCTGCACGCAGCTGATTGCAGCAAAGGGTTGAAGAGGGCAGATAAACACAAAGGAATGCAGCAGAAACAGAGGGGCCCTGGGAGATGAGCACTGAGATCAAGGCAGAGTGTTTTATGGTATCACATTTGTCTTAGGAAAAGAGCAAGGCCAGTTTTTCTCCAAAATGTATCACCATGTGAGATTTAAATAGGTGCAGAGCAATTAAGAGTGGTTTTTTTAAAGCAATTGTCCTTGTGTGGACTTTAAAGCAGTTCGAGTCAGCTTTTAAAATAAGCTTTGCACCTTCTTGCAATTTATGGCTGAAAACTGAAACTTGTGGTTTTAAAAGATGTCCATCCTTGATCCTAAGAGTTGCCTTGGTGAGGCCTGTGATTTTATTTTTTTCTTAATTATTATTTGACTTTTGTGGGTACAGGTGCTTGTTCACAACAGAGCTAGCAGTGGGGAAGGAGCTGCACTGCCTGAAGAAATTGTCCCATCAGTGGGCTGGAAAATGAGCACGAGTCCTGCCCTGCTGAACACCCATCGGTTGTGTTCATTGCCTTGAAAGTGCAACTGTCTGGGGAGAGACCTTGGGAGGAAGGTTGGGTGTCACAGAAACCCTTCTTAGCTGGGCTATAGCCCTGTCTCTTGCTGAGACCTTGCAGTTCTCACGTACTTGTTTTAAGGAAGAAATAATATCCTGTGCTCATGTAAGAAAGGGGTAAGAGAAACTGGTTATCTGCACTGCCTTGGGATGAAGAGATCTGGGAGGGTCAGGAAGAGGTTTCTGGGTCTGGTATAACATGGAATAGTCAGCAACCTTCCCCAGCCATATGCCTTGTGACTGGCTCTTTCACAATGAGTGGCCCATCCTGGCTGTCGGCTGTGCTCCTTCCTTTCCCCTGGTGTGAACCACAGGCAGACTGGGAAGCCCCAGCAAAGATCTGCATAATTGGAGTGAAAGGCTGGTGGGCTCTGTGGGCGTGGAGAACATTTAGTTTCTGACATGGCCCTGGTGTGGGAAGGAGCTGCAGATGGCCAGGAAGGTGAGTTAAATGTGTGTCTTTGGGGGCCTCCTGCCATTCATTAAATGACCAAAGAAGGTGGTCCCCAACCTCTACTCTGATCAAGGATGTAGCCAGCAAGTGTGGGGTGTGGAGGAGTGATGCCTAGCTCCCTGCATTCAGGATGAATGCTGATTGCAAAGCCTGTATCCTGCAGTGCTAGAAATCAGGTAATGTTATAGCAATTTTATATTTGTGTCTGACTGCTTAAAGGCCCTGGGGCAACAGGGAGGAGGGGTCTGGAGATGTCTCTGTAGGAGCAGGCCTGTGGCAGTGCAATAACCCCTGCGTTGTCCTGGAGCCCTCTTCGGGCTGTCAGCCTGTCCTACCAGCTGCAAAATAGCTTTCTTTTACCATCCCTCAAAAGTCCTGTAAACTGCTCACTGATGCTGGGAGATGCTGATCTGGACCCAGACAAAGCTGCTTTGGTCTAAGGACTTCGGCAAGACCATCCTGGTAAAAGTGTTATTCGAGGGATTTGCAGAGTCTCTAAGTCTTCTGCCACCATCATCCCACCAGTGTGGCCAGGGCTGCGGGGACCTTGTTGGCAGGAGCTGGAGTGCTGTCCCCAGGATGGAGCAGCTCATCCCCCTCCCGCTGTGCATACCTTCCTGTCATGCCCCTGAGCGAGCCGTCCTCCCGCAGCCCCTTGCCTAACCAGTTCAGCGGAATGCCTGCTCCCCAGACAGTGCCGTGGTCAGAGTTTTCTTAACCTGGATCCATCCCTCCCCATAAAAAGCAGACAGAATTCCTTGCCTGTTTTTTTGCCTTTTTTAAAAAATTCATTTGTTCTCCCTCATCTTCTGCAAATAATCGTGGGGATTTGCTGTGTGTGGCTTGATTAGGCAGTGCTGAGCAGCCTGGGGGGAGGGTTTCTGCCCTGGGGATGGTGGTGTGTATAGGGCTGGGTTTGGGTATACAGCTTTTTGGGCTGTGGGTATCCCAAGTCTGGTAGCTACAGAAATTTTGGAAGTGCAAGATGTTTTATTATTGGAAAATGGAGAGCTTCAGCTCTGTGCCTGCTGTTCTCCTTTATGCACAAAGGTGAAGATAACTGTGGGCTATAGGATAGACTGGGTGCATCCTGTGTAGGAAACAGAGGCATCAAAACTCTCAGTCCTTTCACCGATGACACATCTCAGAGTTGGTATTTGATGCTTCCCAATGGAAATAAGAAACCTTTCCCATATTTAATCTGCTGTAGGCTCACAAAGGAGCCACCCAAGCCACCTTGTGCAGGAGACCTTCCCATGCTGCAGCCCAGCAAGCTGTAGAAGAGCTGCTTTGGCCCAAGGTGGCTGCTGGCTCTCCCTGTGCATGCCCTCAGCCTTAGCCCCATGTAAATCAGTAATTCGTATTTGATGGCCATGTGCTGAATTTCTGGTCCCCATCAGCTGGGAGCTGTGGTCAGGGTCAGCTGTGCATCTGTTGGACAGATGTAAAAAGCCCCCACCCCGCTGTCCTGCATGACTCTGTTGCATCCTACCTCGCAGTTCAGTGTTAAAGCATGGGCTCTAAACTCGGTTAATTTTAATTGCTTCCTTAGAAGTGTTTTTCTGGGTCAGGAGAAAAGAACTCAGCTTGTTGCAAGGTAGTGACTGAAGAAGCAGATGAAAGCCGGTTACAAGGTGGTGGAACTGTGGGATGGGAATGATGTCCCTGTGCACCCCCAGCAGGGCAGGGAGCTGATGTGGTGAGGAATGCAGGAATAGTGCCTCGGTGCAGGGACTGACTAACACATGGTGTGTGCTGCCACAGCCCTGCATTTGGTTGGGAAATGGTTTTGCATCTGGAGGATGAGGCCAGTTTGATAAGGAGATGCAGCAAAGTGGCTTGTGTGGCCATTCCATGCCTAAGTATTCCCGGACTGACTACAGAAAGGAAGGAAGGACTTTGTACAGCACAGGGATGTGATCAAAGCTTTTACTGCTGTCTGGTTTTTGTTTGAGAGAGTTTGAGGCTTGCCAAGTTTCTCCTCTTTGTGGTTATTTATTCGTTCCATAGCTGTGCAAAGAAAGTTGAGATTATGCAAAGGCATTTCCATAATGAGCAAAGGCATTATTCTATTGGAAGCTTCCCTCCAGCACCTCTTCTGTTTGCAGTTGAACTCAGAAGCTCTCCTAATTTAGGCTTGGCTTTTTAATCCTGCTGGATGTTGAATCTTCTGCTGTGTAGGTCCCTCCAGATGATCTAATCACCACATTTAGAACTGCAGATCCAGATCTAGAAATGGTCAGTTTTTTCAGACAAGAATGAATGTAAAGAATTTATCTTTACATTCAGTTTGACCAAAGCCTGAAAAATGTCCTTGTCTTGTGTGTAGCAGGGCTCTAAAGACATACTTGTGTTTCGTTAAAATAATTTTTCCCCAGCTCCCTTTCCTGGGCTATTTGGCCCTAATTCTGGTTGCAGACCATGGATGTCTGCATTTCTTCTTGTAGGAATGCTGCCAGTTGATGAGTAGTATCCTTACACTGACTGTTCTGTTCTTAATGTCAATTCCCAGGATTCTCAATGGTATTGAAGAAAACTAATGGGTGATCTGTCTGTTGTGTGATCATTTTGGAAGCATATTTAAAATTTCTTTAAATATGTCTTCCCTTTCAGCATCTTGCTGTATGTTTATCTTGGGAGGGAATAAACTAATTTTAAGTTGAAAAGCACAAACCTACTGGAAGAGAGTCACATGTGAGATGGGGTGTTCCAGGAAGGGTGGCTTTAACTCCCTGACTCTATTGCTACAAACACCTGAAGTGGAAGAGTGTGGTAATTGGAGTCCTGTCCTCTGCCTATATGCAAATGCCTCCAAACAAAAGGCGCAGTCACTTCAGAAAACATCTTCCTCAAGCAGCTAGGCCTGCCTCCAAAGGTTTCCATGGTGCTACACGTGCTTCTTCAGCAAGTATGGAGCAATAATGCGTTAGTGCTTATTTTACATCTTTAGAAGGTCTGCACAAACACTTAAGTAAAAGGCATCTTGATCTTGAAGCAATAGATTGTAGGCACCTTTGCCTCTGGAGGAAGTGTAAAGTTTATGGTGTCTTGATGGGAACTTCACTCATTGTTTCTGTCTAGTTGATAGGATCTTCTTTTTCCCCAAAATTCACCTTCCTCTGGACATTGTTTTTGTGTTGTTATTTTTTGTTTTTCCCTGCTTTTTAATTCTAAACCAAATTGTTTGAAGAAAGAAAATAAGGTCCTTTTTTCCTGTTAGCTGGAAGCAGGGTGATAAATTGAGCAGTCCATATCCAGCCAAATGGAAACTTTGTGGTACCCCTCCTTGTGGGGATGGGAAGCACCTCATAGTGCTGTTTCAAGCTGCTGAGCTGACCATGCCAGGGAGGGGTTTCTTCTTCCAAGCGAAGGCAAACCTGGAGCACAGCCCTGGGAGTGTTGTGCTCCCCTTCCTTGACCGGCATAGCCAAAGTGTCTGTGCTGCAGCCAGCTGTGGGGTGTAGCTTTTGTTTTAAAAGTTCTCTCTTGCATTAATTGGGATTCTTGCTTTGAAGAGAGTCTCAGGCATCCAGAGTCTCACTGTATATGTTTCTTTGTGGTTCTGCAGATCCTGCCCACAGTCCTCTTAATGACTATTATTTTTTTCTTCCAATATTTGAAGAGGAGACTTTGGGACTAGGTAATGTTTTCTACTGAATGTCTTTACCATCTGCTTTCCACCTCACTGTCACTGATTTGATAGCAGTGAAATTAATGAGGGAGTGAATTGTCAGGCAGTCACAAAAAATTAAATCAGTCTCTGTGAAGCATAGATTAAGGAGTGGTTTGTGGCCTGGGTTCGTTTGCTCACTGCTGACTGAACTCTTCTCTAAGCAGCAGCTGAATTTGCAGAGATTAATGAAAGATCAAAGGAGTGTTCAGTAACAAATATAACTGTCAATCTAAAAGCATGGACTTCTATCTCCAGCTTGCTTAAATAGAAGGAAAAGGTACCCTGAAGCACCCTTATTTCTCCTTGAGAGCATGGTTGGGTATGGTGGACCTCATGGTGATGTCCTGACTGGATTAAAATTAAACAAGTGTGCAACAAAAGAGATCAATTTTCTGGGGAAGACCAGCACTGCAAAGTGTAGCATTTCATCATAGGAAAAAAGGCATAAACAGTCTTTGAGAATTCCTGCCTTGGGAAGTGTGTTGCACTCCAAAGTGCCTGGGCAATATCGGATAACAGCAATGTGTTCCTGAGAGATGTGTGAGTGGCCATGGGTTGCAGGGTCAGGGTGTAACCAGATGTTTGAAAGACTCTTCTTGAATTATTGCAAACTGGGAACTTTCTTTTAAATACTGGATTATTGTAGAAGGGCCTGGGTGGGAGGGAGTCAGCAGCAGAGCAGAAGCTGGTCGGAGAGAGCCGCTGTTAATGTGCGTTTATAAACAGGTGTGCATTTCACGAGACCAATCTGTGGTTTATATAAGATAAGGGAAGAACTTTCCCCTCAGCTGCTTGTGCAAGAACAGCCCTGGTCTGTCAACAGTTGCTTCTTTCTCTAATTGAAAACAAAAGCTCTGTAATCTGTTGCTGTCTCCTTCTCCCTTTCCTTGGCTAGAGCACTTGGTCTCTGGGGTGCAGGTTTGTGCCATGACCCTGCCCTACCTCCAGCTGGAAGGATGGGACTGTTTATGCCAATCAGGAGCAATTTTCATGAATTTTCTTATGTAACTTCCTCTCTCTTAACTTTTGAAAATATTTTATAAATATGGGGAGTTGAGGGGGTGGTCACTGATGCTGTGCTGAGCATCCAAAGATCCTCATGAGGCAAAAAGGCAATAGTGTTGAGGGTTGTTACCCGAACAAAGAGCTGCCCTGGCTGGAACCCCCAGACTTCCCTGGTCACATCTCCATGCTTGAGTGTCTGCTGACCTGTGGGTTTTTGTTCATCAATGCAAAAGTGTCTGCTGGCCAGTGGTTTTGAGGGTTTATGTGCCACCTTGCCAAGATACCTGTGTCCAAGAGGTTTTATGTCTAGGCTTTTGTAGTAAAAGCAACTGTTCTTTAAAAAGAATCACTAGGGTACAGTAAAAGTGGGAAAATTGGATAAAAGGAGCACCAGGGATAAACAGAAACACGTTTTGATAAATGATCTGTATGCTTTGTCTGCCTCCGATGTCATACACCAATTGTGGGAGGTGAGTCACTGCTGGCACTTCGGTGGGAATGACCCTTGATGGGGTTGCAGCGTTTTTTGGTTGTGCAGATGGTGGGGAAGGTGTGGGGGACCTTGCATCACCTTGGCAGGAAAGCTGAATCTCTCCGGAGGAGTGTCTTGCTCTCTCTCATTAAATGGAGCTCGGCAGCTGGAGGGCAGAGGCCCCAGGGGCTGTGTGCGCCCTTCCTAAACCAATATTGCACAGCGGTTGTGAAGGGAACTGGTTTTGTTTCACAATTCCTTTCCACCTTCCCTCTCCCTGCTCCCCCACCATGTAGCGTTATCTCTTGACATGATGCCATTAAGTCTCTAATTAGCCCTAGGGGTGTTCTGGGGGAGATAAGGAGACTGTAGGAGCTCAAATAAGCAGCGTGCGCAGATGTTTACCCAGGGTCGGAGGGCAGGGCTGTTGTGACAGGCGATTGCCTTGGGGAGGGCATGTTCCTTGGGAAGGAGAAGCTGACCTGCACCATGGGCAGAGCTGGGAGCTGGGCTCTCCTTCTGCCTTTGGCAAGTCCAGCTATTTACCCTGCGCTTTTATAATGCAGAAAAAAATGCAGTTAGAAGTCCATTAGAAGAAGGGTTTGATCCTCAGTACTAAACACTTGCAGATGGGACATGTTTCTGACTTGGCGGTTCATACATTTGAGTGCAATTCACAGGAATTTCTGGGCTTCAGACCTGTCCCTGGGTCGGTGGTGAGGAAACCAGAAGGGTCGAATTTGTGCTCCTAGGTGCAGCAGAGAGGCTACTCTGGGAGCTGGGGGTGCCTGGTCCCTCTCTTGCATATGGATCAGCTGCAGTTCCATGCAGTGCTGTGGAGCAGCCTGCTTGGGATGCACGCAAGGCTGTAGCCAGTCAGCAGCAAGTAGGATGCTGCCTTTTGTACCTCATCTCTTTTTTTATTTGTTCTGTCCTGCCATAAATGGCCGGATTAAAAATAAAAAAGAGGAAAGTCCCTGTTTCAGGGACCATGTTGTTTTTCCCCACTCTTCCTTATGGTTTGAGCAATGAGGAGCACCTCTGCATGAGTTTTCAAGAAGGCAGGTTGATTTTTGCATTTTTTGGAAAGTATTTTCTTTTTGCTCTTTAACCTGGCCCCCTGCTTTCGCAGAGTACACATCTGCCCCTGTAAGATCTTCACGGGAAAGACTGTCAGAGCTAACTGGGAGAGGCTTGTTTTTTAAGCATTCAGCAGATATTCAGAGGGAACAGGGGGAAAAAAAATCTACCAAAAACTGTTCTATTTTTTCCCTCATCCTCCTGTTATCTCAGTCCTAACTTGTAAACATTTCTGAGTAAAGTGAATGTCACAGTCCGTGGTGACGCGGTCAGTCCAGGTGCTATTTTTATACGAGTGGAGAGGTCTGAGCAGATTTTTTATTTGATCTGCAGGAAATTCTGCATGAACCACCTAACACGCAGGCAGGTGTACATGCACACACCTCCCTTCTACAAGAAATTGCACAATCTCCAGTTAACACTGCAGTTGTGGTAATGGCATTTTTAATCGTCACAATTTTGCGCACTTACCTTGTGACCAGGGAGGGTTATTGAGAACTCGCATGTGGTACAGGTGAGAGTTGCTGGGATGAGCCATGTAAGAGCACGGGGAAAGAGCATTCCAACAAAGAATCTGAATCAGCAGTTTGACTTGGCCAACAGCTCATTTTGGAAACTTAGGGGTCTTGTTTGCATTTTATTTTGTTCTTCGGCATACCAGCAGGAGCCACAAAGCATTGCCAGAAGCTTTCTAGAATATCTGAGTCAGACCTGGGAGGGTTGAAGCTGAAACTTTCAAATCTAACTAGCAATTATTATTTTTAGTTTCCTACAGTATTGGAGGTAAATTACTTTGAGGAGACTTCCTTTCCTGAGACTGAACTACTATTTTTTTAAATTTCAATCCAACTGAGCATCCAGAACATAAGTGCCAGGCTTTGTCTTGATGCTTGGAGTTGTTTTCTTTGTTTCCTACTTTATTCCTTTTCTGTTTGGGGTGGGGGAGAGCTTGTTGGACTATAAAAATAGAGTTAAACCTTTTTCATCTGGCCTCAGCATGAAGTAATTCTTATTAACATCTGAAAGGGGGGCCTTTGCCTGAACTGTTTGCTTTCTCTGATTAGGCTAATTGGTATGATAAGGCATAATCTGTTTACAAAGATTGTCTTACCATGATTTTTAGGCCATTACAGTTGATGATTCCCTTGGAGACCTGTCCAGAAGGCTCAGACAAATTATAACTATCACTTATGGCTGAAAAGTGAGTGTGGAGTGAGGGTGTCCTTCTACTTTTATGACTTAGCCATTTAAGCATATGTTATTTCAGGAAATCAAGTTTTCCTCTGAAAACCCCAAAGACATCCTCCCTGGCTGCTGTTAGGTTGTTGGTGGCTCATCTATATGGAAAATTCTGCATCTGCAAAAGGAGAGAATCAAATGAGGATCTGGGAACTTTTCTTCCTCATGGTAAGGTAGAAGGGTTCAAGCCTTTACTTTTCTCTTGTGCCGCTGGTGCCAGTATGAATATCCAAGGCATGGTACCAGCCTGTGAGACAGGGAAGCATCTTATGAGGAGAATGCCTCTAGGTCTGAAGCCAGTGAGACACAGTTTGGGTCCTTGGGGTGATGAGAGGGACACACTTGTGCCTGGGCTGCAGCAGCGTTGGTGGGCGCAGCATCCGCTGCCTGCTCTGTTACCTCCTGCCACCCCTGCTGCAGTGGTGGTGTCCTCCTTTGTGTCCCTTGTGGGTGAAGGATTTGCAAAAAGCCACTTGTCCAGCATCTGCTTCAAGGTGACCACACAGGGTAATGCATCTGAAACACCGAGCCTGGTCGGGGCTGTGTGTACAGAGGGCAGGGATTTGTGCTGACATGTCAATTTATTCATGCTATATACACCTCTCCTCGTGTTTGACATGCAGATCTCTTTGGATAAACTTCCACGTATCTCTCTTTATCTGGGTGTTGCTTCACCCACAGCCACCTCCAGCCACCTGTGGGGCAGAAGATGGCAGATACCTCACACAACAATGCTGCATTAATGACCTGGCAAAGGAGGATCTTCTCAGTTTCATAGCATAGCTGTGAAAGAGATTTTTGCAATGGCCTGCTGAGGTCGGGAGGTTTATTTTCCTGCTCTCTCCTTCCCCTCCATAGTTTTTGAACTCATGGGCCAATATTGAAAACTTGATAGTATTTAGGGATCAGAATGGTCATCTGAGCACAGCATAACTATTCCTCACTCAGACAACAGGAAATCCACGGGTGACTTCTTGCTTCGTGTCCAGCTCTGTGTAAGCTTTGCAGTGGTGCTGCAAAGTGCCCCATTTGGCTAACGGTGCTGTGGCTGCTCCCTGCAGACTTTGCCTGAATCTCCAGATTAGCTCTGGTGTGGCTTTTTGGCTTGTGCCCATATCAGGTGAGATCAGATAAGTACATCGGGCACAGCCCCTGGTCTAACTTGGCGCTGGTGAAGATGGAGAGGAGGGCAAGGGGCTGTGGCAGTGGTGTGTTGAGTTGTTCCTGCGACGTAGGAAATCTGCTGTGTGCTCAGCCGGCTCTCGCTGGTAGCTCAGGAGCACTGAAGGTGTGCGTGGCTCCAGCGTGAGCTGGGATATTGCTGGTGGTGGTAGGTGGGGAGGGCTCAGTGCTCCTCTCTGCAGCCTGTTCTTGGAAGTGCCTCCTTGCACTATGCTCGGTGAGGAGGAGTGGGGAAGGTGCACTGGAAATGCCTCCAACCTTTTGCTTGCACCCAGCAGCTCCAGTGAGCTGTTCTTGCAGGGTGAGAGCTAAATCAGACCCCTACCCTGCTTCTTGTGCAAGGGGCTGGTGCAGGGGAAGGGGGACGCTGTAATCCTCTGTTCTGTATTTGTTCTTGTTTTGCTTCCTGCCCGAAGATGGTTTTGCCCCGTTTTATTATCGGGCAGCCTTACGAACGTGCTGCCTGTCTCCGGCCTGGAACAGGCTGGTGAGCTTGCAGTGTCGTTTAATTTGCAGAGCTGCCGTGTGCCAGGAAGGCAGCCCAGGAGCCGCCAGCCCCCTGAGCAGCACAGCCCACTCGCTTCCATCTCCCCGAGAGCTCGCGTCCCTCCCTGCGTGCCCAGCGAAGCCGGAGTTAAACGATGCCCGCGGCCGAGGCGTGGCCGGAGCAGCGGCCGCTCCGGGGCAGAAGCGGGGCTGCGGGGAGGTGCCGAGGCCGTGTGTGGGTGTCAGCCCTGCCCAGGACCCTTGTCCCTCCCTGCAAAGCCCCTGTGGGTCGGTCGCTCGCCCCCCGCGGTAGGAGGGAGGCTCGGTGTTCCCCGGCAGCGCCCGCAGTCCGCGCTCTGCGTTTCGGCAGAGCCCTGCTTGACGACAGGTCCTCAAATAAAGTTCGGAGCGCTGTCATTAAGCTGGGCGGGCGGCCGCGCTCTGATCTGGATGTTTGGTTTCCTCTCTCCCCCCTGCCCAGCCCTTTGGAAAGGTGTTCTGTTTCTCCTGGCTCGGTGGCGCTTCGGGAGCAGCTGCCTTTTGTTCTGCCGTGCATCCCGCTCGCCCGGCGGGCGGCGGATCCTCGGCGTGTTCGAGGGACTCGGGGTGCCGCCAGCACAGCGCTGGTCTCGGACCCCCGGCACGCTCCGGGGGCTCCTTGGGGGACACCAGGGCATGATAAGGGATTTTGTCTGATTCTCCAGAGTAAAATCACAGCGGGGATCTCTCCCGCAGATCTCGGCTAAGTGCTCTTCCTCTTTCTTTTGAAAAGTTTGCCGTGGGCATTGTGTCCAGGTGTTTTTTACTGAGTGGTACCCAAAGACTTCTATGTATTAATTCAACACTGTGAGTTGCTTTGGTCGAATTGGTGTTTTTTACTTGTTTTTTTAAGCATGGTGCAAGTTTGAAGCAATTGCAAAGGAGAAAAAGGGAAAAAAAATGTAGCCAGAGTGATGCCCTGCAAACACAGGACCTGTTTGCTGTGAGTGCGGATGGGAGCACACAGGTGGTGGAGAATGTAGCTGGATGATGGTGCATGAAAGCAGTGATTGACTCTAAGAAAGCTCCTTGGGGTTTTTGCCCCAAATCCACACACAGCAGCGGCCGGATCCTTGGCTGCTTTACGGCACCATCAGTGTCGAGCATTGCATCTCGATCCCTTCCTGAATGTTTTGGTTCTTGGTAGCAGCAAAGCCTGTGCCTGGGAAAAAACAGCCCTGGGAGCTTTGCAGAAAATAAATAAAGAGGAGAAGTTTCTTAGAGCAGCTCCTTTAGAGCAACTCCATGGCACTGTTTTGAGTTCCTAAACTTGTCGAAAAGTGACAGGGGAAAGTTATTGTTTCCTTTCTTTTCCCTGTCTGTCTCTTTCTTTTTTTCTTTTCTCCTTTTTTTGGCCATTCCCCCCCACCCCCCCTTCCCTTCCCTTTGCTTTTTAGAGATTGGTGATAAGGAATTCTAACTACTTAATGAGCTGGGAGAGGCCTCTCTCCATTGGAGTGGAGGACTCCAGGTGGCACTTTGACAGATTGGACAGGTAAGGCAGGAGAGCCCCACCTCCTCCTCCTTGCCTATAGTTAGGTATATAAGGGAAACTTCAATTATGCAGAGAGGCACACTCTGAGTCCTGTTATCTTCACAGTAGCATCACATATTTTTAGGGGTCTTCTAGGGGGTGGGAGGTGTTTGTCAAAATCCTGGAGCCAGAAGAAAGAACAGCAGCGTTGATCAATTTGACTGCTAACATGTTGTACCTGGAAAACAATGCCCAGTCCCAGTATAGCGAGGTAAGGACTCTAGGTTTGAGTTGTGATATCTCTAATGTATTTTTATTTTTAGTGAATACGTGCGATTTCTTCACCCCTGAAGTTAGGTGTGGAATATACACTTGTTTTTATGAGACTTTCACATTTTACAAAGGGAAGCAGAGTTTGCTGGGCTAAGTATCTGAATGAGAGTGAACTTCTAGTCTTTACGTTTGGGACAGCGAATTTGTTTTGGAGCCCTGATCAGACAAACATAATTTTCTTTCATTGGAAAAGCAAGGCAGTTTTTTATGGTGGGTAATGCACACAGATTGCATTCCTGTAGCAGTCTGAACACTATCTCTGTTGACTGCGTTATAACTCTTTTATGAGTCTTTTATTGCCAAAATTGCTGCTTGTGGTTTAAAGTGGATGGTATCTAGGAAATAACTAAAAATGTGTTATAAATCCCTTCTTAGGTTACTTTTTAAAGTAAAAGAATATGCAAACAAAGGTTGTCTGCTGCAAATGCTGTGTTAGCGTCCACACCAATGCCTTTTTTACTCAGTGCTGTTAATACCTTGCCTCATAACTTGCAGCAGCGAGGTATTTTACACAGGGTGTTTGTATGAGCATATTATATGAGGATAAATGTGTGTACAATGGATGCATTTTGCTTTCAACAGCCCTTTGCACCTCATGGGCATGAGTGGGATGCAAACTTCAGATGCCGCTTTGATTTCATTTTTCAAAATTATTTATTTAATTTCTTTTAACCAGCTGGGTCGATGCTTTGTAAGGTGGCAGTGGAGAGGATTGCCACACGCTGTGCAAATCTTGGAGGAAGTTACCAGGGGTTGAGGGAGATCTAACGACAATATTGGTTTACATTCCAGCGGAGACAGCAGCTGTGTTGACACTTGCCAGAATGGCAAAGCAGCCAAAGCTCTGTGTGTGTATGTGTGTGCGCGTGTGTATTCCTGGAGAAAAGGCTTCAAGTGCAGGGCACGGGGTACGAGCCCCAAAGCAGACAGAAGCTCAGCCACTTGGAAGAAAAAACAAAATAGAAGTTGAAAGGCCGAGAGCATAGCTAGGAGATGAGAGAGCTGGTGAGGAAAAGAGTGTTGAAGGTGTACTCGAGGCTTGTGCGCCTGGGATGGCGGGTTTGTGACTCGGGGAGAGCAAGGGGTAAACTGGAACCAGCGTGCTCTCCCCGTCCCTCTCCGCAGGGAGCCCAAACCCCCGTGTGCGCGTAGTTCCTCTGCTCCACGCAGGAGACCCACGCGGGTGACTTTTTTTCCCCTAGTTTAATTATAAACTCTTAAATGTGGAAAGAGCACTTCTTGGAGCGTTTGCTTGGTGTTATTTGTCTGCTGCTATCTGATCAACTTTCGCTGAATAGCAGCGGTGGGGCTGTGGAGTCCCTATGGTTGACTGGCTGGGCTCATCTGTCAGAAGCGATGCGCTCAGGAGCGTTCTCGCTCCGCTTAAATGCCACTCGTCACTGTTGCTGTCAGGGGAGGTTTTAAAAAGGCTTTAGCTCTGATTTCTTTTTTTTTTTTTTCCCACCCCCCACCCGCTCTCCCTCTTACCTGCTTGGATTTGAACAAGGGGCACTGACTTTGTTCATCCAGCAAAATGTTGTACTCTGGGGAAAGAAAACTTGATTAGCATTGACTTGGCTTCGTTTCTGAGGAAAAGCAGCCTTGCTAATGACTTGTCTCAAAACAGAGGGAGACTTATTAATGCTCAATTAAAATATATTGGTGATGATGAACCTCGCCCATCTTAAGCTTGCAAACAAGAAGTAGGGTTTGGCATGGTTTCCTTAAAAGAGTAGGAAAAATAAAAAGCTCTCAGTGTGCAAATAGAAGCAGCACTTTGTCGTCACTGGTGATTGCAGTTCAGATTTTAGAGCTGTTGCTGGGTTGGTCACAAGGCAGGCATACCAACTTATGAAAAACTTAGTATAGAGTAGCTTTTGGGTTAAGAAATGGATCTTATTTAAGGGGGGGAAGTAATTCTCCCATTTTAAAATAAAGAGCAGGGAGTCCTCTCTCATTCCAAGCCCCTTTCTTGGGGTGTTTTTCCCAGCCACCCCAGGATGCTGGCTGCCTGCTGGCAGATGCCGAGCTCTGCCGTCTTCACGCGCTGGCTGTGCGGTGCATTCCGCCCTGGAAATGCATTCCCAGCCTGG
Organism: Rhipidura dahli; assembly: GCA_013399225.1. Taxonomy (NCBI): domain Eukaryota; kingdom Metazoa; phylum Chordata; class Aves; order Passeriformes; family Rhipiduridae; genus Rhipidura; species Rhipidura dahli. The sequence goes on along the minus strand of VXAC01008437.1, from coordinate 1,058,472 downwards.
GAAGGGGCTGTTGCACAAGCCCCGGTGCAGGCTGTGTGGTCAGGGCGGTGAGCTCGCACCATCACCCACGGCCCTGGGGCACCCGTGCCTGCGAGCGTGGTGCCGAACACCACGGTCAGATGGGCTCCTCCCAAATGGGTCAGATCTGCTTGAGAAAAGCAGAGAGAGGGGAGAAGGGTGTTAAAGTGAATCATGGCCCTGAGAGGCTGGAGGTGGAACCTGTTTCAACCACTTTTTCAGCTTAATCTATCCCAGCACTTGATCTGGGTCAGCTGTAAGAACAATTAAGCTCTTTGCTGGCAGAGCACTGGACTTGATGACCCTGGAGATCTGTTCCTGTGTGTTTATGAGTAGGAGATGTGAAAAGGAGAAAGACTTTGGGTGGTTATTAATAGGATGATGAGGTGCTGGTGAACAGGAACCCTTTGAATGCCGTTGTGCCTTCCTACCTCACCTCCACATGTGTTGTGTACAAACGTTTGTGGGGAAGCATGCACAGAACTGGGTGTGAAAGAGAGTATCTGCAAGTTTGTCTGGTTTTGTCCAAGTTTCCCATGTCTTGGAGGGGAGAGATGAGAGCAATAGAGATTCCCTTTAGGGACTCTGGGTTCTTCTGCAGTTTGGCTGAGTGATGATGCAGAGTTTGGAGTGCTTGCTAAAATCAAATTAAATCATTGCCAAAAGAATAAACACATCTTGTCCAAACACTGATAAGAAATGTGTGCCATGACTTTTGATTATATCCGTCATCCTTCCCGAAGATCTTCCTGCTCTTTGTGGGAGACAAATTAAAGAAGCTCTTTCCATTAAGATTTTTATCGTAGTTTTGGGAGGGGTGGGGGGAAACTACTTTTATACTAAAAGAACTTGTGCAAAGCTATATGGGTTTTTGGCAGCATTCCTTTGCACTGAAAATTAAGCTATATACACGTGGCTACAAATATCTTTGAGGGTTAGGAGAGCCTCTTCAGAAGCGTGCATTTTTGCTTTTGTTTTTCTTTTCCCTCTTAGCTTTTAAATAATAATTCAGGTGTGTGTGTACGTATCTGAGCTGCAGTGCCCCGGGTGTGAGTCCTTTCTTTGAAGGAGCAGGCATATGGAGCTCTGGGGTGGCCTGGAACGGTGTCCTGAGGGAGCTGGACGTCCTCAGTGAGAGAAGGATTTCTTGCATCTATCTGGGATATTGGTTCAGCAAGTCTTAGTTTAAGGTTAAAGAATCTGGGGGTTGAGATGTAACTGATATTTTGAGCATCAGCTTCATTGGTGTGCAGCAAAAGTGTTTCCAGGGCTTATCATCCTTACTGTCAGCCTGGATTTTGCTGAGAACTACCAGAGGAAAAAGCCATGGCTTTCCTTGGCTGATTTGGCCACATGGCATAGGCAGCATGGCTGCATTTGACAAAGGTTCTTTAACTCTTGCTGCCCCTTCTCTGTGGCCCTCAGCCAAACCTGGGGTAAAAGAAGCAATCTCTGAGGGATGTTGCCTGGTCACTGCCTGGGAGAGCAGCCCACCTTCTCCCTTCCATCTGGAGGTACCAGGAAGAAAGGATTATCTGTGCAGTACGCACTGAACCCCACATCTTGTCCTACCCCAAGATGAAAGCACTTGGATAGATGCTATATAAAGCCTACTTTATTTGTCAAGGAAGAAGGTTTTGGCTAAACCTGACTCTCTCTTCTGGTTCCCTTTTGTGATGGTATCTTGGAGTTCTGCTGGCTTTGAGCAGGCAAACAATTCCCAATCCCTGGGGAAGGAAACCTCTTCCTGAGCTGTGCAGGATTCAGATGCAAGTTCCATGCCTTCCAGTGCCTCTCTTTATTTAAAAGGTATCAACACCCCACATGTTTGGGCACAGTCTGTCATTAGGAGCAAGAAATAGGGAGATACACTGGAGGTTGTGTTCCTTGATGGTATCCCTGCAATTCCAGCCACGCTTCTTGTGCATTCATCCTTCGATTTTGCTATAATTGCACTTAGAGGATTAAAGTTTTTGTCATGTGGTGTCATCTGTGCGGGCTTGAGAGGCATGTGTCTTATCCTTGGGCTGCAAAGGTCTTCTGCAAGGTTGTAGAGACCCTATATAACCAGGTTCCTTTTTCTCCAAGGTGTTTTCAAACTGCATTCCAGTTGCAAAGGTTTAATCTGAGGTAGAAAAGCCTAAGGTCAGATAGGTGTTTAGTTTGGAGAGAATAAGTGGATGCTACTGCTCTGTTTGGGTTTGCTGGTGAAGAGGGTGAAGTAGACCAGAGACTGGGTTAACCCACAACAGATGGGTAGTGGGAAGCTAAAACCTTCCTCTTGCCCTGCGTTCCCATCTCCCTCCTGGCTGAAACAAGAGGATTGTGCTGCGGGAGAAACACAGGGAAGAAGGGCAGGAGTTGAGCATGCTTCTGGTAAAGATTCAGCTCCTCAACTGGAGCAGGTTTGTCATGCCATGGATGGCCTTTTGTTCTATTGTAGAGCACGAAAAATTTTTTGTGGTAGTACAGGTAATGGGACCCCCATGTTGAGCAGGGAGACAGGGATTTTACCTGGAGAAATCCTCTCCTTGTTTAGGTGGAGGGATGAGACCTCAACAGTCTAAGGCTGTGGGTGTAGCCCAGAAACAAGTGATTGTAACCTTCATGTGGGTGGAAAGAATGAAATGTGTGCTTTACTACACAAAAATGAAACCCGATGACATTGGACCATCTGCTCTGCTTCAACTGTGCAGTACTCATGCAGGAACCAGGGCAGTCTGGCTGTGTGTGAAGTGTTGGTACTGCTCAGTTACGTGCTGGCGTTTGTGCAGTCATGTAATTGCACTTGACATCAGATTGGAAATTGCAGCTCCCTTTTGCTCCCTTTTACAATTTTCCATGGTCAAAAGGAAGGTTAGTAAGCAGTATGAAATCAGGGACAGATGATCTTCTCAGTTTCTTGTTTCATTTGGGAAAAAAAGAATACTAGATATTTTCTAGTATGAAAATATAGTTTTTCAGTGTGGGAGATGAAAAAGCTGCTGTTGTACTGTGATCAGGATGTTTTACATCTTGAAGTGGTTGCAACTGATGAGTCATTTCGTTTGCTGTTAAGTTTGCCTTGGTTGAAACAGGATAAAATTATCTATCTCCATAGTGTGGTAATGATTTTTCCTTGGGGACTAGAACTGCTGTTTTGACCAGTTATTTTGTTGGTCTGATGGTTTGAATCTTCGACAGTGTCTCAAACCCCTGATTTCTCTAATTTCTTCTAAGACGAGCTCAGTTATGCTGTTGCCTAGCTCCCTCGGGAACTATTTTTCTTTCTTTTTACTTGTTTAGGCTTTTTTTTAATAATGAACTAATGGCTTTAAGCTGAATGAAATTGCTTTCTTTTTTTCTCCTTGGGCATAGAGAAACAACAGAAAGGAACTTTTTCTACCTTGTGTTTCAGCCCATCTGGTGGCAACCTTCTGGTTTGCATTTGCCAAGTTATGCCTGGTGGAAGGGTTTATTTCCAGTTGCAGCTCTGCTTACTGTAAGACAGAAGCTTCAGTAGTTCTGTGAAGAAGACATGGCATCTGCAGCAGGAAAGCTGTGGATGTGGGATGTGAGAGGGTGTAAACCATTTGCTTTGCACTTTTTCCTCTGGAAGGCATTAGTTATAACTGGTGGAGAAACTACTTATTTCATTATCGTGAAGGGCTGAATAAAAGCGGGTGTTGCCTGGCTCAAGGCAAATTTTAAATTCTATTTACAAAATGTTCCCACTGAAAAAAAAAAATCTGGAAACGCTTCAGAAAGGAGCTCTTGCACCGATGGATTTGTGCTAGACATTGTTAAACCCTGTTATTTTTCTGGCACTGCCTCCAACGCCTCTTGAGAATGTGCAGAGTAGGCAATAAAATGAATGCAACTCTTATAAAGCAAGGTTGCATAAATCATCAGAAAGGAGAGGAGCTTCTTGTACTCTTAACAGCAACATTCACTCCATCCTCTCCAGCAGAGAAGTGAGCTCAAGCTCTTTGTGCCACTTGGCCTGGATTAGTGTTAAGTCACTTTTGGTATCAAGTAGAATTAAGAGGAAAATAATTTCTCTCCAAGGGTGTTAAGGTTCAACTTTTTTTTTTTCCCCTTGCACACGTTTTCTAGATTCTCTGCTGTCTCAGTGCCATGATCCTTGCAGTCCCTTGTCAGCTATCCAAGGCCATGATCTTTAGAGTGACACACGAGCTCAGCCATGGTCAGGCATGTGGGTGGGTCTCTCCAAGTGAATAAACTTGCTGTTCTTAAAACTTTCCCTGTTTCGTTTTGGCTTCTTCAGTTACAGTAGTAAATGATTTCTGAGAAATCTTCCAGTCTTCAGTCTCCCAGAGCTTCACATCAGAACTTCTCTGTGCTTGGAGAAGAGGTTCTAATTGTCAGATGGATTAAAGAGCTGCTTTTCAGTAGGAGCAGACCATGGCATAAAGCTTTTTGTGTAGCAGCCCAGAACATAAAAGGTTTTGCAAGTGATGATTCAGCTGTGAGCTACTGACAAGAAAGGTTCACCCCTATGTTTCTCTGCACTATTTCTTATAAACACATTGGGTCCTGGGGGAGAATCTCAGCTCTCTTCTAAAGGAGAGCCTATGAGAGGCTTTCCAGGGTTAGCTTAGCTGCTTGAGCAAGGAACAAATGGAGCAGGGTGACATTTAAGGTGATAGAGGTTTTACTTCTGTGAGGCTACTAATGTAAGGAGCAAACCCAGTAAGAAGCAACCATCCAGGAAGTCTCAGATAAGATGCACGAAAGCTTTAGTTCCTTGGCATTGGTAAAGTAAACTTTGTGAACTAAATTTGATGATTTTATTTTAAATTACTGCTCCAAGCAACAAAAACATGGGAGATGAGTGGGGGGAGCTTTTTGGTAGTTGCCTTTTTTTTTTTTTTTTTTAATTGGGTTTTGTTTTTTAATTTGTACTAGGTTTGAGTCAACTGGGAGTTGATCCAAGAATGCTCAATGATATCTTGTATTTTTGCAAATCCTCTGCCCCTGCTGTTTCACCTGGGGTCTTAGTGGAACAACTAAAGGAGCAGTGTTTTAACCAGGATGTGTGTGTTGGTATCTTGAATGGATGGCTCGAGGTGTGATGTATTTCTGGGCTTGTGCTCAGTCATCTGCTCTCTGGAAGTGGACCCAGGTGGCAAGGCTGAGCATGCTTGAAAATTAATGCATTGATTGAAGCCCAGCAGCCTCTTGGGATTGATTCCAGATTTTGGATCCGGATTAAACCTCCCCCCAAGGACTTTGGGAAGTGGTATACGAGGGGACCTGGTGAAATTTGAGAGGAGTCCAACTTCCTTAAGATGGCAAGAAGATGAATGTTTTTACCAAGGGCAAGAGAGTGGGAGGAAACGCCCAGTTTAGGGAGGGAAGGGGAAATATTTTATGGTGGAGTAGTGTCTGGGAATGAAAGGGATGGATTGTGTCTCAGCAGATACGAATCTTTCAGTTTTAATCCACATCTAGGAAGTAAATACAAAGAATCTTGCCGACTTCAGGGTGAGGGGAGGAGGTGCTGGGCTTTTTGGCTGTGCTGCTGAGGCAGAAATCCCTGTGCTGCAGAGCCGTGGTCCAGCTGTGCGAGGGGGTGATGCACAGGGCTGGAGTGTGGCACCTCGGGAGCGGAGGGGAACAGAACAATGGGAATAGGTGGATGCCAACAGAATCGCTGAGTCAGCAACTGGATCTCTCTGCTGTATGGGAAATGACTGAAAAGTGTATTTAATCATTCTGCTTGTTTGTTTTGGCTTTTTTACATAATGTCACGGTGTTTTTGGGAATCACAGAAATCTTTTTTGGCAGAGTAATGGGTCTAAAAAAAAGTTCTGACTGATTGCTCTGTAAAATTTGGATTCTGCAGATTTAAGTTATGTCTATGAGAATCTTAGTAGCCTCTGCAAGACTCTACTGTGATTTCTCACTGCTGCAGTTTTATTCTGCATTTCATCCACAGTCTAAGAATTGGCTCCCTTGGGAGTGCTGGTGGTGACTTACTGGAGCTGAGTAAATCTCCCTCCACCTTCTTTTCAGCAGCAGCAAAGTGTGCAGGAAGCTTTCTAAAAGAAAATCAGAACATACACTGGCTAGGTGTCACCAGTACTTTGGAAATGGGAAACTGCTGCTTGATAGAAAGGTGGGAAAGCTGTTGAGATGAGCCTTAATCACTCTACTGTGTTTTATGTCTGAAAGGAATTGTGAATGTTCAAGCTGGAGGGGTAGGGAGTTTAATGTGGTATCAGATGGAAATTAGTAGGTATACTGTTACTCAAAAATCTGGAAGAACACCTTTCTGTCTGCACAGGGTCTGTGCAGCTGAATACCTCAAAAGTAAATCTCTGAAACTGTGCCTTGCATAAGTGACCATGGCACCATGTGTCCTGGTGTTTGCTGAAGTCAATAGTTTTAGACAGGGATGGAGGTCCTGAAAACTGAGTTTAGGTTTGCTGTTACACATTGGATGCCCCAAGCCAGAGTGCCTATTGGAAATCCTGCATGTGCAGAATATGTGGCAAGGTGATTTAAATAGTTGTGGAGAGTATTCTTGGTGTTTGTAAAGCTGATGGAGTGAAATCACTGTGGAAGAAGCAGTGCCTTTGCATGCATGTTGTGCCTGTGTACACCCACACCCCCCTCTCTCAAAGACCAGCTTTTGGGTCTGCTGTATGCACAGCCTGGCATCTTTGGAAAACACCATAAAAAGTTCCTGCTCACCTCTGAGTCGGCTGCAGTAGTGATGTGAAGCTGTTTCTGATGTGAACTACAGAGGCAGGGTGGGTAGGGGGGCTCTCCTGGCTGTGATACTGAACCTCAACAGATCCTTGGGTGCAGGCAGTGCCAGCTTGGTGCAGGCCAGGAGCTGCTTTCATGTGAAAAATAGCGTTGGAAGGCAAAGCCCTGCCTCCTTTTGTTCTCTGCAGCTGGGATCTCACCAGAATTTGGCATCTAGTTGTCTCGACTCTCCCCTCAATCTTGAGAGCTTTTCAGCCTGCTGTTTGGTGTTCAGGCTTTTGGGAACATCATCCAGGAGTTTTCTTCCTTGTTTTGGACAGAAGAAATGGCCAAATACATTAGAAAATCCAGTAGATCTTCCTTTTAATCTATAAGGACTCTCATGCTGCTGTAACCCTTTTCCTCTGCTTGCTCTAACTTGTTTTAATTTGCCCTTTGCCCTCCTATAACTCTTCTTATGAATTCTTATATTCCATAGTTGCACCACGCTTCAAAGAGTGGGCGTGGGGGGTTTATGTGTGTGGCTTTTTTTTTTTCTTTTTCTCTCTATTTTTTTTTTTCGGTGTGTGTTTAACTGCTTGACTCATTTAACTTGCAGATGATCTGAATTTCTTGTTCTGACTAAAATGCTACCTAGCTGGAGTATTTTACTTTCGTGTCTAAAAGATGATGCATTCAGATTTTATTGAGCATAATGATGAATTTGGGAGCTAACTTCAGTTCCCGGTTCTATTCTGACCCTGGTTATTCACTGTCCTTGTGCCCTTTGGCCATACTTTGGTGGTTACTGTGCCTGCAGCCTTTCACTCTGGATGACACACAGATATCCTGTCCAGCCTAAGCTGCCCCTCAACACAATAAAATGCAGCATGTCTGAAATGACTGATAACATCAATGGTTACCATCCAGTAAAGAGTTCAAGAAATGAGGCAGCTTTAATCAACTACTGTAGTTTTGCTCTCTAGCTCCTGCTTCTCCTCCCCACCTCCCCATTTTTATTTCAATCGGTTCCTCTTAACGTTTGAAGTTCTATTTTTATTTTTTATCCAACTTTTCAACATTGTTGTACAAACTCAGCACATAGGATTTCTGGGCAGCTGACTGAGCTGGGATCTTACAGTAGTTCTCAGTCACCAAAATCAGGCAAAGAAAGCCTCACCGAGATCTTGCAGGTTTTTTCCTGTTTTTTCTGATGCAGGTCTTCAGTTATGTTTGCATCTCCTGGGAGCGTGCAGGGGTGCTTTTCCTATTTGTCTGTACTTTATGGCTCTTCAGATCTTTGTTGATGTTGTGTTGTCCAGCTGGTAATAGGAGAATGTAGGAAACTCTTGGCCTCTCTTTTGGTTTTAGGAAGCTGAGTGTTTGGGTTATTAGTCTATTTCTTTTAAGATCATGGAGTTCTAGTGTCTTGTGATTTCATGCATTTCATAGAGATGATATTGTATGATTCCCTTTTTTTTTTTTTTTATTGCCTTGCTCTCTTTTTTGTTTATGTGTTTTCAAATTACATGTCAAATAAATTGCTGAGCACAAGCTCAGGATCAAGAATCACTGTGTGCAGTGGAGGTGGACCTTGGACTTTCCTGTTTTAAACTGTCTGTATTTTCAAAATAACTAAGTATAGCTGAGATACTCTAATGAAAGTGTTTTATGTTTATGAAAACTTTATAGTCTAAAAACTATAACATGGTCTGACTTTCAGAAACGCTGTTTTTTTCTATGCAAGAAGAACTTTTTTCAAGAGCCCAATTTAGATTTTTTTTTTTTTTGAGCCTAAAATGCTGCTCTAGGGAAGTCCAGAGATATTATTTTTATATGCACTGGAAAATATTTAGAAGCACTTACACAGTGTTGGGTGTCCAGCCTTAATATTTGTGTGAAGTGGGATGCACTGTCATTCTGGTAATCCTTGAATTAGACAAGGTGAACCTGTGGCAGGTGGTAGGAGTCAGGAATTACAGGCATTCCTGCTTTGGGCTGTGCTTGTTTTAAGACACCTTGCTTCTGGCTGAAAAACACTTCTTGCTGAGTTAAATGAATTAACCAAGGGGCAAAACTCAAAGTTCAGCTAAAAAAGAAAACTTTTACAGCTGGGGGGAACAAGACAACTCCAAAACTTCCAGCCCTTATGGGTGGACAGAAACTCACCCTCACGTTGCTTTTCATTAATTTGTCTCATTCTCTGAGCCCAGACGTACCTGCATGGATAGACTTTAACTTGAACAGGAAATTCTGCTGTGTTCAACAGCACTGCTTCTCAGTGAAATGTGATCTGCAGCCTTACAGGGTATGGCTCTTAAAATTGTGCTGCTTCTGTGAACCTAAAGGGGGTAGATGTGGCACGGTGTGTTTCATCCCAGTGAAAATGGCACAGGCTTTTCTCCCTCCCCCCAGTATACAAGCCAGATTGTTTTTCAGATGAGATTCTGTGTGTGTTTGCAGATTACTGATGTGCACTGATTTCTCCTGTTCAGCTTCTGTGGTGTGTTGCTCACCAAAGGGGGCCGTAGGGCTGTTTGGAATGGCTGAGACTGAAGGGATGCTGTGTTCAAGTGGGCAGAGCAGTTAAGTTTTTAAGCTTGAAACACATTGGTATGATTTGAGCTGGTCATTTAATGGTGGGGTTTTTGGAGGGGGAGAGGGTAGTTATGGGGATTTGTTTTGGTTTGGTTTTTTTCCTCTCCAGCTAGTTGAAATTGAGTGTTTTCCTTAGGCTTTCCTTATGTATTTAGGTGGTGTTGGAAGCTGTCCAGGCAGCTGCTGGGGTTATCTAACTACTTAACATGAAATACCTGTGCAGGACAATTGTGTGTGTCACTCGTGGGGTTTTGGTTTTTATCCTTCTTGGAAGAAAAATGGTTTTTTCCTTTATTAGTCTTGAATATAGTTCCTTAAAATTACTGTGATTGTACATACTGCACAGCCCTGTAGATCTCAAACAAATTCCCTTCTCAATGACAGAGGAGAAAATGTGCAGGAATGTTTGTGTTCCCTGCTTACAGGTGGGATTGAGCTGAGCAGAGGTTGTTTGGTTGGGCTGCAGCAGGGCTAATACCCATGATGGGAGTGACTGACTCCAGGGCTTCTTTTATTCCTATGCCCTCCATTGCACTGGGAACCTGTTACACCACTGGGATGGGAAATAGCCTCCTCTCTTCCTGGAAAAAGCAATGACCCAGCAGTAGGATTACTCAAATCAGATAGGTTTGCAGGCACTATATAGAACAAATCAATCTTGGTAATTGTTGATATCTTCAGTTCAACCGAAGTTATTTGTTCCCTTGCTTTTCACGTTGAGTATACGGTGCACATTATAATTTTATCTGAGGGTTTCCAAGTGCTTGGTCTATTCAGCTGCACAGTAGTAGCTCTGGGGATAAACCTCTGTGAAATAGAGCCACAGGATTTGTTTCCATTTTAGAACTGGAGGGAGTGCGGCCGAGCTGGTGTTGATACTGCGTGCATCTTCCCCTTGTGGCTTGGAGGGGATCAGAGGAATGTCCAAAATGAGTTTGTTCCTCATAAAGAAATCTTTCCCTCTCTCTCTCCTTTATTTTTATTTTTTTTTGGTTTGATTTGTTTTTTGCTTGGTTGTTTGTTTGTTTGAGGCTTTTTATATATATAGAAAACAGACTAGAGAGACAAACCAAATCACAGCTTTCATTGCAATGAGTGAGCCATGTCTGCTTCAGCCCTGATATTAGCTGAGGGCCATGGGTGGAGCCTTTTATTTCTTGGCATTGCTCTTTCATGGCTCAAGCAGAGCGCTGACATGGGGTATTGTATCAGCTGCCTTCTGAGCAACTGGCAGTCAGCAATATCTTGGTTGATAATTGTGATAGAAGCACTTCTGTTGAGCTTGAGGGACTTATTTTCACCTACTAAAATCCTTTGCTAGGAAGGTTTGAAAACTTAGGTGGATTTAAATAGTTCTGGATATATTCGAGATATCTGTCATCTGATTTGGGTAGCAATCAAGCACTCTGGGAAACGTTTATCCTGTTGCTTTTAAGATAGCTGTTCTCTAATAGGAATCTGAATATTTCCCTGGGCCAGCACTGAAATATTGCTCTAAGTTGATTACTAGTCCTCCAAGTGTTAGCCCTGGTGCATCGTTGTGGTGCAGCTCAGGACAAAGCACACAATTTCCGAAGTGCTGTGTAAATCTTTTTGTTGCTAATAACCATGATAGTTTATTGGTTTTATCATCTCATATCTTTGGAGAATAAGCACCAGGTGTTTTTCAAGGCTTTTGAGTAGTTGGACACTGCTCTTGGGCTGTGTAGATCCAGTGGTGAAAATTAAAATGATGTCAGGAGTTGTGCACAGTAAGGATGTTCGTTCTTTTGGAGTTAGGGAGGAGGGTTTTGATGGGGATGGAGGCATCTAGGTGTTCTACAGCTGAAGATGATGACTTCTTTCTATTTTCTCAAGTGGAGAAACTCTCAAAACGCTCTGAAATGTTGGTAACTGGGTAGATAATAGCTGGAACTCTGTATTTTAGGGGATTTTTGGTGTGGAAGTCCCCTTGAGAGCTTTTTGTGACTTGCATTAGTTACTTCCTTTCAAACGGAGGGTCTTTTTGCAGATCTTTCTCATAACCTCATTAGTTAACACAATGGGCTTAAAACCGGAAAGCCAGGGGGTGTGTTCCTGCTGCAGGGCAGGGGGTGAGAAGGGCCCGAGCTGGCGTGGGCTGGGGCATCTCCACCGCGCTCCGGCTCCGTGTGCCGTGCTGGAGCTTTTGCATTGCCCTCTGGTGGCAAGTGCCCCGGAGCCGCTGGCTACCGGCTCTGCTGCGCCTTTGCCGGGGGAGATGCACCCTCCCGGCAGCAGGACCGTGTTTAAACCATCTTCCGTTTTCAGACTGGTTTTAACTCAGCAACCCCTCCAGTAGAACCGTGTTTCTTGTAATCCAGAAGCGTGAGTTAGCATGAAAACCTGAAAGTGAAGCTGCTGGGATGTAGGAAGTGAAACTGTTAGTTCAAGATGCGTTATTGAAATGATATTCCAAAATATGTAGTCTTAAGATCTAATTGTAGCTCTAATTATTTGCAGTTAAACTTGCCTGAAGGTTTTTGTAATGCTTCAGTCATACCAATAGTTTCAGAAACTTGGTGGAGGGAACAAAATAGCAAACAAAGGCACTGAAAATTAGATTGTCTGTTCTTTCAGCTTTGCATGCAATTCATTTCTTTCCACCAAATATCTTTCTCTTCATGTGAGGAATCGGTGGTTGGGCTACATTCTGCAGTCATTTGAAACGACCCCGGAGCAAAATAGGAGCGTGTGTTAAATTCTGGGCTCCCACCCTGCCAAGAATTAATTTCTGGATTAAATGCTGTTGTGTTCCTTTCAGTGAATGGTGAAAGGAAGCAGTGTGTGTGCAAACACACGCCCTGCAGCCCCCTCCTGAGGGGCAATACCTTGCAGACAGTCTGCAGCCTCTTTGTTCTCGCCATCCCCAGCGCTGCTGGGGCCAAGGGGGGTGAATTCCTGCGTGTGCCTTCCCCGGGCCTGCTGCCCCTCTAATTGTCCTGTTGTCAGAAGGCGTGTGCCTCCCCAAGTCTTATCTGATTCCTCCAAAAGCGTGCAAGCAGCTCCGATGTTGACCCCTTGAGCGCAAACAACTGCTCGCCTGCCTTGGGGCATAGCAGCGAGACGGGGCTGAGCGCTGGTGTGTGCAAACCCGCGGCTTTGGAGCACCTGCCTGCGGAGGGGACCCGGGGGCCGGGGAAGGTGAAAGGCTGGTGGGACTCGAAGCCGGCAGAAAGGGAGTCCAACAGCTGCTTGTGTCAGCGTGAGGATAAGTGCGAGGAGATTAATAGTTATTTAAAGAGCAAATGGGGACACGGCATTCGGCTGTGGCATGTGAGTGTATAAATGCAGTGGAATGGCTGCTCCGCTGATAACATTTAGACAGATGGTCCCTGGACTGAAAGGAATGAAAAGGATCTTTGAATATCTTAAGGATATCTTACATTTTAATGGGACACTTATTTTATTATTTTTGGTTAATTGGCTCCCAGGCAGCACCTTCAGCATTTCCAGGCTGTGCTGTCTTGTTAACACTGACCGCTTGTTTGGCCATCTTTCCCCATTAGCTTAAGTGGCCTGGGATTAGAGGAATAGTTTTTAAGTGAAAGCTGAAACACTATTGTTTTGCTGTCTGTATGTCTGAGCTGGTGTAGGAGACTGGTTTCATCACAGCTGTCTTCTCATCATTTGCTGGTTAGGGAGTGTGTCTGATGTTAATCTCCACGAGGAATGAAACAATTGAGTGATATTCTACATTTTTGAGAAGTCTTCAGGTCTTACTAGGGCATTCTGGGGCGGGAAGGTTGTTTTTTGATGAAATACAAAATTATTGAGCCAGGTAAGAGACTCTTCCTGGTACAGTATGTCAGAATTCTGGCTCTTTCCATATGGAATTAGCCTCAAGGGGAGCCGTGTACCAAAAGTCCGTTAAATAGCTCTTGGTTGAGTGAATAGCCTGCAGGAGATGAGACATAACTGTCAGCCGAGTTGCCAGAGCTGCAATCTCCTTTTGGAGGGGAAGAACCAGTCTGGGTCGCTCTCTCCCCCATCAAGTATTTAGCTTTGAGTCCAATCACAGATACAAGCTCTGCTGTCTGACAGGGGTGCTGGGCACCTAAACATCCACACTGCTCCAGAGGGGGAAACTGAGGCAGGGAGGGCCAACGACTAACCTGAGTCACTGGTTCACCCAGGATTAGGACTCAATATGTAATTGCTTTTATTACTCTGCTGCCTGCAGGCCTCAGACAAAGGAGGCCCATTAAGTGCAGGGCTTTTTACGTGGTGAGGAGCAATCCCTGCCCTGCAGACCTTGCTGCCTGCAGTAGGGTGAGGGTGGAGGGGGAGGAGAGGTGCCTTGCCCAAGGACACAGCAAGTCGCTGACAGAGCAAGGGAGGGAACCAACTCTTCCTTCTCTCTGCAGCCTATCCCAGCTTCCAAAATGAAGCTCTCTGTGCTGTTTCCCCCTTCCCAGACCTTTCACAGCACAGCTTCCAGTAGCCAGTTGATCCATCTCTGGAAGGGCCCGCTCGCCTCACTGAAGATCCCAGAGCACCAGCCTCACCTTGAGTGTTTACTGAAAACCTCAGAAAATATTAATCTCTTCTAGTGAAACAGAAACCTAAGAAAGAGCTGTAGTGAGTGGTTTAAATTTCTCTACTTCCATTCTGGAAGTACAGCTGAGAGTGTGAAGTCTTTGGGCATATGGAAGTCACTTCGTTCTTGCAAAGGGACTGTCTTGTTTTCCTCTGTGGCTGAAATGACTGGTAAAGCTGGGTGTTAAATGGCTTGTCCAGAAGTTTCCAGGTGAGCTCAGCAGAGGGGTTGTGCCCTTCCCTTTCAGGTCTTGGGGAGGAACAATTTGCCATTCAAAGGGCTACTGGGATTCCCACTGTTGAGAAAGGTTTTTGTTATGGATCTTGTGGTTGGTGCTCTGACTCAGGGAATCTTTGCTTAGTGGCTGATAAGAAGAAGAATAACTGTTGGAAAGATGAGGGCAGCTGTGAGCAGACTGGTTGAAATACTGACAGATAGGTGAGCTTGGTGGCTCTGGGTGGGATTGGAAGTGTAGGATGTTGAGGGACATGAGCTGCTTGGAGCCTTGGATGAGAGGAAGAGCCTGAGTCCCTTCTGCTGTGTCAGCAGCTAACAGCAGAACCAGGTGCCTTTGTTGCTGCACGTTCCTGGCTGAGCCCAGAGCTGTTGGGGATGGGTAGCACAAACCTTTGGGATGCTGCTTGCCCTGAGCTTTGGACACACACAAGGATGGGGCCATGAACCCAGTGTACCTGACAGAATCCCACTTGTCTTCTGCCCTGTCACTCTGGCCAGGGCCACGTCTTTTGGAAGACTAAAAATGTGTGGCAGCTGTGTGACTCTTTCTCCAGAATAGTTTCCCAGCTTCCAAGTGATGGTAGTTCAGAATTTTAAAATCAGATACACTTGTCCTGATGGATTTTTCTCAAGCAGAACTCGTCTCCTGCTTTTTTGAACTTAGGGCTTTTAGTATTGTGACATTTTGTGGCAAAAAAAATTCCATGTTTATTTTTGGGTTTTGTGAAGAATACTCTGTGTGTGTTTAAGCCAAAATTCTGCTCAAGATGTTGCTTGTTCCCCAACTCATCTTTTAAGACCACATGAAAATTAATTTTGTATTTTCTCTTTTCCTATGTAATCTAGGAATTTATCCCCTTTTATCATACTGAGTTCCACCTTTCTCCTCACAGTCTTTTTCCAGGCTAAAAAGTTGTCATCTAACTGTCTTACAGGTTGGCATTAAAAGGATTTGCTTACTCTTGTCACCTGTTTCTAAACTGTGTTCCCCTCTCATCTCTTTGAGGTGGGAGACCATGGCTATGGTATTAGGGTATTAGATGTGTTTTTTCTGTTAACCTCTCCTTAATCTAACCTTTGCCTTTTCTTTATTCTCGGAGGTTTTTGGGTTTGATGTCTTCAGTTGTTTCCTATATTGTTTGTACTTGAAGGCTGCTTATGTGCTAAGTAACTGCTACTAGTTAAGTGCACTTAACTACACTTAACAGTACAACTGATACTTAAGTATGAGAAGCCTTCCATGCTGTCACTTTCCATTCTGCTTGATGAGAACTTTAATTCTCTAGCACTGTGTGTGACTGGTCACTGGGAGTTGCATGCATGGTGCAGATAGGCTCGTGGCACCTAACCATATTTGCCAGTGAGTCACATTTCAACACAGTTACTACCTGGGTTAGAGGTCCTTATGTCACCTTGTGTAGCGGGATCAGGTCCACCACCTTTGTGTAGAGCATGAGGCTGTTGAAGATGGCGTAGCCTTGTACACGTTAGAGCCAGTTGCGCTGTAATGAACATGCTGATTTTTATCAGCTTACAGCAATATCTCTGAAAAGGTCTGACTGGGTGTTGCTAGGCATAGCAAGCCTGTCTCCTTGTGATGGCTTTCTGCCCTGCAAATCACCTCCTGGTGATGCACAGGCTCTTCTCCCAGCTCTGCTGTTGATCCACTGTGTGTCTGTGAGAAGCTGTGCTCCTTTCTGTTTCAGTAACCAATGTAAAGAGGGGGATATCCTTTGCATATCTCCCTCCTGGTGTGACACGTACGGTGGTGCTGAGATGATGCTGTGCATCCTCTGCGATGGAGGCCATGCCATATCTGGCTGGCCTGTGCTGATGCTGATCCTCTAATGTTCCTGTGCATGTCTCCTTGCCTGCAGCCGCAGTACACGAACCTGGGGCTCCTGAACAGCATGGACCAGCAGATCCAGAATGGCTCTTCCTCCACCAGCCCTTACAACACGGAGCACGCGCAGAACAGCGTCACGGCCCCCTCGCCCTACGCCCAGCCCAGCTCCACTTTTGATGCCCTCTCTCCCTCCCCAGCCATCCCTTCCAACACAGACTACCCAGGACCTCACAGCTTCGACGTATCATTTCAACAGTCCAGCACAGCAAAGTCAGCAACATGGACGGTAAGGACACGTCTCCCTTTACTCCTTTGCTGGCTTTGGTCCCCCTGCCCCTAATGACATTTTTCGTGTGATACATACCCAGGCTTGTGCAAGAACTAAGTGACCTGAGTCCTCTACAGAGCATGATGTGTCACACAGAAGGGAAAGATTTATCTTGGTTGCTCTGAGAGGGTGTGGTGGGAATTTAACCCTCGGTAATATCACTAAATCCCAGGGGACTAAAAATGCCTTGCAAAAAACCAATCACCTAAAGAGTATGCATGATGAAACAGTGGCTCTCCTTTTGAGCCTAGCAGGAATGCTAGAATAAAATGTGAGGTGGGCATTAGCACTGGCTCAGTGCTTCCCTTGACTTTCTTCAACATCTGTGGGTTTGTATGAGGTTTGGCATGCTGGGCCAGGCCAGCAGAATGGAAGGGGATGCTCCTTGCTCAGACCCATGGAGTGTGAGGCTGTCATTTGCTCTGTGTCCTTCTCCTCTTGCAGCTGATATGGGAACCCCAGTGTGTCACCAGCTGGGGGTCAGCCCTGTGTGGTTTTTGGGGGCTGTTGAAGGGGGCTGGGGTTGTTCTGTTGTGGGGCTTTGTTTTTGGTTTGTTGTTTCAGTTTTTTTATTTAACACTTTGCTGTTGGAACACTGCTTTTCTTACCAAAAAAAATGCAGAAGCTTGAAACCTGGAGGCCAGCTCTTGATTTTTGGTGGCTCTGGCTTGATTGTCCAAGCTCTAGAGACTTTGTAGCTCAGGACACAGCACTGCTGGAGCTGTAAGTCCAGCTGTTGTGGTTTAGGGCTCTAGAGCCAATGGAGAATATTGCTATCTTAAAGATGTTCGGTAGTTGCCTGCCTCTCCTGCAGGCACTTGGAGTAGGTGCAGTGAATAATATCCTGCCCCATGCTACCCAAATAAAAGCAAAGACTTAATTTTTAGGTTTTTTTAAGCAAAAAAAAGATAGACTTTTAACCAAAAACTAAGGGCTTCTTATGGGGGTTTTGTGGCTTTTTTTGGTGCATTTTCTGTTTTCCTGCTTAATCTGAGGAACTGCTTTGATCTCAGATACAATCTAGCTGCAAATGCAACGATAAAACAAACTCCCAGCTACTGCTGCCAGCAAAGCAGCAGAGCCCTTGTGTTCCCCTCTGGAAAAAGATGCCATATAACAACAGATTACTATAAGGTTACATCCCTTGTATTTTAAAAGTCTTTTCTGGTAGAATTTGTCTAGAGCTGACATTAATAACTTCTTTCAGAAAATAGTGTTAAATGAGGTTAAATGCGATAGGTCCAGTCACAACCAAATTTTCATTTCTTTATGCATAAAAGGGTGAGGTACTTTTAAGTGAGGTTGAAATTGCATTTTTTACTCATCAGCCTGGGGAGTGATGTTCTGCTGTAGTTCACACTTGTTTTCATGTCTTTGTTTCTCCTATTACAGTACACACAATATTTATTTTCAGTTCCCTTTAGGTAAGGAAACTGTTGGTCAGTTCTACTATGCATTTCTCAGGGCAAGAAAATGCTTGGATTGGATTTTTGCAAGCTGTTCTGGAGAGGGTGCTTTGAAGGAGATATGAAAAGACGTTCTCTTTTGATACGTATGGTACAAAGAATTATCTAACGCAGCTGCAAGGAGCCAGAGTGTTTGATGCTGTCCTTTCAACTACGAAAAGCAGTCTTTTGAAATGAGGTTTGAACGTATGTAGTAGGCTGTTCCAGCAGAGATGAAGGCAGGAGAGCTTAAATGAGATGTTTCACCTCAGTGATAGTGGCTTTTTGGGGTAGAGGTAAGGGCTGAGTTTTAATGTGGATCTAGGTAGTGGTCAAAGCTCAGATTACGTGCTGACTTTGAAAAAGAAACAAAATTACTATTTGGTGACTACAGTCATCGGATGTGTGCAGCCTGGGGAAAGGCATGTTTAGCCTTCCCTCCTTTACCTTTGTCCTGATGTGGACCAGCATATGAAGGTAGTCCCCATATATGTTGCAGTCTGTTCAGGTCTAAGTCCATGTATTTTACTGAAGGAATGGGCTCTTAAACAGCCCTCTGATCAGGGAGGAGGGAGTGTGGTCCAGGTGTCCCTGCACTGAGCCAAGTGACCCAGATTTAGCTGCCTGTGCAGGAGCTGGCAGGGTGCTGGATGTTCACAGTGGATGATGACAGCCCTGTGGGGCTGGCTGGGGACCTTCAATCAATACGCCTTGCGAAGTAGAGCATCTATCCATCTTCAGAGCTCTGCCCTCCTGCTAATTAATCCACCAACTCGTTTCACATGAGCTCTTGAGCAGTTGGTAATCTGCGTTCGACAGCTTTATCAGTGTGGTGGGTGGGGAAGGACGTGAAGGCTTTCCTTCCCACTGTCATCCTGAGAAGTGTGGAAACACGCATGAAATGTTGATGAAAGGAGGAGTGATTGCCCCATCCTCTCAGCAAGAGCAAGTTCTTGGAGTTGCTCCCCCCCCCCCACCATGTGACTTCATACACTTTGATTAATGCCTGTCGTCTTTTTTAATGATGGATTAGGAACTTACCCAACTGGAAGAGTTTCTTCCACTGTAGTGACCTATTAAAAGTTTAATTACTTGATGGCCCCACCCTTATTAAGAGTCCAAAACTTGAAAGCCTTGTTTCTTAGTTTGTTTGGTTTAGTTTTCTATATTTTTTCCCTGTTTTCCCTCCTGCAGTTTCCCAGGTAACAGTATTAAGTAAGGAAATCCATTGTGTTGCAGTTGCCCACTTTTTGGAGGGGATGAGCCAGTCTGACACACCTTGTCCTGCTGGGAAGGGTTGGTGGTGCCTGGCAGGGGATCTGCTGTCCTGACTGACAATGTGCTTCACCAGAGCTCCTCTGAGCTTCTGGGCTGAGTCATGTCAGATTAGGTCATGGGAGTGAAGGCGGTGAGCTGGGCAAGAGGAATGGGTTATTTCTCCAAAGAGCAAGAGCTGCTTTCATGGAGTGGCTGGAGACCTGTGAAGGTGCTTCAGATTTCTAAGCCACTTTGTGCATTTAGATACCAGGGTTACTTCTGTTGGAGGTGGGGGAAAGTAGAGAGTGTACTAGCTGGTTACCTAAATTCCATGTCTCCGAAAACAGCCCTGGAATAATTTTTTCTCTTTAAGACTTTTTTTTGGTTTCACTCCTCTGAATTCTGCAGTGGGGGAGGTATATTGTCCTAGGACAGTGGACAGCCTTTGCAAAATCAGCAGTATTTGTGTAGTATAGGCTGGTAGGGAGATGAGTGTGACAGCTTCTCTGCTCAGGTTTGTGATGGGCTCCTAGTTAAAAGGGGGGAAAAAAAAAGAATAAAAAGGCCAAAATTACTAAGAGAAACATTAGCTGATGCTAGGTGACAGGGTGATTCCATATGTATGAGCCGTTTACTTTGAAAATATTGCAGATTTTCTCTCTGAAGTCTTTCATGACCTTAAGTAGGAATTCCAGTAAAACATGCTGTCTAATCAGGTTAGGTCTCATTTGTATGCAATGTTGATCTAATTAACGATGACAAATTGAGATTGGATTGCAGAGGACTTTATAAGCATCCTTGATTATTTTTTTAATTAATTACCTCAGAAGGCAAGTAGGAATATAAGCAGGTTAATCAGTCTTTTCAGAAGGAAAGTCTTTAACAATTGAAACTCTATTGAAGTGTTTAAAAACAAAAGCCTTTATAGCCTAAATTGAATGAAGTTTCTCGCATGCACACTCAAACAATAAAAACTTCTTGAAAATCATGCTGCAAAGGAACAAGCAGTTATTGTTTGTAATGCTGAGACAGCCAGTAGGTTGTTGAGGTTGAGGGAGAAGCCCTCTGAGTTAGGTGAAGTAAGAACTTAAGCAGAATAGCGTCTCATTTATTGTGGGAGAATTCCCATATGCCCATGCATTGCAGTATCTCCTCGTGTTTCTGCAGCAGAAGAAAACAAGGCATTTCAAAAGTGTGCCACCTCAGATTTTTTTTTTCCTTTGTGGAAGTTGCATGCCAACCTTTCCCACCCACTCGGAGCACAAATAAATAAATAAATAAACATCTGCACTCCCTTTTCCCCCCAAAATATATTTGGCAATCACCTGCCACTAGCAGAACCTGTTACATGAGGGAAAACATGATTGCAGTAGGAAAGTAAAAATTAAAATTGTATGTCAAGGTAAGTAAAAGTTAACATTACTGCCAAATGCAAGCTATCAAAAATTGCATCTCATCCGCCCATCCCCAAAAGCAAGATACCACCTTCTAAGTCGAGACTCTTTTTTAAAAGACAAACAGGTTCTTCTTATTCTCTCCCAGGTTTTTGAGCCTTTAGGGTGCATCTACTAAATATTTTAAAGCTTTTCTTGATAGTCACAAGAAGGAAGAAATTGCTTTAAGTTTTTAAATGAAAACTGAAATTTATTTGCAAATTTTTGATTCTGCTGAAGGAAGACACCCAGCCCTGCAAGACTTGCATAATTCAGGTGTTGGCAATACCTGAGTTTAGCAGTTTATTCTCATGCCCTGCAGTAGGCTGGAGCTGAGCTGGGTTGATCCTTGCAGGGTTTGTTATGAAACATGGAGCTCTCCAAAGCTGCCTTGTGTGTTCCAGGCAGGCTCACTGGTTTTCCTGTTCTCAGTAAACTCAGCTGTACCTGCAGTCATCAGAAAATGCTCAGATTTCAGACTCTCTTTGCTAGAAGAGCTGGATAATAGTGTGTGCAACATGCATGAAGGCAACTAAATGGGTTGTGCTGGCTGGGATTAGTGAATTTGGAAAAGCTGCATTTTAAGGAAGCTGAAAAGAATGCACTTAAATTAGTCCACACAAGCAATAACGGGTTTTTGTGGTTGACAGAACAGATTCCTTGGCTGGGCTATCTCAGTGTTTCTATTTCAGATTGATTCCTTCCATTTTTATTTTAAATACATTCTGTGTTCTGATCCACATAGTAAATTTGGGAAATTTTAGTCTCTATAAAATGACTGTGCATAAGCATAGTGAAGCAGTGAGAGGGCAATTAGATGTGTGCATTGTCATGACTCAGCAGTTCCTAATTATGTGTTCAGTGTTCTCTTAATAATCTGTTCAAATAGTGCATCATTTCAGTAACTCTGATCATGTCCAGTATGTCCCAACTGCTGATTATCTCTCAGTATCATAAGTGAAAACTTCTTTTAAGGGCTGATGGCTCTCTCAGCGAAAATACATGTGCTGAGTGTTCCTGTGAAGTCTTAGCTTTGTAATTCCTTGATGGTGTGTTGGTCAGTATAATCTGAGCTTTCCAGTTTCACCCTTTAATGTTGTGTTTAAAGCTGTCAGGAGAGAGGGATTGGATGCAGCCTTGTTACAGGATTTGGGGTTTTCTTATCCTCAGAGGCTCCTGGTCAGCAGTGGTGTAGGCTTTGCCTGTTTGCACAGGGCAGTTGAGAAGGGTCCTTATAAGACTCATTTTTGCAGAGGGTTTGCAGCCCTCTACGAGCAGACAAATTGGGCTCCTGTGGGCCACTCTGGTTGTCAATGTCTTCAGCCCAGCTGGTAACCCAGCAAAGTTTATGTCATGGGTGATAGCCCCCACTTGTTAAGGCAGAGAGGAAGGGAAAACATGCTGTAATCCACAGCAGGAGAAGTGACCTGGAAGGAGAAGGCAGTGGAGGAGGAGATGGGGTTGCAGTGTGGGCTGATGCTGAGGGCTTTGTGGTGGATCAGCAGCTCTGCTGTACTTGGCCATCTGTGTCAGGTGAAAAGTGGCTCAGATTTGGCTTCTTTAAGCCCTCAGCAGCCATGCCTGCCTCCAGAGGCTGCTTCCAGTGTGCATGGGCTCTTGTCACAGGGCAGATGTCAATCGCCACCATTGCCCTCATGCAGGGAGAAGTGGCAATTGTGTTTTCTTGCTTGGGGAGCTTGTGAGGTGTGTTTCCCTCTGTTGACATTACAGGGCCTAACACCAGGGCTGTTGAGGCATAAGTAACTTGTCTAGGTCATCTACCTGGAAAGAGAGGAGCTGGGCTTATTGTCTTTAAAGGAGGTGCCTTTCTCACGGCAGGGAGGTGTTTTCAAGCTCACAAAGCTGGGAAGAACCAGTTCACCTGTGAGAACCAGGCAGGAGGGGACTGCTGGCTTCTGTTTGGGTTTTTATGCTTGAGTAAAATGAAATCTGAGTGCATTAGGTTCCCATTAGAATGTAATTGTGTTTTTTTCCCATAATATCTTTGTCATGTATATTTTGTTTTTATTATCAGTTATAATCTTCTGTTACTCCTTACAAGCAGCTGTACAGACCTGTGAAGCAGTTTCTAGAAAATGTCTTGTTATATGAGCTGTCTTGCTTTCTTTTCCCCGCCTCTTTTATGTCCCTGATTGTTTTGTAAATCCTACCAAGGCAGTGTGACCTCTCTGTATGAGCAGGAGTTTTTCTCTATGCTCTGTTAGACCAGTACCCTCCGTGGTGACAGAGCTGAACTGTGGTGGAGGATCACACTGCATAGGACAGACTGTGCCCAGGAAGGATGTGAAAGGAAGTTATTTGCTTAGTGTGAACCTGTCTCTCAGCACTGCAGACTGAAAATGTTGGGTTCCTGCGTTGAGTGTGTACTCTGATGCTCAAAGAGCACAGTCAGTGTAGGGCACCCAGCACGCTGGGAGGAAGCAGGCATCAGGTGGTGTGGGTGACCTCTCTCCACCAGGATTTAGCCTCTTGGTTGCAGTGTTTGTGACTGATTCTCTCCCACTGTAAGTGGAGATGAGCTAGACCTCACTACAGGTCTCCCAGGATCTGCAAGTGAAAAATCATGAGACATTAGAACATAGGATGGGGAGGGGTTGTGTCCCCCACTGGGGCAGAAGATCCCTCTGCTGATGTGTACAAGCAATTTCTACTTTTATTGGCATCACAAATTTTTTTTTCTTCAGAAAATTTGTTTTCAGGCTTTAGCTATTTTTAAAGGAGAATTCAGAGGGGAAAAATTGAAGTGCAAGAAATGTTTTTTGGTTTTTAAGGAGACTTTTTTTTGTCTATGTGGAGAGGAAAAAGTGTTAATTAAACATAATTTTCATCACTGCAACTTGCACAAAAAGAGTCCCACCTACTTTCATGAGAAAGGAATAAAGAGAATCATAATCCTGGATTAGGTATCTTTCACTACACATATATAAAAACAACACCGTGTGAAAAGGGGGAAAATATATATGTGTACATACACACACCAAACATACCAAGGTGCCTCCAGCAGTATTACCAAAGGAATTAACTTTACAAGAAACAGCCACAGCCTGGAAAGAAGCCATTTTTCAAATAAAAGCTGAATGAGACTTGTGGTTTCTGGGAACTGTGAGAAGGAAGGGTTAAAAAAACATTTACAGATAAGAATAGCTGATGTTGGGAGATGAGTGAACATCTTGAAGTAGGGGAGGGTCACTATTTAAATCAGCTTTTCTTTTTTTTTTTTTTCCTCCTCTTAGTTAAAAATTGGCTTCTACTAAGAACAACATGTAGGATTAATGTAGTACTTTAAATCTTCAAAGTGCTGCACAAACATTACTTCCCTAATCAGCAAACACCTTTGCTTGGTAGGCAAATCAGGAGTGGAGTCGCCATTTTAGGGAAGGGAAAGCAAGGCACCAGAACTGCCTAAGTTTCCCAACCAGCAGTTTTTTGGAGTAGAATTTTTTTATTTTTTCTTTTTTATGCTTCGGTTTGTTGTTTTGGGTGTTTTTTTGTGGGTTTTTTTTTTTTCCATAGCATTCAACACGGGGACTGCCTCTGGGTTGGCGTGTAAAAGCTGCTGAGCTCTTCTGGATTTCACAAGTGCTAGGCATGCAAAGCAGCCTGGCAGAGCTGAGAGAGGCATCGGCACAGTTGCCTCCTTACCTTTCCAAAGGTCACGGCTGCTGGTCCAGAAGGGAGGCAGCAGCTCCAGGGCAAGGAGGGTTTCCTAATAGGTTGCCAGTTTCCCCCATACCATTGATCTCTGTAACTTAAACCGCATCAACTGAGCACTGTTAGAAGGTATTTCAACCCTACAAAAAAAAAAAAAAGGTTGTGCAAAACCTATTTGAGTGGCTGCTGAATAAGTTGCTTTTGGGTAAATTTTTTCAGGGAGGCTGGTGCAAGAGGTATTGCTCACCGTGTAGACAAAGACCGCCCTTGGAGATGATCATTCCTTTCTTTGGGTCAGCTGAAATACCGCATTTGTCATAGATATTATATCCCTGCCAACTCAGTACAGAGCACACAGCAGTTTGGAGGTGTGCTGAAGCAAGAATAATTCTGTGTGTTGCATTGCTGGTGCTCTGTGTGCTGAGGGTTTAGCTGCAGTGCTTGGCAGGCCATGTACTGTGAAGAAATTCCTACTTTGCTTTAAAAAGAAATGTCCTGGGTAGGGATGGCATCTATATATAAAGAGCATGAACTTTATTGTGCAATGGAAGTCTTTTCATGAGGTTTTGCTATGTGCAGGTGTGTCAGATTTGTTATTGTAAACACGGAAGGATAGCTACCCGAGTAAGAGCTTAGCTCCTCTCCCAAATAGACCTGAGTGTTGATACAAATGTTACTGTTTCCAGTTGTTCGAGATAATGCTTCAACATTGGAACAAAACTTGCTGGAGCCACAGGAGGAGAGTGCTACTTCTTCCTCATTTGTTTTATTTGTTTTTTAGATGTATTCTGTGAGAGTGTTTTGTTAATAGAGGAAAATACTACTTGTCTGATAAGAAGTTTTTTTATGATACGTGTTAGCTGCTGAAGTCCATTTAAATTCAGCTTTGTGGAAAGGTGAAAAATGTGCTAGAGGAAACAGCACTTGAAGGCTGACCTGGCTTTTCTAAACAAATGCGATGACACTTGGGTCTACATTTTGTGGCCCTGTTCTTTTCCCCATTAGCCATGATGGCCACGCTGCCTTGGGGCTCTCCAGTCTGCATGTTTTGTGCCTGGGGGTGCACCACGCTCTCCTCCTGGAGCGAGCAGCCACCCTGTCAGGGGATGCCCTGCTCAGGAGCAGCACTGCCTGCATTTGGCTCCTGGCCCAGCCTCGGAGCTGCTCCTGCCCTGTGATTTAGATGTGATCTGGGTGACGTTGTGCAAGTCATTCCCTCTGCCTCCGCTCCCCCTCTGCCCCCTTTCCACGCACCCACCCTCAAATACGGGACTGTGTTGTGGTGATCCCATGCTGTAAAATACTTAGACCCCTGATGTGAAATGCCTGAGGGGGGCAACTGGACGCTGCTGTTGCTGTGTGTGCCCTATCACTAGCCTTAGCTTTCAGGCCTCTTATTTTGGTTTGTTTACAGGACATCAGAGTCTTTCTACAAACTGACTGGTGAGGCAACCAAAATGTGTCTTCAGGCTAAAACTTGAAGCCTGAATGCCGCTTGGGTTATTGCTTCCCCTGCTTGACATACTGAGCTTTACCAGCATCGGACCTACCAGGTGTGAAAATTACTGGCACACAGGCCATTTGGGGGCTATGGCTAGAGGGAAAGCCTGCTTCTGTTCTTCAGGCAGAGCACTGTGCTGTATCAATGCACTGTTAGCTATGGCGCCAAGCCTCAACAAACTCACCCTGCCGCTTGTTGGGGCTCATTAGCTCACCTGTGTGAGCTGTGGCTGGGAGCTGCCTCCCTCCTGACCTTACACACTGCAAGAAAAATGAGCCCAGGTTTGCTATTAGACCTTCACCCAGACTCTTTGGACCCTCTCCCCTCATTAAAAGGCAGGACTGGAAGGAATTCCCATGGGGAAGGGATGGGAGCGGTGCCACTGGGCTTGGTGCCCAGCCTGAAGAGTGTTCGCAGAGCCAGCAGCGGGGCAGGCAGTGCATCTGCTCTGTCTGCGCTGGAGCATCAGCATCGCCATAGGTGAGAGAAAAAGTCTTCCCATGAGATGTTTGTCCAGTGTCTGAGCACTGAATGATCCCTCTTCATTAATCAGCAGGGTGGTGGCTGGTTTTGCAATGAGTTCCTTGTCTCCCATCTCTTCTGCAAACCTCTCATACGACTCACTCTTAGTCATTTTTTCTTGACCCATCCTTGGTGAGTTCTTGTAGGCGTATGAGCAAACGGGGCTTTAGCAGAAAGGTGTCTGTGCGCTTCTAGGTATCCTGAAAGTGGTATTGGCATTCACAAAGAAAGTGGTGAGGCCCTAGGAAAATCTTCAGAAGTGTTATCATTAGTTCTGTAAGGTTTGACAAAGACAAAGCATGTGGACCGATTGCTTTGCAATCAGTTTCTATAATGAATTCATAAATTTCACCTTTATTTGACATCCTCTTTGTGTGGTGACTTCTCTGAGTTATTTTTTCCTATTTCCTTTGCCGTGCCTCAGAAGGGCTGGGAAGGTTGGAGTCTGCCTTTCTGGGCTTGTTTTTCAGCAGACTGATCGTGCAAGATAAAGACGGTGCGGATGCTGCTGGTGTTCAGAGGGAGCACTGCAGCACAGGAGAGGAGCTACATGGACAAGACAAGTTCCAGGATGAATTTGCAGAGACACATGCCGGAAGAAAGCCATTTCCGTGCTGCAAGTCTGGTGTCAAGAGAACAAAAATGCTCTGATGCTGTTAGTCACCCTGCTGATCTCAATCTGTTAAATGGCGCTATTTTGTTTCAATGCACCGATATTTTGATGCGTGTTTTGCAGCTTATTTCAGGGAAGCTTCCAAAACACAAAATTCATGGAGCTTTTCTGTTAAGTGAGGCAGCTTGGTAGCATTTTAAACGTTGATAAATTGCCTAGCCAAGATTGATTCTGTTAGTGATTGGGAATGACTCAGTCATGACTTCTTCCCTCCACTGTTGCAGGTCAGAGCTGTTGGCAACCCCCTTGCCTCTGAAAGTGGAGCTCCTGGGGTGCCCCTTACCCTGGACACTTGGGATGGCACTGTGTCCGTAATGTGACCCCAGTGTGACCTGCTTGCTGGGGAACTCAGCATTTCTCTGCTCCCTGGAGGAGCAGAACTGAGCTGCACACAGGCAGGTCCTGACTGCCAGGGAGTGGCACAGGATGGCCAGGTATTCCTGCATGCTGGGGGCTCAGGGCAGCACTGCCTTCAGCCTGCCTAGCATGGCTCATCAAGAGTGTAGCAGTTCAGTCAGCTTTTAAAATGTTTTTCTTTTTTTTTTTTTTCCTTTTTCCACTGGCCATACCAATCTGATTACACCTTCGAGGGATCATCTGCCCCTAAAGCTTAATTAAGGAGCTCATCTGACTCGTCACTGACTCACCTGCCACTGTATGAGCTCATGTCTGACTTGTCCTAGGAAGATAGTGAAATATGTCAGGCTTCCCTGAAATATAGCAGGTTTTTGTTTTATTGCACCCCTGACATTGCTGTTGGCTCCTGCAGAGGTGAGCAGAAAGATGACTGCCCCAACTTGGTTACTTTTATCTGAACTTAGTCGCTCGCCTCTTTGTGCCTTGAAAAACCAGATGCGGTTTTGCTTGCACAGCTGTAGGTATGTTAGAGTTAATAAGAAAAATATTAAAAATTAAATAACCTTTGAGTTTTGGCTTCAGGCAAACTAGGTGAAATGATGTGTTTTGGAGATGAATGCTCTTGCAGGAGGCAAGATGTAGCTTGCAGGAGAACATCTGCAACCAATCCATTCTGTATGAGATGGGGCCAAGACTTGTTTGTATCTCAGTACCTGTTCAAACATGTCATAGCATAGCAAAAAGAGGTTTTGAATGCATTGAGGAAGGGTGGGTAAGAAGGAAAAGAGACATCAAGCTAAATGTTTGCTTAATAGCTTTGATTTCTTCATTAAACTTTTAAGCACTTTAATAATCTGATTAGCTGCTTTCAGAGCACTGTAGAACTTTTTCTCTCTTTTTTTTTTCTTTCTTAAAAGAGAAAGAACTCTACTCATCTTGGTGCTGTGAGATGAGCTTGCTTTGTGACCTGGAGCAAATCTACTTACTATTTGCTACTTTTCTGTACTCACCCTGAGGACTGTCAGTGGAAGGATCTTCTGTAAGACATTGATCAAAGGCAGTGCAGACATTCAGTTACCAGGCTGGCTGCCTCGACCCTGGAATGCAGCTTCCCAGTCCAAAGCTCCTTGCCAGCTACTCCCATTCTCTTTGCCCTGAATGCAGCATGAATATCTTGCAACTGCAGCTTGCAGAGCTCATTTGCCTGCCTTTAATTGTGCACTTGAAATGCCTTTCTGAAGGCCCATGGCAGTGGAGAACAGTTACATGACTCAGTAGTGGCTGGAGTGGTGAGGTCGGTATTAGACCAGCAGTAGTTCTCGTGCTGAGGTTCTCCTATCATTGTGCCATTGTGCTGATGGCTCTCATCAAATTGAGCTCTGCATTGTTTTGGGTTTTTTTTTTTTTGTATGACAACCCCGGAGATATACGTGCAGCCACATTTCTGGTTTGCACGTGTAACTGATGTGGGTGTTGAAGGTGCAGACTGTGTGTGGTTGGGTTTGCTGTCAGTAAAGTGTAGCAACTGTTATTTGGGTCCTTTTGCTTGTCTAATGGGCTCAATTCCTTGCTGAGGAGATGAGGGGAAGTGATTTGGGCTGAGTAAGGTGGGCAGTGTGCACACAGTGCCTCTAAAATCTTTTCAGAGGAAAGGGGCATGCATTCCAAGTGCTCTGTTCTAGATAGAGATGGGGTTGTAATACTGCCTGGGTAGTATTTTGCTAGTGCTTAAAACCAGCAGACTGTTGAGGTTTTTTCTCCCCTTTGCCCAAACCAAATCCTGCTGTGACTTCACCAAAAGCGCTTCTGTAAGCGGGGCAGCCCTGGTCATGTGCTGATCTTTGTCAAGACCTCAACACAGAAGCGAATTAAAGAGCTGCAAGATGCACAAATGTCTGTCCTCTGCCTTTGATGTTGACAGGGCTCTTCCACTGTGCATTTGCTCTTCAGAGGGAGGTTATTCTTACTCCCAGTCTTCATGCCTTTGTTAAATTCCTGATGACTCTTGGTGCTGCTGTTCACATGTGTTCCCTGGCCAGCTACCAGGAAGGCCTCCTACAGCTTGTCCACACTTGGCAGATAAACACACAAGCGAGGCATGGCCTTGGGCTCCATGCAGCGTTGCGTGGACATGCAGGCTGTGCCTAGAAAGAGATGTGCTGTCTGTGTAGTGCTGCAGTGATGGGCAGGGTCATTGGCTCTGGCATATTGCAGCTGGAATGTGATGGTTTGGGGACTGTGCAGAGATGGCTTGGCTGTGCCTGAAATTCTGCATGTCACACATGGGGTCAGCGTGTGCCCAGCCAGCAGTCCCTGTAGGTGCACCATGACCATACCTTGAGCAGGAACACTGTTTGCTTTTGCCTTGCCCTGCAAGACTCATCCTGACCTGGGGAGACAGTCAGGGTTGTGTTCAGGTGCAGATGATACCTCACTGCAATGTGCTTAGGGCTTTAGACAAGAAGAATTTAGGTGGCACTCTTGTCCTTCCTTGAGTTTGCTCTTGCTGGGACTGTTTGAAAAGCCTGGTATATATTTCAAGATGCCCAAATGGGTCTCTGTCCTGATGCTCTGGTGGCTCATGCAGTCTTCCATTTCTTCTTTCAGAGCTGGGTTGGTGTGACACTTTTGAGAAATAGCAGGGCTCATCTCTTTTGGAGAGAGTTTTCAAAGTGATGGACTGTCTGGGGTTCTGTTTCCTTGCTTAGGAGCTCCCATCCCAAAATCACTGAGAAAGGTGACTGAAGCCACCAGTGGCACTCTCTTAGCCAAGCATTGGCTTAACACTTCAGTTTTATCCCTGTCCTGTGCAAACATTGCCTTATTCACAGAAACCTCTGTTGGCTCTTCCTCTGAATTGGGTGATGTAATTATGCCTCCCAGCCCACTACTGCAGTGGGAAAATGGGTCCCTCTTGCTTCTGCAAGGACTTTTCAAGGAGCTTGCTTCTTGGAGAAGCACACATCAGCCTCTGTGGGAATGGGGTGTTGGGGTGTGTGTTTTGTTTTGTATTTTTCCCCTTGGCTACACAAGCAGCTAAAACCTGTAACCTACAGGAGATGGAAGCTTCATGCAGAAAATTAGCTTAGGTTGGTGGAAGAGTTGAGATTGCATTTTTCTTGGCTAATTAAAGGATTAAAGGTGCAGAGATTTAGAGCGAACTGTCAGTGTGCTACAGAAGAGAGCCTTTGATGGTTGAATCCAACTTGAGATTAAACAAATTGCATTTAAATAAGAAATACATGGCAACAGTTACAGTCTAGCTGGGCCTCTATTCTTTGCTGTCCTGTTGGGTCAGGTAGATAGTGTGCGGTGGCTAGGGCTTCTCCTCCCTCACCAGCTTCCTTATTCCCAAGTGTCTCCCTCTGGAGTGTTTCAATCTGTTGCCGCCACACTTTGTAAAAATTGAGGTTTTTCCCTTCTAACCCAGTGCTTTGTGCAGAGGAGCCTTGCACTGTACCTTACACAATAATGAACTGCTGTCCATCACAGCAGTAGTATGGCCACATCCCTGTGGTGTGTTTTGTAGTATCTCTGATCCTGTGTAGGGTTTTTCTGCATTCCACACTACCTCTCCAGCTGCATCTGGTGCTTTGCTGCCTGCAGCTGGAGATCATAATATTTACTTCCCTGTAAACTCTGTTCAGTTGAGAAGCTGGTGGATGAAAAGAGTCAACTGTTTAATGGTGTCTTCCTCTACATAGTGGCTGATAAAATTCTAGAGGGGCAGTGAACTTCTGCAGGTTCCAAATCCTTGACTTGTTTGATACCAGTTGATTGTCTTCAATGGGCTACACTTGAAAATGGCTTGCTAGTGTTAATCCCAACCCTTCTCCTGCCTTTTCATTTGGCTAGCATTACATTCAGAGCTGCTGAGGAGATGCTTTCAAGTGTTACCCTTGATAGCATTGGCAGTGGTGCAGGTACATGAGATTCATGGTAGCTATCTCAGAAAAAAGCTTTCTTTCTGCTAGGATGGGAATTCATTGCACAGCATCGTGCAGGGCAGCAGCCTGTTCTGCCCATGGAGACTTTGCACCTTTCTCTGATGCACCACATATGAGCTGTAAGGAAAATGGGAGTGCCAGACAGTGTGAGCGAGTAACTTCTGATGTTGCAACTCTGTCTTGTTTTGTTCCATTTTGTTTTACTACTTTTTAATGAGGAAGGGGCTTGCCTTTAGCTACTTGCTGCCTATATAAGATCATGAAGTGGTCTTGTTTCTCTTTTTGTCGTTGTTGTGAAGATAGAGAAAATCATAAAATTGAAACTATTAAAAAATCTGTTGGGATTCCATAATCACTCAAAAACATGGCATTACTTGCTAATTGGGTGTGGTTAGTTGGGAAATCTGACTTTAAAATTATGTTTCCCAGGGAACTATTCCTGTTCTCATTGTTATCCAGTAACAAAGACTGCTTTTTGGTTGGGAAAGCAGTCTTGCTTTGAATGGGCTAGGTCTTCTCACAAAGCATCTGTTGCTTGGGGTCTTCAGAGCTTGCAGTTTGCAAATGAAGCAATGCATAGTAGCAAGGTCTGCAGGGACAAAACTCTGTTTGGTGTTTTCCTTGGAAAGCCATTTTCAGGTTGTGGTTGCAAGGATTTGCATCTAAATCAGTGTTCGTTCGTGTTATGTTTCCAGTTAGGTCATGCAGATGACATTATTATCTTTGCTACTAAGTGAAATAAATAAATTGCTAGGTATTGAGAGACTTGATGTAATCTATTTCTAATAATTTATAGATCTGTTACTATGTCATGGAGTATTTGGGCAGTCATTCCTTCTGAGTTTACCTAGCAAGCTTTTGTAGAACTGCCTGTGAAGTGCATCCAGGTCCATGCAAGCTTGCTTTATGCACTTGTGCTTTCTTGATGAAATTTCAAAGCAGCCTAAAAATCAGACTATACTGTGTTCAAGCCTTCCATTTCTTCTGTGACATGTTACTGCACAATTCCCTTTGGATTGTATGTCCACTGGGATGTGGCTTTGCAGTCTACTCTTAGGGGACAGGAGACGCAAAACCAAAGATTTGTTATTTCTCTGAGGGGTAGGAAGGACTGCTGCTAACATTTTCTGAACTCACTGCAATCCTTCCTCCCATTCTAAATGGTGCTCTATAGAACAGCTTTCTTCCCTCTGCTGCAGCTTCAGGGAGTGTGAGAAAAAAATGGGGAAGTACCCCAAACCTTATGGGTTGTGGTATGGGATTGTTGATCTTCCTAGCAGAGGAGATGCCACAGCATTGACCTCACTGGCTGGCTGGGGGTGAGGTGCTGTGTTTTTGAGCAGGGAATGTCCTGATGGCTGCAGCAGCCGCTCTGCTGTGTTCCTCAGCATGGAACTTGATGAATTGTTTCCCACGGTACGTAGGAAAATCGAGGTCTCGGTTCAGTAAGGCACTCGAGTGAGTGCATAACCTCTAGCACGTGCATATTCCCAGTGAAATCTCTTGGGTTCTGTTGGAGTCAGCAAGGCTGCTCCCAACCTTAAAGGTAGGCATCTGCTTAAACACCTTGCTGAATCATGTCTTGACTTTGAAAGTATGCTCGGGAGAAACCACATGAGTTGACTCAAGGACTGTGCTTAGCTAGGTCATTGAGGATGGAAGGAGAGCGCTGAGGAGGAGGAGGATCTGGGTAAAATACAGATCCCAGAACCCTGCAAATGCTGGTAATAACTGATGACTGAGTTCTTGTCTGACTTTCTTGCCATTCATCCCCAAAGCTTAATTGTATGAATAAAAGGTTTAAAGGTTTGACTTAGTCACCATTCATCCTAAGTATTCTGGAACTGCTGTCATGCTTTATTGATCTAACTTATACCTGAGTTACTGCATCTTTATGTTCTCAGTTGAACTATGACTTGCTCACTTAGGTGTGATTTTTGTTTTTCCTAATCCTTATGTTTTCACTGTGACTCAGAACTAGAGTGTGGACTCATTGGGTGAGTAATTCCAGAAAACAGAGGGATGTTCAGTCTGGATTATCTGTCATCTGTGAGGAGGAGAGAGGGCCCTTTTTTGGTGGTCTTCATGCAGAGGAAGAACATTTGTCCCTGCTTGGGGTCTATATGTGAGCTTGTTGCCTTGCTCACCATCCTGGCCAGAAAAGCTTTGCTGGCTTTTCACTTTAATTATCAATGAAATGCTTGGCAAGCAGGAGAACAATATTTGCATAGATGTAATTCTGGAAATTGAGCGTAATGTGATCAGGAAATGGGACAGGCCCTGGCTGTTATCATGGAAGAGACTTGCTGGTACTTGCACTTTATTTCGAATGTAATAAGATCTGACTCAGGATAGTTTCCTGGACGTTAAAAGAGAAGACTCAATGCCGTTTTGGCAAGACTCTGGCACTAACCTTCCTGCATAGGAACAAAAGAGATTTCTGGCAAATTCATCAATCTGTTCTGAAAGGGCTTCTAACAGTGCACTGAAGATTTAGAGGGAAATGGTCTCCCTTGGAGCAGAAAAGCAGGGGCGTGTGTGTGTGTTTTCAGGACTTTCTTTTTCTGAGACAGAAGCCAAGGAACAAGGCGCTTGCGTGCTCTGCCAGTGAAATCTCCCTGGGAAGACATGATGCTACTTGCAAGGTATGCACAAGACAAGACCAGAGGCGCCGCAGTGCTTGATTACTGTCAAGGACTCAGTTGGAACTTGCCTTTGCTCTTTGGCCTGCAGCGTTTATGTAGAAATTGGGGACGCTGCTGCTTGCTTCCAAAGCTTTGCCTTGATGGGTCCTGCCCACATCTAGGCAGGGAAGAAGGAGCGGGGGGGCTCAGAGGCTATGAAGTAAACAGGAAAATTACTCACCTTAATGATGCATTTCACTGGCACTGCCACTTTGAGAGCCTGTCAGGTTTAATACTTTCTGTCTTTCCATCCATCGCCTCCCATAGGTGTGATTAATAGTCTATTAGAAGGATGAAGTGGAGAGGTATCTGCACCTTCCCTCAGGTGGAATAAATGGGAGGGGAAGCAAAGTGAGTAGGAGAAAGGGGATCACCTTTTTCCATCTGAGCCATTTGGTCTTTGTCAAGAGTGCGCATCCAGAAGAGCACTAATCGACTGACTTGATTGGTGGTCTCTTGTTCTATTCAAGTTCATGGCCGAGCCTCTTGGCCTCCCAGTTATCTACCAGCCCTGCTCCATGGGTTGCATTGGCCAGTTCCCCACTTCAGAAACAGTCAGGGAGCAGTCCTGCACTTGGTCACTGCACCACAGCAGTAGCAGTGTAGGAAGGCAAGGAAAAAAATACAAATTATTTGCATGTGAAGTTCTTCAGGGATTATTTGGCCTTTTTGTAGAGTCCATTGGATCTGAACCCTAAGTCAAGAAAGAACGAAGAGGATAGAAAATGTATCTGGGCAAAGGTGTTTAGTATGAGAGGTTACAAGACATTAAACCTGGGTTTAGCTTTGAACTGCTTGAACCTTCTGTATCAGAATGAGCATGCAAGACTGGTTTGCATCTCCTGTGAGCCTGTCTTGTGCCCCAGCCAGTAAGATGGGCCAGTATTTGATGTAAATACTCTCACCCTTGCAACGTGCTGACCCTGTGGTATTTTACAAGTAGGCCAGTCCTTTGGCATGAGCCAGAATTTGGGTGGAAATCTGTCACCATCTAGCAGTGTCCTGCTTTCTAGGGTGTTGAGTGGCTGGTGCAGTCTGTGGCAGAGTGCCTGATAGTTCTGGGACTGACTCTGCCCCTAATGTGCAGGCTTAGGATGTTGCTGATTGAAAAGACTACATTGCCAGGCCAACTTTGTTGTGTTGTTTGTTGTTTTTTTTTTTTTTTTTTTTTAATGTGCACTCTCATCCAGCTTGGCTTCCCTCTGCTGTAACAGATACTGTACTAGTGACTCATTTACTTTCTTCTGAGTTATTAATGAAATCCCCTTATTTGCAGATGAAGGAACTAAAATGAGTTTTGTACTTAGGTCTTACACTGGGCCTTTCCTTGTACTCTGTTGCTTCCCCTTGATCTTTAGCTGATGTGGAGCTACCTGAACCTGTGGCTGTATCCCAAATCCAGAGGACCCAAAGCCTCTATATGCTCTCTATGGGGCTGCAAGATTTGACCTGCTTGTCTGGGACTTTAACTGCTGACTCATGTTTTTGTAACCAGGTTAGAATTAATAGGAGCAGAAATATTTGAGAGCTTTGGGATTTTTGCTTTACCATTTACTTTGTCTTAATTGAGCAACCTTTATGTACTGCTGTGCTTCTTCCTTTATCGTTGAGTTCATCACCCTTTGACTTTCACCAGGGGACAAAAGTGACGGGGGAATGCACTAAAAGCTCCAGACAATGTTTCCTCTAGCTGATGAGAGGTTTTGGAGTTTGGCTGATAGTGATGTCTGAGATGGCCACCTAGAAACAGAGACTAGACAAGAATAAGAGAATAAAGGTAGGTATTTGTTTGAAGGTCCTTCAAAGGTACACCCTGGGAAGGCCAAAGGCTGCGCCCAGGATGGACCCTGGGTCATGGGTTCTTCACACTTTTATAAGTTTGGTTCATTTGCATATCAGGGTGAATTCTCCAATTAAAACTTCAGTTAATTATGTAATTTTCCGAATTTTACCGCCCCTTCTTAAGATGTTAGTTTACACATTTTGGGCCTAGGACAATCTAGGCATCCTTGGAGAGCAAGTTTGGAGAGGCTTGTTATGTCTAACCAACATGCCAGAACAGTGTAACAGGCCACATGAAACTTCAGAGTTACACACTAGGCAGTACAGGATTTGAAAAATGTAAAAGTTAAAAGCTAAGGCATCAGTAGGATGGAGCATGCTGCAACATGCAAACTTGAAACAAGTGAGATCTGGGAGGAAACACACAGCAACTTTCCTCTTTGGCTAAGCCTGGGACAGATAACTGTAAGAAAGTTTAATCCCCCACACCAAGCTAGGAGGAGGTTTGAAATGGCCAACCTGGACTTTACTTAAAGCAGACCATGAGCAGAACAGGTCCTGGTGCTCAGTATCAGAAGCCAAGGCATGTAGGTCAGGAGCAGTATGTGGTGAGGTGGGTTTGCTGTTTGGAGCTCGAATATGTTCTTTTCCGTTCATTTCTGGAGTCCTTTGTAAAAGAAATCCGGTTTCCTTTAAGATACAGGTTGAATCAGATCTTTAAGCTCAGTTTTGACTTCACAAATTCCCTTATGGAGAGGCAAGCTGACTTGAGCAGGTGGTGGTTAACAGTGCTGCAAAAGTTAAGCATATGCTGAAGATTTTTTTTGCTAAACCAAGTCCTGGAGGTTTTTGCCTGAAGCACTGGAGTACGCATTCTGGTGTCATGAGTAGAATTGCCTGGAAGCAGTATTGCTGGTTATGTCACTGTTACAGTGTTAGCTGCTCTGACGCTTGAGGTCGTACAGTCAATTTTGTTTCATGTAGGAAAATGTGGTCATATGTGTACTGTCCACTCACTTGCATTACGTGCAAGCAGGTGTGTTTATTTTATAGAGATGCAAGTATTAGTAACTCCAGTGTAGTGCTTTGTTAGCAGTGGATTACCCTCCTGCTAGGAGGATGTGAAGTAGCCACGTGTCTTTGGGAGTAGTAGGGCTGTGGAAGGAGGGAAGAAATGCAATGGAATTACTCACAAAGCTGCTTTGGCAGTCACTGTAATGATTGAAAACTTTGCTGTTGAATTTTGTTGGCTTACTAATTAATGCTTAATAAT
The DNA here is from genome assembly GCA_013399225.1 of Rhipidura dahli. Classification (NCBI taxonomy): domain Eukaryota; kingdom Metazoa; phylum Chordata; class Aves; order Passeriformes; family Rhipiduridae; genus Rhipidura; species Rhipidura dahli. The sequence continues at coordinate 1,021,645 of VXAC01008437.1, read as the reverse complement.
TGAAGTGGATGTTTTCCAAATCCCATTTTAAGTAATGTTTTAGACTGACTTTGATCACTCCTCACTATTCTGCTGGAATTTAACACATCATAAGGCTTTAGGTGAGTTTGGGTAGAATGAGGGTGAACTTACTACAGTGTGTGCTTCCTAATGTTGTATTTTCTGTGGTAGGCAAACTGGTTGCTTATTTGTTGTGCATTCATAGTAGAAAGGTCACTGGGAGATGTAGGTATCAGGGGAAGATGTTCAGAAATGGATCAGCTTTCCCTTTCAGCAGATTTGCTCTTCTTTCATACTTTACCTCACAAAATTTCTGATGCAAAGCATTCTATTGGAAATGTAAATTATTAGACACTGTTGGCGTCTGAAACTTGTTTGCTACTGCTAAAGTTTCAGTTTAGAAATTGGACACAATACACAAGCAGTGTGTGAGCTGGCTGCACAAGGTAAGGCCATTTGACTGCAGGAGTCTTATGATTTTGGTTTTTAAATAAATTAATTTCAAAAACAAATAATAGACTGGAAAAGGAAGAGAACTTAACTAACAAAACTATAAATAGTGAAGCCTTCTTGTACACCCATCACTTTGTATCAAAAACTTCATAAAGCTTGCCTTCAGAGTTTTCTATTGGAGGTTTTTTCCTCTTGAAAGAGGATACTTTTCAGTTGATTCTTTTTTGTTGTTGCTGTTTGTTTTTAAAATGGTTTTCAAGCTGAACCTCAAGAGGACTTCATTTGTTGATAAGTAAGTCTGTAGATGCAAAATTGAAATGTAAAGGCCCTCGTATGTAGTTTTCACATATTTACAGCAGTTTCACAATGCAAAAGCAGTATGAGAAATTATCGGTGTTATTTCATGTTATCAGATACTGTTATCGGCGTTATTGTGGTGGCTTAGCTGACGGCGGGTAGAGGTGATACATCCTGCTCGAGGCAGTTTGGAATTGAAACCGCTGGAGAGCCTCAAGCGAGATGCTCAATATTGTCACAGGAAGGAATTACCTCATTATTCTAAAGATGTGAGAATCTAGCAGATGCTCTCAATTCGGTATTTTGGGGAATTTCAGGGGGTCTCCTATACCATGACCACGTGTGCATGTGCCCTTCTCATCCCGCCCTCCGCGTCGGGGTGTGTCTGCGGGCCGGGAGTGCTGCTCACAGGGACCCGCAAGGGCTCCTTTCGGGGAGGGGGGACTGTCAGCCTGCCAAGGCGAGGGGATGGCTGTGCCTCTGCCGGAGGGGCTGCGCTGCTTTTCTCGTCCTTGTTCCCCTGCGGTGTCACAGCGCAGGAGCTCAGCGGCTGCGCCCCGCGGTGCCCGCGGCCGGGGAGCGGCTCCGCAGCGGGACCCGGCGCACCGGGCAGCGGCCCCTGAATCCCTGTCCGCAGGCTACGTTTCTCCGCTCTCCTCCCTGCCACCCCTCCCCTTCCCCGTTTACCTAAGCAGGTCAACACACACACACACGCACCCATATATTTATTTTTTTCGTGAAGGTTTCCAAGGCGCAGCAGCTGCCGGCGCTGGGAGTGCCGCCTGCCCCGGGGCAGCCCCGCCGCGCTCCTCCCTCCCTCACTCCCTCCCTCCGTGTCCCGCTGTCCCCGCGGTCTGCGCGGCGCTGCCGGTCCCCACGCACCCCTCGTGGGTCGCGTCCCCCCTCGGCGCGGGCGGCCGGGGGGACGCGGGGCCCACCTGCCTGATGTCAACATCCCGGCGGGCGAGGCCGGCAGGAATGTGCCGCTCCCCGCCCGGCGCAGGTAATTAATCCCCGCGACTGACAGGTGGCAACAGGCGGCCTTTGGCTGCGGCTCCCGGGGAAAAGCGCTCGGAGGAAGGATTTTAATAGCTCGTCAGCACCGTTCGTGAGCGCCTGCCGAGGCGGCGGGGACGGGGAGGGGGCAGAGGAGCCTCAGGGGAAAATGAAGTTTGTCTTTGCAAAGGGGGACACCCTTGGGTGATTCACTGCTCTTCCTCAAGAGGGAAAAGAGTGTGACATGGTTTTTCCTTTGCCCCCGGGGTGGAGAAATTTGGTAAATGCCTGCAAAGCACTGGTGGGGCTGCATCAGCATCCCCTCCCACTCCCATGCTCCCGGGCATCGCACGATGGCTTCCCTTGCAGACAGGGGATGCTCCCAGGTGTGTCTCTCTGGTGCCCTGGGCGCTGAGGCTGGGGGCTGTTGCCACACGTGGTGCATCTGTATCACTGGACCTGTCAGCCGTGCCCATGGTTTGAATACCAGCTATGCCCACTGGCAACAAGCTGTCCTCTTTTCTCTGGAGCCTGGTGAGATAGAGGACTTCAAACTGTAGCTGCAACAAGTCAGCTCACAAGCCGTGGGGTTTAGGTTTTGCGGAGCTGAAGGTTAAATCTGGAAAGTGGTGACTTATGTGCAGCACTCCTGGTACAGCTCCTTTTCACTGACTGTCCTCTGGGTACACACTGAGTGTACCTAAGAGTGTGTGTGTGCATGTGCACATGTGTGTTCATGATTTGCCCCCACGTGCTCCCTGCAGTTTTTTGTAAATGGAAAGTTAAATCATGGTCTAGCAGATCAAAAATGTTTAAGGTGTTTGGGTAAATTTCAATTTTTATTCTTAGTCAGTAGCTTCCTTTCTTCCCACTGCCTTTTTTTCTCCTAAATAATTAAAACATATTCAAATTATTTTCTATTTCTTTGTGACTCTCCTTTTTTTCACCTGTGAATACTCTGGTGCAGGTAACTGTTGCATTCCCACTCTTCTAACCTGCTTTTTTTCCCCTTCTTAGGGAGTTAGTTTGCTAGGGGAGAAAGCATAGCTGACTGACAGCTTTGATAACATAAAGTAAAATGAATCTAGTTAACTGAGTTGAACTAAAACATGACTACTTGAAAGAAGTTTGCAAAAGATTTGAAAGACTTGTTGATTTGAGCTCCTGAGGGGCTCAGGGAGCTGTAATGCCTTAAGCCAACCTCTGGGATCACCTTCAAGCTGACATCCGTCAGCATTTGTAGAGCTGACTGAACCCCACTCCTTTTAAAGATTTAGGGGCTGTAATCCCTCTGCTAAATCAGATGGTAAAACAGATAGTAGAGCTAGATTTCAAAAGTAGTGTTTGGGGGATTTCACTGCATCAGAATTTTGCAGACGAATTGAATGCTCAGTGAAAAGCCATAGTGGCTTGTATTGCATTGTGCACTTACTTCCAGGAGACTCCAGTCCTTTCTAGCAAAAGCTGTCCATTTGAGAGTCAAAAAGTGTTTCGTTTTTGCCTTCCAACCCTTTGTTGACACACCTTCCACAGAAGGGGCTTACTGAGAAATCAGACAGGTGTTGCCTGATGGTGGCTGGTGTGTGTATTGTGATACTGAATTACCAGCCAGGGTGCCAAGAGTGGGTAATACAGTATGTCTACACAGGCAGGTGGGGAGAGCAGAGCTGCAGGCACTGGAATGTTTTCATCTTTCCTTTTAAAACGTTTTATTAAGCAAAAAGCTAAATTCATGACAAACAGCAGTCGAACTCCAAAGAAAAGTCTGAGCCAAAGCTCTTTCCTCTCCCTCTTGAGCAGATAACACGTTTCCAGGCTCAACTCTTGTTTTAAATGGCTTTCAGGTCTGTGCTCTGGTGGAAGTGGTGTTTGCACTCCTCAGGCTGTTGGCATGACCTATGTTCCTACTCCTAGATAATGGCTATTGTCATCTTGTTAACTGATAGATTTGTTTGTTGGGTCAAGCTCATTTTTTATATTGGTACTCCCAATTAATTTCGTTTTCCTGCTCAAGTGTGTTTATTAACAGTCGTGCATTGGATTTTTGGGAATTGCTCATGGTCTTAGCCCTCATACAGCGAGTGCCAGCTCACAGCAAGATGGTGGGCAGGGGGACTGTCACCTCCTGCAGGGTGGGGTTGTTTGGGATCACTGAGGAGCAGCACCTGTGCCAAGAGGGTGATCCTTGCTTCCTGGCACTATCTGAATACACGGACAGCTCCTGCCTTGGGTTTTCTTTCTGAAGTGCCTTTGCTTTGAAATCTATATACAATATCCTGTCTTGTTCTGTGACTATAGCGATTATCACTGATCCAGGACGAAGTCACCGTGACTTAGTTGTTGGCATCTATTTATGCCAATAAATGGCTGTGCATCAGGTTACCCCCGGTTGCAGCAAAGTTGGCGGGGTGGGAAACTCGAGCCCCTCTCTGTCTGACAGCAGGTACCCTGCGGACAGATTTACACCGGTGTTAAATGTCCATCCCTTCAGTGATTACACGCTCGCAGGCGGCTGTGCCTGGGGTAGATGTGAAATCGTGGCTCTACGCCATGTCCCCAAGCCCTGCCCAGTGCCTGTGAGGCTTTAAGGCTTGAACTCTTCTTGCAATCAGGTGACAAAAAGGCAGCTCAGCCTCCTGCTGCTGGGCAGTCTTCCCATGTCCTGACCGTGTCCCGAGGCAGAGGTGGGCTCCTGGTTACCCTCCTTTTCTGACATGCCAAGTTCAAGCTGTTGGCTGAACCTGCAGCTCTTGAGTCTGCCCTGTGTTTCTTTGTTGGATAGGCTTGTTCATCATGACCCATTGGCTCTTGGCTGTTTGCTTTCTGTGAATTTCAGCTGTCGGTCCAATGCCTTCTTTGCTGGTTGTAGTCAGTGGGGTCCAACGGTGCCATTGGGCAGATGAGGAGCAGATCCCTTTCTCTGCTGGCAGAGGGGCCACACTGTTTGATCAGGAGCCTCAGTATTAATGCTGGTGTTGAGTACCTCTCAGTCCTTCTGAAAGCAGTGATTTTTATTTTCCCCCTTTTTTGCAAACCCAGCTTTCTGTCTTTGAAGATACTATATGTAAAATTACAATCAGCACCAAGAGTCCTGGTCAGTGACTGAGGGGTGTGTATCTCCTTCCATTTGTTCAATTCTCCAGATGCCTGCAGACACTGGACACGTTGGCTCCTGGCATGTGCTGTGCCCTCTGTGCACCACTGCTCTTCCAGATTTTCACTTGCTTTTCAGCCCATCACCTTTGGGTGCCCAATTTCTTTATGCTTCAGTGATGTTAAGGCATCCAAGTGATTAGTTGGCTTTTTGAGATTTTTGAGGCTTTCTGTCCTTGAAACCTTCACAATGCTATGAGCAAACTGATGTGTTGAAGGAAACAGAGCTTTACAGGTTTTCTTCCTTTTTAAATGTAAGTGATTCTTTTTCTACCTCTTGAGATGAAAGGACAACATGGTGAGCTCACTCTTACCTTCAGTAAGGAATTGCTTTTTAATTAAAAAACAATAAGGAATTTCAGGTTTAAAAGATGTACGATATAAATCACCATCTAGATCTGTTTCGCAACTTTTTTTTTTGTAATTGTTTGGCGTGTTCCCCATTTCCGCAGGCTGGGTAAATCCTTTGTGGGTTTAATCTCTAGCCTGCAGGCACATAAAATGCATTGCACAATTTGGCCTTTGCATTTTAAAGAAATCTTTTTGCGCAGCTTAAATACCTGTAGCATCTTCTGTGCCACATGGCAGGATGGTGTTGAGTGAGGAGGGAAGGGACTGGCTTGGCTTATGTTTAATCCCTCTCTCCTACCCAGTGTCTCTTGCAGGTTTGGTTTTTCCTATGTTAGCAGTGTGTACACTTCAAAATGCAGATAATCCCTGAATATCACTAGCTAATCCTCCTGCTGCTGCATCATCTGCCACCCACCCGTGCATGCACTGGCTCTCCCCGTCCCAGTGGGGTCCGTGGCCACAGGGTACTCTTGACCAGTATGAACCTGTCACTGCTCACTGTTTGAACAGCTGGGAACGGGGCTGTGTTGGCCTATGGCTGCTAGAGACCTTTCTTTGTGAGGAAACAACCACCTTGGGGCTTTCACTTTTCTTTGTCTGCAAGAACCGAGGACGTGGAGATGGGGAAATGCCAGCAATTCCTGTGGGTTACGTTGTTATAGGGAGAGCTCTGCACTCATGAATGTCTGAATACCTGGAGAAAACTGAATGCCTCTGAGTGGGATACTGAAAAACCTGCTGTATTTTGGAACAGGCTTGTACAGCAGGGGAGACTGGAGAGTCTCCTTCATGGGAGACATCCAGGAAAATGGATTTAGGTTGTGCAGTACTGAACAACCTGGGACTTCCCTTGCTGTCCTCCCTGCTAAGCAGATGCCTTTATGTCAGAGGGGTTTTGAAAAGAAACCACCAACTTCAGCCTTGATGTGTTGCTGAGTAAAGGTTTCCAGATGTGAACACTCTCCAGGAAAATGCTGCATCAGTTTACTGTTTTAGTGGGCAATATCTTAAGATAAATCTAATAGGCTCCAAAATAGCACAGTGAATAAGAGTATCTTGTTCTGTTCCAGGTGTTCATTGCATGGTCACAGCCTCCCTTGTGGAGACAGCTGCTGGATTGTGCTCTAGGTCTCGGCATGGACCTGGTATTCGGGCTGTTCAACTCTTCTGGCTTTAAAAAAAAAAAAAAATACTGGGTGGTTTTTTTTTAACCTCATTTTTGGATGTCATACTTTGAGTTGGGAAGTGAGGAGATTACCTCAGAGGTGCTCAGTAGATGCAGGAGATGCTTTTAAAATATGATTGAAATGTCACATGTGGTACAACTCCCAGATTGATCAGGGTCTTGTTTTCAAGTACTGTTCAGTTCCAAGGTTGGTGTTTTTATTTAATCCCTCTGCAAGAGTAGGACAGCCTTGTAAAAAACAGGAAGAAACACTTCCCATGGTCTTGAGTGCTTCCAGGGTTACAGGATGCTGTGAAAAGAATAGCATCTGTTTTATTAGGTGGGTAATGAGTGTCCCTTGCAAGAGGGAGTGTGTGCCCAAGAGAAATAAAGCCCTTATTTATTGGAGTAAATGAAGTGCTCTTTATCTGAAGATTTTTGCCTTTGGGAAAGCTAGGATGTAGATTTATGCTTTGCTGTTTTACAGCAGGTAAAGTTCTAGGGATTTTTTCACTTTTCTGGAAGTGTGGCTGTTGTGCAAGCAAATGCAGTGCACATGCAGTGGCTGGTGCTTTTAGTTACAGATGCAAAGCCATCTCCATGTTCCCGGTGTGCCTTCATCCCCAGCTGAACCTCTGACTCTCTCTTGCTCTGTTCCCCACGCAGTATTCCACCGAACTGAAAAAGCTGTACTGCCAGATCGCCAAGACGTGTCCCATCCAGATCAAAGTGATGACCCCACCACCCCAGGGAGCTGTCATCAGGGCTATGCCAGTCTACAAGAAAGCTGAACACGTCACTGAAGTGGTCAAACGCTGCCCGAACCATGAGCTGAGCCGGGAGTTCAACGAGGGTAAGGAGGGCAGTGCTGTGCTGGCAGTCCCTCTCCAGAGCTGCTTGGCTGATGAGTGGCCTCTGAGGGATGTGACAGCAGCTTCAGAGCAAAACTTCTGGAAGCAGACCTCCTTGTGACACCTTGTGCAGCTTTGTATTTCCCATGCTTGGCAGGAAGTGTCATGCAATGCTTTAGCTGTCTCTGTGCAAGCACGTCCTTGGGAGGAAAGTACTGAAATAAACCTCACCCCTGCCCAGGTTGGGTGGATGTCTGTCCCCAGGGCAGGCAGTGCCCCTCTGGCAGCCTTTCTCTGCTCTGCTTTTGCTCCTGCAATGAGAAGCAGCTGTTCTTGTGCTCAGGAATGAGCTTCCATGTCGCTGGGACAGGGATCTAGTAACAGGATGCAATATCATCTCCAGTCCTTAATCCACGCCTCAAAGACGGAGGGGCTGTTTATCTCTGGCAGGGTAATGCTAAGTGCCAGCATCAACTGTAGGCAACGTTCTTCTACATTTAACACTCTCAGCTCAGTATTAATGTTTTAATATTTCACTTGCTGCTCCTCATGTTAGTGAAGCAGCAGCTGTTTTTAAAATGTCCTTTGGTTTTCTGCAAGCTCACGGGCTGGGTTCCATTTTGCTTTGGCTACTTAAGTTCACATAAGTTCAGATGAGCATCTGTTTTATTCTACGTACATTATTTATCTCCTACTGTAAAAAAAAACCCCAGTTGGTGTCAGCTAGCAGGATGTCTTAGGAGCCTGGATCCCATTGCTGGTTACAGTGCAGCCAGCTAGACAAGCCCCAGAAATAAGCAAGGACATGGGAGTGTAAAATCAGAGTGGAGTGAGACAGTTCTTCACAACAGTTTTTTTATATTAAAAAGTGCTTTTCTGCCCAAACTGGATTTATTGAGGGCTGATGCCATTCAATAATGGAGTTTTAAGGAAGGGAAAAAACCCTATAAATTCTTATTCTGAAATAGTTATTTCTCTAGAAATAGGCTGTACTTTGAGTGAGAAATGAACGGTTAATATACAAAACAAATTCTTGAGATGAACCCATAGCAGGGTCCTCTCCTCAGAATTAAGTTGTGTGTTGTAGAAACACAGAAGAAAATTTGCAGAAAGGAAGCTTTTAATTATTAGAAGGTGGCCTAGGAACCAAGAAGATCATGTTCCCTTTTGCTGCTGCTGTAAAGCAAGCATGATTTTTCAAGCAGACCATTAATTAAATTAGCATATTTCTCTTGGTACTTGAATCTTTTTTTTAGGCTCAAGACTGACATAAGGGAGCAGGAGAGGGCTAGCAATTGATAGGAAAAAGCATAGGAATTGAGACTTGAAGAAATTTGTTTTGTGTACGCATTAGAGGGAGGGAAATAAAGGCTTTCAGCAGGTGGGAAAATCCAGCAGGAGTTTGCTGGAAGGGCTGCTGAGCTACCACTCAGTTCACATTTGGGCTCAGTGTGGGATCTTGGCAAGATCTGGTTCAAGTTTAGCCACAGGTGTCCTGAGTGAGCTAGACAAAGCCTTTGTTGCTTTTGGTGTCTGGCAGCAAGGGTCTTGGGAAGGGATGCTTTAAGGGCTGGGAGGCATCTGTGTGTGTGCTCTGGCAGACCTCTGGGGCCACGTGCATCTCCTTGGATGGCAGATCTTGCCACCCTGTGTATGGCCTTGCTTCACTGAAGAGTGTCTCTTGTTTTTTCCCTCTTTGCCCTTGCAGGGCAGATTGCACCTCCCAGCCACCTGATCAGAGTGGAAGGGAACAGCCATGCCCAGTATGTAGAAGACCCCATCACTGGGAGGCAGAGTGTGCTGGTCCCCTACGAGCCACCCCAGGTAGGTTGTGAGCTTGGGCTGGTGGCATCCTGGCACACAAAGGGGCGGGGTTGTAACCTTAGCCAGAGGAGTTGGGTTCTTGGGCTTTCCTCATCACAGTGAATCCCTTCTTCCTTTTTGTCAGAAGTGAGCTGTGAAACACCCTTTTTATTCCTTCAGAGCAGGAGTTCTTAATTTCTTTTATGGAAGCTTTGTAGTGGGGGCCTATTTCATGCTGGTCTGATTGCAACCCAGCTTGAGAAATACAGGAGGAGAGCTCGGAAAAAGCAGAGCTTTCCATCCACTATCTCTTCTGCTCACCTCCTTTGTCTCATCCAGGTCGGTACTGAGTTCACTACGGTCTTGTACAACTTCATGTGCAACAGCAGCTGCGTTGGAGGGATGAACCGCCGCCCGATCCTCATCATTGTGACCCTGGAAACCAGAGAGTAAGTTGTGCATCATGTGTATAACCCTTCTGACTCCTCTTCCACTCAGGGCAGCACTCCATCTCCTTAGGAGCAGCTTAATTCAAGGGGCTGTAGGATATTTTTTAGATGTTTGCAGGTGGGAGTTTGCCCAGCACCCCAGAAATCCAGAATGGGAAATGGGAGATGCACAGTGTAGTATGAAGTTGAGGGGAGCTGCTGGGCTGTGTCCGAGATGCCAGCTGATGTTTCTCCTTACCTCTCTTGCCAGTGGGCAGGTCTTGGGGCGCCGATGTTTCGAAGCCCGTATTTGTGCTTGCCCGGGCAGAGACCGCAAGGCAGACGAGGACAGCATCCGCAAGCAGCAAGTGTCTGACAGCACAAAGAATGGTGATGGTACGAAGCGCCGTAAGTAGCTGGCAGAGCTGGGCAGATCGCAGACAGGGCTGTCACTGGGTGCTTGTGCCATGGGGACAGACTGGTGCTGTGCATGGGCTTGGAGGCAGGAGGGCATGAGACATCTCTTGTCCCAGGGCGGATCAGCCTGGAAAATGAGTTGGTGTTCACAAAGCAGTGTCTGACAATCTGGGTTTGTGGGCTCCCTTGCAGCGCTGCCAGTGCTAGATTAGCCCTGCCAGTGGTGGGTGGAGGGGGTGTTTATTCATCACCTTCCAACTGTATGGCTGGGACTCCAACCTTTTGAACCTTCACTGCCTGTTTGGGGTCATGCTTTTATTCTCTGCTTCATCTAGCCAGTGTTCTGTGCTGTGGCAGGTGTCTTCCAGCCACAGGGATCTAGACTGGGGCTGCTCACAGACCCCGCTGTGCATCGGAGATGCCCTGGCGAGCAGCCTCTCTCTAAAGAGGGCCAAGTACTCACTGGACATGCAGGATGTGGAAATCCACCTTTGGTTTCCCCTGTACTAGACAGCAGGGCACAGGTTATGACAGGAGGCAGACTGGAGCGGGGCTTTGTTTTCTTCGTGAGTTCTGCTCCCTGCCAGTGGTTTCACCTTCATGGATCACTGATTCACCAGCAGCTTGTGGGCCCTGTAATACCAAAACTTTCTGTAACTTTCCTGTAAAGAGCCAGTGCTTGTTCTAAGTGTGGCTTGCCAGGGTTTTGTTGTATACCCAGCACTCCTTGGCTGATGTATTTCCCCAAGTGACATGGTCAGCCAGCATCTGCAGTCGTGTCTGCCTTAAAGAGCCAGGAGCTTCAAGGACAGCTCCAGAGTGGCTCAGGCAAAGATCCCTTCAGAGCACTACAGATCTGAGCTGGCCATGCACTTATCTCTTCCATATCTCTCTTTTTGCCTTTTCCTTCTTTGTATGCTCCTCCTGTCCCTCTCCCCCACTGTCTTTTTTTTTTTTAATGGGATGCCTTTGGGGTTTCTCTTCCAGCTTTTCGACAAGGAACTCACGGCATACAGATGACATCTATCAAAAAAAGGCGTTCCCCAGATGATGAGCTCTTATACTTGCCAGTGAGTTCTCTCTATCTTTGTATTTACCCTATGTTTGCTATCTTCAGTAGTGACTGGAGGCTCACTTAGACTTCAAAGAGAACTGAGAATGGGATTGGGGTGTGAAAGAAAACTTTTTATTTTCTTTAATCCTATGAGCTGCCTATTTTAAATATATACTCCAAATAAAAAGTATTAAAAATCCCACTGGGTGCTAAGAATGGCTTTTGCAAGGTATATGGGACTATCCCAAGGGATCTGTCTGTCCTGGTGGAAACACTGTCTTTGAGATCTAACTAGGTTTCCTCCTCTGCCATTTCTGGGTTTGTGGCACATGACCTTCCCCTAGAAATGCTGGGTGTTGTCTTACTGATAGGTGGATGCTTCTATGGCTTTTATGTGTATTGCCATTGTAATGCAGTGATAAGAGTGAACTAAGCTCAGTTAAGTGCAGGTTCAGAAAGGATAAGAAATATCTCTAATTGGCCATTTAGCTCCTTCCCCATGAGCCATGTTTAGTTGGATAAATCACAAACCATGGTGTGCTTGGAGGAGAAGGGAGAGCCAAACCCAGCTCCCAAATTCAAGTGCTATCTTTTGACATGCAAGATTCAGCACCATATCTGCTTACATCTGAGGCAAGTAAAGATATTTTCTGTCTAAATAGGCTGGATCAAAATGTTGCTTTTGGCTGGCTTAGATTCACATTGAGCCATATGACAACCCCAAGATGTTCATCAGCTTTCAGTGTGAGATTATCACTCTTCAACGTTGTGTTGCACCTCTAGAACAAGACTTAGCATTTTATTGTGTGAGCATAGTGTATGAGCAGAGTATTTGCCTCCTGCTGTGGTTGTTTACTTGACTTTACTAAAGCTCTCTAAGGTGACTACACTAAGGGCTATAGATGCAGTCCTTTAAAGCTTTTTTCCTCCCCCCAACCGCCTTTCCTTTTCCCACTATCCAGGTGAGGGGACGGGAGACATATGAAATGCTGCTGAAGATCAAAGAGTCCCTGGAGCTGATGCAGTACCTTCCCCAGCACACGATTGAGACCTACCGGCAGCAGCAGCAGCAGCAGCACCAGCACTTGCTCCAGAAGCAGTGAGTACCTGTGTGCTTGCAGTGTCAGTGCAGTGGGGAAGGGGGAGAGAGGAGAGAGACACAGAAGGCTGCTGCATAATTGTTCACAGGGACAAGATGCTCAAATGAGGGCCAAGCAATGGGACAAAGCAGTCCTCCTCCCCCAAGTGCACATCCTGACTGCTTGCAAGGTCCCTCTGGTCTTTCATCCCACACAGTGCACCTTTTGGCTTCAGAGGGTGAACGAGGATGTGCTCAGTGCCTCATTTCTGACTTCCAGCCAGAGCCCAAGGCACAGCACAGTAAGCCTGTGGTCAGAAACCTGCTGTGTGTGCCTGTCTCAGCTGGGGAGCACAGGCTGGGTGCACTCCTCTCTCATCTCCCATGGGAATGGCAGCAAACATGAAACCATCTCAATGCCTTCTCCAGGCTATCCATCTGAGCATCTTGCTAAGAGTATGTAGAGCTGGGACTGTGAGCACTGGCTCAGCCAAGTGCCTGGATCCTGCTGCAGTGCATCTCTGGTGCATTGGAGGGCTGGTGTCTCAATGGTACAGCAGTGCTTCAGGTTGTTCAGTTATAAAACAGGCAGCTGAAAGTCAAGAGCAAGGTTGAAACATGTAAGATTTCCTTTGTGGCCAGTGGGCACTTCAAAGAGAGATTCTATACACACTTTTAAAGTGTTGTCAAAAACTGCACTTTGCCAGCTGACTCTTCACATTGCTCGTGAGAAATCTCCCATCCTCTCTGAACTCAGCTGATGGGGTTGCACTGGGATTGTTTTGGGAGCTGTAAGTGAGGGGAAGATGGAGAAAAGAAGGGCCAAATAGGTGTCTGGGATCCCAGAACTTTGCAGTTACACAGGCTTGGGCAGAGAATGGCTTCCCAGACGGGCTGTAAGCAGTGTCATTCATGGGCATTGCTTCACCTGCTGTCTCAGGTGACAGAAAATGGGCCCCTGGGCTGTAGGGCTGCCAGCAGTAGTGCTTTGGATCCCAGCGTTCCTGCTGGGAAGCTCTCACGTCAGGAGGCTGTGGGTATAACTCGTTCCTCTCCAGAGGTTAGCACGGGGCCAAGGCGCCACATAAGTCCCACTTGAGCCTGTAGGGATTTATTTCAGTGCCTTGGCCTTGTCTCAGGGCTTCTGCAATACCACAGCTTTCTGCCAGATCTCTGCATGTGTTCACATTTTGACCTGTGTGTTTTTAGTGTCAGCTGGAGTCTTGAGGAGGTGTGAAAAAAACCTTCTGCCAGAGCAGGAGGACCAGTCTGGAGCATCCAGGGGCTCTGGACTCTTTCTTGGGGCACTTAGAAATCTCATCATTATTATTATTTACTTTTATCAGTCATCTGCACTGTTTGTATGTACTGTAGATTGTATTTACTAGCTCCTAGGCATCGTGGCCTTTGTGTGCTCTGCTGCTTGTCTTCAAAGCTTCACCTGAACCACAGCCATTTCAGCTGAGAAATGGTTTTGTAAGCAGAAATGGACAGCAGCAGATGACAGCTTTCCCTTGGTGCTGACGATTGGCTTTGCCATAATTACTGTTTTCATTCTTTCTATATCAGTAGGATGGGTTCCTGGCAAATGAGGTTGGTATTTGTGTTACCTTTAAGACCAGCGTGTAGAAGTCCAGCCATTTAATTTAATGAAACTTCTTTTGGCATGTCTCCTGGCACTTATCCAGTTATATACTCATTTTTCTCAGTTGATGAGTGTGCTCAGATACACGGGAGAAAGATTAAGAGCTTTTAAGGGTGCCAGGAGTGTGGAGAAAAATAACTTCTAGTGTTTGTTCAGAGCTGCTGTAGTTGTCTTTGCTGACAGCCTGCCATCACGAAGGGTCCTCTGTGCTGAAATGCATGTTCAGGCAGTAGTTTCTTAGGTGCACTTTGGGTTTTTCTACTTTTTCCTCAGTAATCCAGGGTATGACTTAATATCTGAATGAATGTGTTCTAGGCAAATGGATGTTTAGGCTGAAAAGACTCTAAGATGCAATTGCACCCCAAAAAAAAGGAGCTTCAGGTCTCAATGTGAGAATGGGTTAGAGCAGCTGCTTTGTAGGGAGTGATTTGGATAAGAGCAAATTTCCATTGTGAGCAGGTTGTTGGGACAACTTTTACTACTGCCTCCTTGTCAGGCTGGCCAAACTCAGGAGCACATCCTTTTTGAATCTGTTCTGGCCTCTCACTTTGTATGTAGGGATATACTTCAAAATTTTGGTCTCTGTTCCCCTTTAGTTCAATGCACGTGTGAAAAGTGGGAGCTGGGAAAGTGTGTGTGCTGTGACCAAGCTGGAAAGTGTTGGAAGCTGTAGGTCCCAGCAGGGCTCTGTGGGACTGGAATGTTTGAGAGTTGCCTTTGGCTATTCCTTCTCAAAATGGATCAGCATCCACAAATGCTCCAGAGTCAGGCCTCGGTGGAGGAACTTCTTGATTTTTCAAGTTATTTTTCTGAGCAGTGATTAACATAGAAAAGCTGTCTAGTATGTGGAAAGAGTTTTCCCTTTCACTCCTACAACATGGAAAGTTTCAACTTTTATGGAAGAGTAGGAAAAGCAAGGTTGAGATTATAATGGTGAAAAGGTAGTTTTAAAAATAGAAATCTGTCATTTTGGAAAACAGCTGTATAATTGCTCTTGTGCACAAACAGACCAGCATTGCATTTGACAGGCCAGCAGATGCAGCTGTCTGACTATTCTGGAATAAAAAGGACGGATCTGGAGACAATCAGAATTCTTGTGTCTCACTAGATTACCAAAAATACTGCAATGCTGCACATTGTACCGGATGACAATATTTCTCTGTCTCATCTCCTCTCTCTGCTTGCTCCTTTGTGCATGGCTTTTCTCTTATTTACTCTAATGCCAAAATACCTTCATGATCATAGGTGGGAGAGTTGTGGTTTTTTTCTTTCAGCTTCTATTCTTCCCTTTTCAGTCAATACTTCAACCATACTTGAACCACAGCACACGTGTGTATTTAGACTTCCTTTTTTTTGTAAAACACATGTCTGCCAGATGATTACTGCTGTGAGATACATAAGAGGTGGCTTATGCTTTGTTGGGGAGGGAGTGTTTCCTCATAACCGTGCTGTGACATACATTTACCATCAATATTCCCAGAGAGTTACCTTCACAGTCTTTAGGGGTTTCAGTAGAAAACACGTTTTCTCATGTGGTGGGTTTTGCTCTGCTGAGCACTCTTTTTAGAACTACCTGTATTTCAGTTTCCTGCAGCAGAGAATTACAAACCATTTCAAGGTGGAAGGGACCCATAAAGTTCCTAAGGAGCACCAAACCCAACTCCTGTGAAGGGTTTTCACAGAGTCTTCCAATGGCTACCAAGAAGAGGGCTCTTATGTCCAAGTGTGATCTTGCACCCCAGAGAACATTTCTTTCCGATCAGCAGAGCTGCAGCTACCAGCCCACTGGCTGCCTTTCAGTCTAGTGAGCAGCACAACTCATTATCCAAATGAGAAGGAATTAACGTCATGAGTGAGCTGTGACAGAACTGAGCTATCCAATGCCTGGAGTGCTCCAGCTGAGCTGTGAGCTGCGAGGATCCCAGTGCTTGCTGTTGTGAAGGGGGCTGGTGGGGAGGGTATTCCTTATACCTTCACCTCGTTAATCTTGCTTTTGGTGTGAAAGCTAATAGTGGATTTTTGCATGATCTTGGTTGGTTTTGTAGTGCTGTGCTTGCATGTGAACTCCAGGCATCTGGATAGTGTTCTCACTACAGAATGGCCGAGGTGAAAGGAACAAAGTAGAAGTGCTTTGTGGGCTCTGTGCCCTCTGCATCAGCTGCTGGCCCCAGGAACCCTTCAGCTTTTAAGAGGGGAGTAGTTGAGCTGTAACCAGTATGGCCAATAGGCACCATTCTCCCTCTCTAGCACCAGCTTCTGGTTTTGAAGTAACTGTAGTTAGAAGCGGACTCAAAGGATGCTGCTACTCCTTTTCCCCTTTGGCTGAATGCTTTTGTTCCTCTTGTGTTTATCACTGGAAACATTATCAGGGCCTTATTTGTACCCATGAAACTAGGACAGAATCAGATTTCCCTATTAACTGGTTGTTTTCCCTTCCTTGCCAAGTGCTTGCTTGTGCCTGGGGCTTTCCAGCTTCCTAAATTTCCCTGTTACATACCCTCACTGTAGGTGCTAAGACATCTGCTTTTTCCCTCTTTGAAAGCCCATACTGTGATCATGAAGGTAGAAAGTGACTGCTTCTCTCTCGGTGGCTGGCAAAGGGTCCTGTACATTCATCTTTTTCTTTTCTCTGGTTCCTTCTTTACAGTCTCCTTTCGGCCTGCTTCAGGAGTGAACTCATGGACTCAAGGAGAGACCCTCCCAAACAGACCGATGCCATCCTAAAACATTCCAGCCCCCCCAACCCATCAGTATATCCATAAACCAAGCTGGCAGGGTCACTTTGCCCAGCTGGCAGGACTAGAAACAGTGGGGCAAATACACAGCCTGATAGCAGCAGAGTGAATAGTGAGAGTAAACTTCTGAAGGGACTCAAACTTTGCAAGAACAACAGACACTTCTACAGACCTCTTAGCTGTAGCCCGTAGCATTGCGAGGTCGGGAACCACCATGTTGTCTGTCTTGGTGTAACTTTTTTTTCCCCCCTGTTTTTGTAATGTGTTGATACTCTTACATCTGTATTTGTGAAACTCAGCAGGGTTTCTCTGAGCGGGTCTCAATTTTAAAATGCGTTTTGTCTTGTTTAAGTTAAAAAAACGTGTCCGTGGACTGGGGGGATGGAAGAAGAGGATGTGTGTTTAAATGGTCTGTGATAGTCAATTTGGCCTGTTTTAATGCTGGTCATGCACTAATAGTGCACGTAGCTGATGTATTTGTACTGCTGGACAGGGAGAGGTAATAATTATATGAACTGGCACTGCTAAGAAATCAATTTTTTTCCTGTAGAAATGCCCTCTGCTTTGGCATCAGGAATTGTTTCCACTTATTTTGAACCTTAAAGGGTCTGTACAGCACATCAAAATTGTAAGGAAGACTGGGTGACTTTGACTTTGCACCAGCACTGCTGTCATTGATCCAGCTTTGCTGAATTTATAGAGTTCCTCCTGACCCTGTGAGCTCAATCCAAGTGGTGGGCTGACCTGCACAGGTTGACGTGTGGTTGAATTGTAACAACATCCATGTGTGCCCAGTGTCCCTGTCCCTTTGCAGCTCAGTGTGTACAGGGTGGAGTGTCCAAAACTCCCTAGTGCCCTTCCTGTGAAAAGGGGTTGGAGCTTGCCCTGTTCCTTACAGATGTCTGAAGTTATTAGATACTGCCTTAGCATTTTCATCAACGCTATCTTCTGCCCCTTCTCTCCAACCATCATAGTTCAAAGGAAAGCAGTGGCAGCAGATGTTGTAGTTGACTCAGCCAAGTGGCCTCAGGCCATGTCCACCTTGCCCATTAATCCTGCAGCCAGAGGGTCTTGCTGATTGTGTCCATGAAGCACATCTGCGTTTAGCAATTCCTTCACAGAAGACCTCTTCTCAGCAAGGACTTGTAAATTCTCACACTGCTTCTATCAGACTCTGTCTCTGAAAGCCATTCATACAGGGTTGTCTAGGCAGGGAGGAGGGGTCTGTGTCAAGCCCAGACTGCCACAAAAGAGGAACAATCAGCAGGCAGGTGACATGCCATGGAGTTAACCTGGCCACGCTGAGCATGGCACTGGGCATGGCTACTTGCAGTGAGACAGGAGGGATTTGAGGGAGGACATTTTGCCCACTGAGAGGTGCTCAGGCATCTTTACATGAAGAGCAGCCCCTGATGCTGGGAGGGAAGGGTCCTTCAACACACTCTCAGACAGCTGAGGAACCCTCCAATGTTCACAGCAGCAAGAAATAGAAATGTGAAGAAGTTACTGAAGGGTACACCAGGAACAGTGGCTGGGGAGCAGAGCAAATACCAGTGATCAGCAGCTTCTGAGAAACTTAGGAGGTTCTGTCAATGCTGCTGGGGACCTGTGTGCCCTGCAGTGCAGTCTGTGCTGGATTTATTTGGGACAGATGCATACACAGCTCTGACAAACTCGTGGTTAGGCAATGTGAAGAGAGGGTGCCTCCCACACGCATAGCGGGCCTCTGGCCACCCACCAAGGGGAAAAAGCCTGATGCAGTTGGAGAAGATGCTTATCTTTGAACATCACATCATCTGCTTCCAGGCAGCAGAGCAGGGATTGGAGCAGGGGATGACTGGTACTAACACCTCCTTTGAGAGCTGTACCCCATCTCTGGGTATCTCCAATGTCTTAGCAAGACTTGCTCTACCGTAGCACTGTGGAGGAGGGCTGATGGAAAAGAGTCCCCAGAACTGGGAATAAGTATATAAATAATAGCTAATTAAACGCTAGCAGTGCCTATTTCATACAGTTGCACCTCTACCATTGTTCTTTGTGTAAAGCTAATTAAAATCAAGTGCCTCTTTACCTTCCCTGGAAATTCCAGGAAGTTTTTGAGATGACAAAGCAGGTCACTATAATCCTGTGCCTTTTTATTTCGGTAAAGAAAGGCAGTGTGATTCCTTTCCTAGTCAGAGGTGGGAATCTGAACTGTAAATGCCACCCAGACATAGGATTATGCTTGGCACTGTTGTCTGTTCTTCCAGTGAAGGTTTATTCCTGATTTTTTTGCCTTGACTGCTTGTGGATGGCAGTATGGAAATACTTGACAGGGAAATACTGATCTGTATCTGGAGCTCTGTTCCTGGGCCTGTCCACCAGCAAGGTTGAGGAGGCAGCCCACCAGAAGATAGAAGGCATCCACAGCCTGCACTGGAAGATTCCAGTTCATCATTTGCTGTGGCCTCTAGGAACCCCCTTGTGCTGTAATGGGCAATACAACATCTCAGACTTCCACTAAACAAGAATGTAAATCATTTGAATCCTATTGTTTCCTGGAAAGCCTTTCTGATTCCTTCTACTCAGCTATAAGAGGATGATGAATGTGAAGCTGATCTTAGTGGTGACTTGATTTGCTTTCCATCTGCCAGGTGGTTATATTAGAAGGTGCTATTCTTTTTTTCTTTTATCAAATACCTGGAGCTGAGAGCAATTTGAGTTGCTTTGTAGTCTGTCCTGTGCAGATAAAATGAAAACTTTTCCCAGTTGTCTTTTCATTACTTCTTTGCCATCTCTGTGTCTTCAGGAAAGTAAGCCTTTTCCTTTCAAGGAATAACCAAGTGGATTAATTGGGTCTTATCAGTCACTCAGGTCATATCAGTCTGTGTCAACTACTTGATGTATATCCACTCCCTGTATTACAGCTCCATTCCCTGGCGAGCAGGTCGCATCCACGGCCTGCCTTGAGAAATTCCCATACCTTGAACCTAAGGGGAGTCATTACTGCCACCCCTGTCCCTGTGCTGTAGTTCTGTCTGCCCAGTAGCTGTTGGAGCTCCTCCTTTCCATGCTCCCAGTGAGGTACTGAGCCTACAAACCACTGGTGTGCTTGTCCAGATGCACTGTTGTTTGCTTTAGAATTAGCAGCAGTTTGGGATGTGGGGAGCAAGGGCATCTCTCTGCTTTTTCACTTGTGTGCCATTACTAGACCACATCAGTGACACGCCAGTGTTATACAGCCCTGTGGGAAACCTTGCTTTAAAAACCACTGTCAGTGAGCACATTGGCCTCATGTGAACCTGGGATGTGATCCTTGGAGTGGAAGGGAGGGCAGACAAAGAACTGGAAGCTCTGATTCTACTTGTGTGTCTCTGCACTGACTGGCTCTGGGTCTTCAGGGACAGCAAATTGTAGACACAGGGGCTTGGGTGAAATCTTAAACTCTGAGCCTAAGTTGCCCAGTTGCATTAAATGAACCTTTGATGTCATTTGCATTAAGGCTGCTAACATGGCTGTGTGCTCCTCTGGTGAATGAGGACTCTGGTCTGCTCAATCAGGTAATTGGTCTGTCCCAGCAGTTTGCTACCTCTGGTGGAGAGCTGGTATGCAGTGAGCTGGGAAAACATAGAGATAGCCTGTGAACTGAACTCTGTTCTTATATGGGAGAAGAAGGAAGTTCCTTCCTGACCTCTTGAGATGATCAGTATATGCCTTGAAGCATGAGAGACTGATTGCCCTCATATGAGCTTGCATAACTACAAATGTTATTTGCTAAATAATTACCTAGCCTCTTGAAGAGAGAAAACTCAGTTGCAGAATGTGACTCAGTGCCTTTTGTATCAGACTGTTCCAAGAAGTATAATAATCTCTTAATTGAAGTCCTTATACCTTGATATTAAAATGCGTTTCATTGGCATTGATATCAAAGAAATGTTAATGCTCTAACTTCGAATCTTTCTTGAGACATAGTAAGTACAATTTTAATGAAAATCACCGTGCATGACATTCTTATATCTGTTTTAAAAAATCGAGGAAGAAAAGCAATATATTTTAAATGGATCCTCAAACACCATGTAGTCCTTGTGCTTAATATCAAAAACATTTTCTTGTGTTTCTATGGCTCTTGCTATATCGATGTGTGACATTAATTTTCAATAAAATTTTGCATCTTGGTTTATCTTGTGACTTTTCTTCGGCTAGATGGCTTTCTGTAGGCCTTTTAAACATCTGCTCATATGATGTTTAGCTTCATCAGCTAATAGCTTGGCTATAATAGCTTGGTTGAAAGTGGTAGGGGTACAAAGAGAAATGCTTTTGTTTTCTGTTTCATTCCCTTGAACTTGATTGTGTTAATCTTGACTCTTATGAGTATGAATGAGAGTGGAGTCCCTAAGCTATATGTTCAAGTATGCTATATGTTCAAGAAAGTGTTTTTCTAAAGCTTTGGGTTGGCTTGTGTTTGATTGGCTTTTGTTTTTCTTTTATCCCTGAAGTATTTTGAATCCTCCTAACTAGCGTTGCTGAGATCACTGTTGGTGGCAGAGAGGGCAGAGATAGGCCCACTACTGACCTCAAACAGTGCCCCTCAGTCTCTTTTGGGAGGCCTTTGTTGATTTGGAATTTCACTGTGTTCATTTACATCCTCACATGCAGATCGTGCAGATTTTGCCATAAAAGACTCTTCAGGTCTGTATTAACTTCAGCTGAAGCTCAGTGAAGATAAATGCCTGAACCTGTGAAGTAGAAATACTCATTGGTCCTAAATCCAGAAGTCTCTTAGGCTAAGGGTGGTGTCAACCTGACTTGAATTTCATGGCTGGCCTCAACTTTCATAATTGGGGAATTGAAACCTCAGATCTGAATCATTCCCTTCGCTCTGAAAAGCTGGGTCTGACCTTCATGGCTTGGTTTCACTTCCCCTTGGGAGTTGCTGCCATTGTTAATATTAATTTGTGAAGCTTCTTGTGCTTTCCACTTCCTTGAGTCTGTGAAGTTTGCTGGATCTTTTCCTGCATCTTCACTGCCAAAGGACAGTTCACACCCTTCTGTACCTCCTGTAATTGTGTAATTAGGTAACATTTCTTCAGGGCCTTACATACTCTAGCCTGTTAGCATAGATGTTTTCTCCACCCAACACTGCAAGTCTTGAAAGTGCAGGAAGCTGGAGACAATGTAATTGTGTGGAACTTGACCTTGAGTGCTGAAGGTTTTTATAAATTACCTAGGAATAAGCCTTTTCTTTCCTTTTACACTTTGCTTACTTGGAGTCATAATTACTCTATTTGCATAGAAGAAAAGCCAGTTCCCAGGAATTGGTGTAACCAGTTATACACAGATGGGAACAAGTTTCCCAATGGGAAATAAGATGGGAATGTGCCCTTGGACATTCACCATGGGGTCAGTGTGATATGAGTGCTTGGCGATCTCTGTGGGGTGACCATGGCTTGAGGGCACTTGGCCTGGGAAGCATTTCCCAGACCTTTGGCACATTTCCCAGACCTTTGCCCAGTCCTACAAATGCCCCTGGTGTCAGAGAGAGAGAAACCTGTTCCCCTGTGGCATGGCAGCACTGTGCCAATTGTGCTGTTGGACTGGCTTTAATGATAATTTTCTGCATATCCCACATAAGACCCCACTCCAGATGGGATGCCGCAGCCGTAACTCGATCTGGGAGCTGGGCTGCCGTTCAGGAGCAGCCCAGCCTTGGCAGTCTGGATCACTCACATGGTGGGACTGCAGCTGGGACCCTTGGGGCTGGGCAGCAGGGAGCTCTGGCATGCCTCTCTGGCCCACTCTGTGAATATGCTGGATGGAGTTCGGGGCTGGGTGGACTTGAGGGAGGCTAGTGCTGTTGTCAGGTGGTGGTAGGAACCTGATCCTCTTTGCAAGCAGCTTGCAGGGTTTGGATACCAGGTTTGCCTTAACACCAGCAAAAGCTGCCTGTCAGCATCCCAGGCAGCTCTGACTATCTCAGCAGTGGTCCTAAAGTGCATGGGATCTGTCTTGAGCAAAGAGCCTCTCTCTGTTGGATATACACCTGAGAACAGCCTGATTATATAAATAACTAGGAATTTTGGGAAAAACAGGGTGATAAGTGTGACCTGATCTGAAAATTGTTTCTGCAGCCAGGTTTCAGGGGTATTTTGGATGATTTGAGATGTTCTTGTTCTTATGAAAAAGTCTTTGACCACAAGGAGAGTTTAATTAAAAATACTCTTCAAATAAAAAGTTTCAACCAAAAGTTAAGCTCTTCTATTTTTTTTTTTTCCTGATGTTTCACTTTTTTAAAGTGCCAGGAATATCTAGGAAACTTCTTATTTCCTGTTGACTCATTCTCCAATGATCTTTATCTGTGATGCTCCTGTGGTATCAGTGATTTCACGGGCCATGTGGCTCCTTGGGTGCACACTCTGAGCAGCCAGCTGCCATGATCCCTGTCCTAACATCTCCTTGGTTTGCAGGACGTCCATGCAGTCTCAGTCCTCCTACGGCTCCAGCTCTCCGCCACTCAGCAAGATGAACAGCATGAACAAGCTGCCCTCAGTCAGCCAGCTCATCAACCCCCAGCAGCGCAATGCCCTGACCCCAACCACCATCCCCGACAGCATGGGCACCAACAGTAAGAAACTCTTACTCCTTCTCCCATTCCCTGCGTGCTCCCTGCTAGTCTGAACATGGAGACTTGGCATCTCCGAGTGGCTGCTGTTAAGCTGGAGAGCCTGGAGTCATTCGCCGCAAACCTGCGGAGCCAAATAAATGCTGCTCGCTGCTGTGCCATGGGGCAAGGCTTCAGCATCCTGCTCAGAGCCTCACAGGGTGAACAGAGCTGCTTCTTGCTGCAGGTCTTGCTGGCTGCACTGTCCTCTGGCTTTTGAGACTTGTTTCTTCTTCCTTTCCCAGCAGAGGAGATGCAAATGTTGGCAACATGTTTTTCCCTCGGTTCAATTAAGACAGTTCTTAATTTCAAAGGAAACATCTCGCAGCTCTGTTCCTCCTGGCTGCTGCTGTGTGCTCAGCAGCCCTGTAAATCCAGGATGACAGACATGGTTCTGGGGGCTGAGTTTTGTTGGGACTTTTTTTGTTGGTGTTTTGTTTTTTAATTTATTTCAAAACAGCTGGACTCCTGCCCACACCTGTTGCTGATCCCCTTCTAGTGCTCTTGCTGTCTCTGAAAACAAAGCTGTTTGGCTGCTGTATTAGGTTACTCTGCTGGCTCTGTGCTGCTCCTCTCCTGTGGCAGGGCAAGCCAGGGTTTCCATCCAGCCTGTCTGCGAGGGAAGGTGACGCGACGGTGGCACTTTCTCCTGTGAGGGGAGAGCTCCAGAAGGACTGTCTGTCATCTGGTACTCGGCCCTGCCTGAAACTTCTCATGAGCTCAGCCTGTGCAGGGCTTCACAGGGGATTTCAGGCTGCTTCAGCTGTGGGTGCTGTCCTTGGGTGCCGTGCTGGGGGCAAAGCCAGGGTCTGGGCATGCCTGGGTAACAATGTCCTCCTCCTTCTCTCCTCCAGTTCCCATGATGGGCACCCACATGGCCATGACCGGTGACATGAATGGCCTCAGCCCCACGCAGGCGCTGCCTCCTCCCCTCTCCATGCCTTCAACGTCCCACTGCACCCCTCCTCCTCCATACCCCTCAGACTGCAGCATCGTCAGGTGAGCGGGAGCAGGCTGCCCAGCACATTTCCCACAAGAAGGGAGCAGAGCCCTTGGGTCAGGAGCCTGAATGATCATGGAGCACTGGATCCCACTGGGCCCTTGGCAGTCCTGAGGCTGGCACCCTCTGGGCACCGAGCCTTAAATCCCCACCTCTGAGCAGCTGAGAGAAACAGGGACATTAGGACTGCAAGACAGCCGAGGGATGCAGCATCTGTTGGACTGGTGGAGTTTGAGGGCGCCAGGCAGTCTTGCAAACATTTCTTGTTTTCTTTTTTCCCCTTTGGCCACTTGACGAGCCATGGCTGGGGCCAGAAGCCCCTCTGGCCTTTGTGAGGTCAAACCAGTTGAAAGATGCTGCCCATAAACAAGGAATCCTTTACACTTAGGGAGGAATGTGCAGATTGGAAGTGCATGATGTGTCTGAGCCCCAGACCCCATGCCTTGCTGAAGCCCTCTGTGCATGCACCAGGCTGCCGTGGGCTCAGCCACCTTCTGGATGACGTGACCTGGCAGGAGGGTCTGTTGGAGCCCTCCTGCCTCAAGACCCAGGCTGTGCAGCACTGGCTCTTGACTAAGGCAAGATGCTGCCGTGAGGGCTGTCTGCTGGGTGCTGAGCTGAAGGACTCCCTCGTTTGATGTGGCAGCGAAGTGGCTTGCTGGCCTGAGATGTCTTGGAGGAGGTCAAGCCAAGGGTGAAAGCTTTGTTTCTTGTTGCTGCAGATTGGCTGAGTGTTTGGTTTTTCTGTCGTTTGGGCTGTTGCAGCCAGGGTGATCCTATTTTCTCTCTCCTTCCTTCCTTCCTCCTCTGCAGCTTCTTAGCGAGGTTGGGCTGCTCATCCTGTGTGGATTATTTCACGACCCAAGGGCTGACCACCATCTATCAGATTGAGCATTACTCCATGGATGTAAGTAACTCCTCACCATTTCATTTGTTTGCACTCTTGGCCCTGCTTTAGGAACAGGTCAGGAATCTAGACTCAGTATACTTTTATTTTTACATAATTAGTTTGATTTAAGGCTGTTGCACATAGAGAAGAGATGTAGTGAGGTGAAGAGAGGCTGAACTTGGGGCCAGCACTGTAACTGCCTTGCCTGGCAGGGAGAAAGAGTGTCTCCCCTTCCCCAGCTCTCTCTGTCTGAGCCCCTGAAGTGGCCCCAGCCCACGCGCCTGTTAATTCTGCAAGGCTCGGTTTCAGTTTACACCTCACTCGCCTGCAGACAAGTAGGCTGTCCAGAAGTGGTCTGCATTTTTCCCTCCCTGCTTCTGTTTTCTGACCTTGCCTTAATCATCTTCCCTTGCCACTGGCATCTCATCCCTGTTTGTTGTTTTCCCTTTTTTACTCTTGCATGGCTTTTGCTGTAGGGTTGCTGCTTCCTCTCCAGAGGCATCGCTCTCTTCTGAGCATGTTGTCCCATTTTTTTTTCCTCGAGACTTTGGGAGACTGTGGTGCTTTTGCTCCCTAGCGTGGGCTGCCTTCCTGCTGCTGCTGCTCTAATTAGAAAAGCTGACCCAAATTAACCTAAATTGGTTGCTAATTTTTTTTCTGAAGCTGATACCATGTATCCCAGAGTTTAGGTAATGCAACCCTCAGGTTTTGCACCAGAAATGATGGGGCCTCAAAGTACAAGTTTTCTAAGGTTATGTGTCTGTTATTAAATTTGGTTATGTTCAGGTAATTAAGACAGTTCCTACAGAGTCACACCCAGAGCTTTGAATACTGGCGTTCAGGCATGGATTCTAAAATAATTTTTCAGGCTTTGAATTAAACATGGACATTTTCAAAGCTATTGACATTCAGCAGCCCAGCATCCCCCACCACTGACAGCCAGCAGATCTCCCTGAGGTTGCCTTGGAGGCCTTGCAGTCCAGTTAGGCTTTTAGCTTTAGGTCACACGTCTTACACATGGTGAGTGCAACTTAAAAATAGACTTTGTGCCTCCAAAACAGGCCATTGCTGCCTCATGGCCGTACATACCTGTTCAGAGTGAACCACCACTTCCAGGATTAGTGGCTTGTGTTCCTCAGTGTGCGGCCACCTGGATTTTAGCAGCACTGGTGGCCCAGAGGCCGCGTTCACTCCTGTGTCCAGCTTGCCCTGGGATTGCCCTGCTAAGCCCTGCACCTTGCCTTGCAGGATCTGGTGAGCCTCAAGATCCCGGAGCAGTTCCGCCACGCCATCTGGAAGGGCATCCTGGACCACCGGCAGCTCCATGACTTCTCCTCCCCTCCCCACCTGCTGCGCACCCCCAGCGGCGCCTCCACGGTGAGCGTGGGCTCGAGCGAGACGCGCGGGGAGCGGGTCATCGACGCCGTGCGCTTCACGCTGCGCCAGACCATCTCCTTCCCGCCCCGCGACGAGTGGAACGACTTCAACTTCGACATGGACGCCCGGCGCAACAAACAGCAACGCATCAAAGAGGAAGGGGAGTGAGACCCTCGGGCCCCGCTCCACCCTGCCTCGGCCACGAACTGCTCAGCCCTTCATTTGTCTTCCTTCTGCTTGGTACTGCACCCCCGGACGGAGGGCGGAGGGAACCTTCTTGCTCACTCCTGCTAGGTCATGCCCTGGGTGCTGTCTGGGTTGTACTCCTGGACTGCAACCTCCAGCCCAGCTCTTGCGAGGGAAGAGCTGAGCGAAGGGGGAAGGCGGGTGGTATTTCCTTGAAAACCATTGACCTTCTTGAGAAGGCCAGCTTAGTTTTGTGTTTTCCTTTGGGGAGAGGGCTTCTTTTCTTGCCTTTTGAATCTTCACACCTTGTGGGTGCCCTGACCTGCACACTTGTTTCTCTCACCCAGCGATTCCACTTTGAAAAACAGGAAGGTTAAAATTAAAATTCTGAAAAGCAAAAAAAA
Organism: Rhipidura dahli; assembly: GCA_013399225.1. Lineage (NCBI taxonomy): Eukaryota > Metazoa > Chordata > Aves > Passeriformes > Rhipiduridae > Rhipidura > Rhipidura dahli. The sequence continues at coordinate 994,726 of VXAC01008437.1, read as the reverse complement.
CCCCAAAAAAAACCCCAAGCAATCAAACCTACCCCAACAACAAAACCAAATGCAAAAAAACCCAGAGCAACCCAACCATGAGCTGCCAGTTTATCTGAAAAATAAATGGGAATCAGTCTGCTGAACGTTGCACTTAAACAGCCTCTTCCCATGGAGCTGAGTGCTCTGTTCATGTGTAATACTCTCCAGCGGAGACAGCACATGCACTTTGCTGGGCAGGCCAGCGCTTACAGCACCTGCATCCTACTTTTTCCTTTTCCCTCACCATCTCTGGAAAAACCAAGCCTGCTGTCTCTTCTTGTTTTGGATATACATCCATATGTATGTCCTGGTTTGCTCCTTTCAGGCTCAGAAGTGTAAATAAAGTTACTGGTCACTCTTGAACTCTGTCCTCTCAGCCCAGCCTTTAACCATGCTGTAATACTACTGACATTTAAGCTATAGAATTAGGCTTTGCCACACATATCAGCCTGGCTAGTTTAGCAAAAGGATTTGCCCACTTAGCCTCCAGTTAAATGGAGGAGCAAGAGCTGCACACTGGTTTGTAGGGCTTCAGCTATCCTAAACTCAGACAACCTTTTGTTTAGACCAGGCTAGGTTGGTTTCCCCTGAAAAAAAGTACACCTGTCTTTAGATATACCTGTAATAGGTTGGAACCTGTTGTGTTTGTTGCGATACGTTAAGTGACAAGCAACTGGAAGTGGAGACTAGAAAAATAACTGCCTTAAAACAAGGAGCGGTTCCTGGTACTATGGGTGTTGTTACTGCAATAAGCCATGTTTACATGAGAAATTGATTTTTCTCTTGTTTTTTTCTTTACTGGTTCTACCACAGTTGTGCTCTGAGGCATTTCCTCTGACTGCCAGTGGTCCTGTGGACAAACTACTGAACAGTATATCTTTTCACATTTTTATTGGCCGAGGTAGTGCGACTCTTAAGGTATACAAAACAAAGCTAAGCTGAGGAGCAAGGCTCAGCACAGCTGCTTTCAAGTCGGCTTGCTCTTTTTAACAGTAAGCCTGGCTTCTTTTTTTTTTTTTTTTTTTTTTGGTTGGGGAAAGATGAAAAAAGCAGCTTAAATGACTTGTTATCCTACTTTGCTACAGCTAAATAGTCTTGTCTCGTTCCAATGCAGTGGCTGTTTTGTGGGCCCTGCTCTGTGCTACGCATTTCATTTAAGTCCAATATGGTTAGCATCCTCCATCTGTCTGTTGTGCCAGGTCTGTGTTGCATTCAAAGACTGACTTTTGGTAGCTGTGCAAGCCTGTTTTGGTTAGCTATAAAGGGTAATACTGCCAGATGGTTACACTGTATAGTCTGTATATAAATATTTTTTTGTATGTGTAATTTTTTGTTTTCCTAGAGCATAACATGACAATTTTTATTTCTTCTTGGGCTACTGGGTCTCACAGAACCACAATAAAATGTTATTGTTTGTTTTTCTGTTTTTTAATTATTATTTTTATGCAGAATGCTTACAGTCACAAATCGGGTAACAAACAACTAGTCACTGGATGAATATATTTGTATTTTTCATACTGAGATTACTGTGTTACTTTGCAGTTGAGTGGGGAGGGGGCAGGTACTGAAAGCCTGTTTTATAGTTTTATTTTGTAACACTTCAAAGAGCAGTGTCCTAGATTTCAAAGTATTTAACGTGCTCAGTGTGAGAACTTTCTGTATCTATTTTTTTTTCCTATATGGTACAAAAGAAGCAAATCCTTCTGCTCTTGACTTCATGCAATGATTAATTCAGCAGGGCAATGTTAGTGCGGGGAAGGCGTTAGTGCAGATTCATTACAAGTCCCCGGAGGTGAATTAGGCTGTTCCCTTGTCACCTCCAGGGTTTTGCATCTCCATTGTGTAGTCCTTCTGAGCTGCTTCAGAACTGTACATACATCGCTGCAAAAGACACCGTCATTTTTAGGAACTAGGGAGCTTCTGACTATAGAGGTTAATGCAGTTAATGCTGTACCCAGAGTCTGGGTACAAGCACTTCAGTCTCTGCTTTTCAACTCAGCAGCAAGATGGAGCTTTTCTGCTGCATCACTAATGATTAAAATATATGCTGTGAAAACCTTCTTTCTACTGTATGCCACTATGGAGCCCACTTCTGTTTAACTGGAATCTTCAAGTGAGTTTGAACTGCTGTAGCTTTTACCCTCCCCTGTAGAGCTGTGATTTTGTTTTGTTTTGTTTTGATGCATCAAAGTGTTATGGCTTAATTGAGCTGAGAATCTGCCAATGCTTGTAGCAATGACAGTGTTGCCTGAACCAAGACCGCTGTATGTTTTGGAACACCTTGTTGTTGAAGTGAATGAAAATAAAAGCCAAAACTGAAAATGACACTGAATTCCCAAACAACTTCTTTTCCTCCCTGTGCGCCGCCTTGGAAATGAGCAGGAGTGGTGCTGTGTCCTCTGAGCAGCTGGGGCTTGGTGTCACCTTTGTCCATGGGTGCAGTTTTCTGTCCCCACAGAGGCTGTCACGAGGCTGTGTTCCAAGGTGCTGCCACACATCCGTCTGCTGCCTTTCTGACAGATGCAGGCAGGTCAGCTCCATGAGCCTCTTGCTCATGGAAACTGTGAAGTTTTCAGCTTCTAGCGTGGCTCTTTTTTGCCCTTTCATCAGATTTCCTTATTTTGTTTCTGAGCAGGGCACGAGGTAGTGCCCCGTGTTCCATGTCCTGCTGGAGGGAGGGAGGGAGGGAGTGTGTGCTTGGAGCAGGCAGGGCCAGTGCTGCCCTTTAACACCCACATTTGGGAAGCAGCTTCACACCAAAGACTTTGTGCATTGCCCTATGCATCCTCTCCCCTAGCAAAGCCCTTTCCTTCTCCTTTGCATCTCAATTCTTCTTCAAGGATTTGAGGTAAGAGCAGCTCAGAGCCAGTGGAGTGACTGTCCTGAAGATGATGGGAGTGGCCTCCATCAGCTGAGGACTTCATTCTGTCCATGGACCAGCCCATTAACAGCCCAGCTTCATCAGTGGTTTCTGTCAGGGGCCCCATGGGTGTGTCTTGCAGTTTTTATGGGTTATGGTTGGGGGAGGATGCTTAGGAATGGGGCGAGTCAAAAGAAAACCCCACAAAGGTCTTAGAAGAAGAGGCTGCCCTAACTTCCCTTGGGAGCTGGTTAAATTCAGGTAAGGGAATGCCTGCCTGGTTTCTTTGGTTCTGCTTGCTGCTGCTTTTCCTTTCTGCCAAATGATAAGTGAAGTAGTTGACTCCATATACCAATATCCAGAGGTATATCAGTATCCTGGTTGCACCTTGGCAGTTGGGGATTGCCTGAATGTGGTGTTAAAAACCAGTATGCTGCTCTCAAAAGAGAGAAGTGCTACTAGAACAGCTGTGAGAACCCTCTGTTTCAGCTGATTGGCTCAGCTGCTAAGATAAGTGAATTGGATCAGATAAAGTAAGATTTCAGTTTCCATTAAACAGGTAGGTGTGAGATATGGTTGCAGTTTCTGACTGCTGTGATACGCTGCTGAAGTGGGGAACCTCTACATTGCTTAGGTTACAGCAAGGCTATCAGTGTTGAGGAATCCCAAGCTGGTGCTCTCCCTTTTGCTCTCCACCCATACCCGTTGGAATTTTGTCTTTGGATATTGGGATGCTTTGTATGCAGGCACGAAGTTTTCAGGGCAGGGATCCATTACAGGCTTCCAGCTGTGTTTTGCAAGCCTGGGTGGACCTCTGAGGACGTGCATGCCCTTCTCTGCTGTTAGTCCTAAGTGTGCTGAAGCTAGCAGTCCCTTGGAATGAAACTTATCCAGACACAGCAAGACTTGGCAAGTGTCCAAGCGGAGCCTGTGGAAGGTGTCTTGCTCATCACGTCCTTCCTGTCCTGTGTGCCTTAGCAAAATCCCTTCCTGACAGCAAAGCCACTGCCTGTGCCATGGGGGAAGAACTGCAGGACCTGGCCTCCCACTCTGCCTCTTCCCAAGTTGTTTTCCTGTGGGAGAGCCATGTGGGCAGCCCAGCCCCAGCACCAAGTCAGAGCTCGGGCTGTTTGCCCTTTTGATTTACTGAGCTACAGAGCATGGGGGTTAGTGGGGAGCTGTGGCAGGCCCTGCAGGGCTGCCCTGCCTGGTCCCCTGAGAGCTGAGCCTGTGCCAGGGAGGTTTGGCAAACAGCTCTGTCTGCCTGCCAGGCTCCAGCCCATGGTTTCTGGGTCCTGAGTTGTTTTGCCTCTCTGTGACCCATAGCAGAATTGTCTTCCTGAGCACACAGTAAAATCTGGGGGCTGGAGTTTTGGAGCCCTATTGTTGATATTTGGATGCACTGGCCATGAAGGTCAAATAAACAGGAAGGAAGATAATCTTTATGCTCTGTTGGCAAGGACTGGCTGTGGCTTTCTCTCAACTTGCTTCCCTAAGATGAAGGAGCCAAAATTTTATTCAGGGGTGTATGGTAATTGTCCTTTGCTACAGCTTTGCTATCCTGATCTGGGCCCCATCAACTGCTAAATGCCCAGGCTCTCTAACTGTATGGATTCCTTCCCACAACGTCTTAACATCAGCACCGTGAAACCAGGTGGTTTTAGATTTGTATACATTGTTGTTAGTAAGTGCCTTTGATTCTGAGGGGAGTCAGACCCCCTCTGCACCCCATTTTTCTGCCTGTGGATGTTGCAGGGCTGCCCATCACAGCCATGGCTGCTGCTGGGTGAGTGTGGCTGTGGGCTTCCTTGTCTCAAACTGGTCAAAGCCCTTTTTTGGGGGTGTTGGGAGGATTAACTGGATTTGTTAAAATGTTTTGACTCACTTGCAAACACTCCTAGTGTTGTATGTTTTATTCTTAGGAACATCAGCTCTGCCTTCATGAAATGAGCCAGGTGCCTGGGGCCACAGGTGAGTAAAGGAAAGGCTTTGTGGGATTAGGGAGCAGGAGATGCAGGATTTGGGGCAGGACAAGGGGCCTGCAGCTACAGGTCCAGGGCATGGATGAGCGCCGAGGGGCATCACTCTGGGTGGTATTCAGTGGCTGTGTGCCTGCAGCATTGAAGCCAAGGCCTGAAGGTACCTGAGGACATTGATGGTGCCCCGTGTGTTTCTGCCTTGGTGCCTGCAGTCACAGAAGTGCCTCACCCTGCTGGCCAAGAGGATTTCACTTTGAGTGCTCTCAGGTGGTTTGGTGAAGGTCTCCATACAGCATTCAGATGGTTTTCTCGTTGCTGTTGCAGTGCAGTGCCCTTTGCCTCTCTGGTAATGCAGGCACAGCAGCCAGTGGCTTTTTGGTTGTGCCACTTCCCTGGATGATGGGGATACGTGCTCCAACAGGAGGTGTGTGCCTGCTGGCACGCTCAGCAATTACTCACCAGCAGCTGGGCTGATACCAACCATTACAGCATGCAAGGGAGATGCTTACACTGTCTCTCCCAACAGCCTAGGGTAGGAGATTAGGCTCCCTGCATCATCAGTGGCAAGAAAGTCCCTGGGGAGCCATTCAGAGCATATTAGACTCCCACTCTGAATCATGCCCTGGAAGATGTGGTCTCATTATTGCCTGCATTGAGGCCAGGGGAAGACTAAATTTGTTTGTTAATATTTAGCAGGGTGGCTCTGCCCATACAATCAGTTTTGCTGAGTTCCTAAAGCTTGAGGCTGCACTGCAAGAGACACCATCATGGCACAGCCGTGTGCAGCAAAGAAACTGGTGCAGGGGCTGGAGGGCAAAAGGGAAAAAATGAAACAAATCAGCAGGTCTGAGGAAGAGATGGTGCTTTTCCTCTTTGTTCAACTGCCTGCAGTCCCAAAATGAGTGTCTAGAAGCAGTCTAAAAAAAAATAGAGAGAAACAGAGAGAGAAGGGAAAGGAAGGGAAGGGAAGGGAAGGGAAGAGAAGAGAAGAGAAGAGAAGAGGATCCAAACTTGAACTAAAAAAAAAAAAAAAAAAAACCCAAAAAACCCCAAAAACCACAAAAAGACAACCAAAACAAAAAACAAACAAACAGACAAACAAACAAACAAAAAAAGAGTAAGGGGAGATCCGGCTGCACAGAAGCCAGGACTCTCCCGTGTCCATGGTCTCCCGCCCGGGTGGGTTCCCTGCGGCGGGCGGGGATTTGCGGAGCCGGGATCACAAAGGGATGGGGTCGAGCCCAAAGCGCTGCCGCGCAGCCACTGCCCCCTGGCGGTCCCGCTCGGCAGCGCAGCCTCAGGCCGGGCTGCGGGAGCCCCGGGGAGCTGCGTGTCCCCCCCGGCCACCTCCTGTGCTCACAGCGTGGGCACGAGTTTATGAACCCGCCTCTTCTCACCCCCTGCACTCCACGTGCAAGGGCAGCAGCAGCAGCAACTCCTGTTTGTTTATTTTGCATGGCTGGAATAAGCAAGTGACTTGTTGGTGTTGCAGAACAAATCTCCCTGCAGCTGCCTCTTGGGAAAGCTGCTGCCGTCCTGCCCTTTGCCGTGTACACAGGGGATCCCCAGTGTTGTGCCCATACCAACCCTCACCAGCACAAACGAGATATTCAGAGGATGAAGACCAAAACCCATCACCTGCCAAACCAGGAGAGATGAGTGTTCTCACCCCAGGCAGCTCTTGGGTGCGAGAAGCCCTAAGCTGTGCCCTCCGTTGGTGAACCTCTGCCCAGAGAGGCTTTCAGAGCCAGAGGCTGCCCACCCCAGGAGCCACACAGGAGGCAGCAGCCCTGCAGGAGTACCCCGTGCTGCAGCACCCCACAGCCAAAGCCAGCGTGCCCCAGCGCCCCGGCACCGTGCGTGCCCTGCCCGAGGGCAGGAGGGGTGCTCCACCTTCCCTTCACGCACTCACACACAGAGCCTTGGCTGCAGAAGCCTTCCCTGCCAGAGCGATACACATCGCTTCTTCCAGCTGAGAAAACACCACCGGGTATTTTGCGGAGCGCGCCCGCCGCAGCCAGGAACTCCCACAGCAGCACCTGGCTGGAGGAGCAGCGGCGGCCGGCACAGCTCCCACGCTGCCGGGGCAGCCAGCCCAGCCCAGCCCAGCCAGTCTGGGTGGGGAGCCCGGCACCCCGCCAGAGCCTGCGGCTCCCGGCACCTCTGTGCACCTGTGCGGCTCCGGGCTGCTGCCGCCCAGGGGCTCTCCCCGGGGGCTGCCGGCCCGGGGGCTGCGAGCTGCTGCGGCTCGGTTTGATGGTTCGTCTTTCAAAGCTCACCCTGGCACACGTGGGACCTGCTCCGGGGAGGCCACATGTGAGGAGAGCCCCCAGCGCTGGGCAGGCAGCCGCTGCAGCTCGGGGCTGTGCCATGGAGATGGTGTGAAGCTCCCAAGGGGAAGCTGGAGAGGATGGCACCCACCTTGGCTGGTAGTCATGGGCACTGCTTGTGTGGGGCCACCTCTCTGCTCGGCAGCAAGTCACCCCCACTGCTCACACCTGCCACGGTCCCCAGCTCCCAGCACAGTTTTCCTGATTGGGGTCTTGTGTGCTGCAGGGAGCCCAAACCACTCATTTGCACTCAAAGGTGTGGGAACAGTGCTCAGCTCTCAGGTGTGGACAGGCGTTTTTCAGGCACTTCAGTTCAGGTGTTCAGCATTCAGCCCAACCATCTCCAGGCTTTACCTGCACTTCCTTCTCCCCATCAGCAGCATCAACATGAAACTGGGCAGGAGCAGGTCTGAAAGGGAGGATGTTGGGGTGGCCCCTTGGAAGAGATTTTCAGCTCTGTCCTAGAACAGTGAACTCTGGCAAGGTGTTTCCCAGTTTTTTAGGAGGACCTCTGATGTCCTCCAGTTTTTCCTGAGCTTCCTAAGTGGAACCCCAGGAAAACTGCTGACTTCTTCCTGTTTAATTCCTGAAGTTGTTTTCATTTGTTGGCTGGTTCTTTTTTATTTTTGTTTTGTTTTCTCAAATCTCTTTGTGAGCCTCTGATTAATTCAGCTTCTGATTCCTTGGCAGTCGCCTCTGGAGACAACGCTGAAGATTTCTACACATGCAATCCATCTTCTTCTTGGCTGCATAGCTCTCAGTGTTGGAATTGGGTAAGAAATGTTACAACAGATCCTAGTACACCGTAGCAGGGATGTTAGGAAATAGAATATTGCACAGTGCTGTGTGAAAAACTCTTTGATTAATTAAAGGCGTGGGCGGCTACACAATTGCATCAAATTATCCACGCGCCGTGGCGAAATGCGAGATAAAGGCATTGATTTCTTATTCCAAGGACACGGTCAAGCAGCCCTTGCTGAGCTTGCAGAGAGTTGCCGGCCTGAAGGTGAACTAGAGTGTTTTCATGGAGATGTTTTCCACAGAAAGAGGAGGTAATGGATCATCTCCACCTGCTGTGCCTGGGAGGTGCTGCAATGCCGCATAAGAAGCCTGGTCCGGAGCAGTGCCCAGTGCCCTCCCCTCGGGGCAGTTTTTGGCCTCTCAAGGCCGATGCTGAGCAAATACACAGCCCTGAGCACTGCCATGTGGGAACCAGTCCTCTCCCTCTGGCCTGAGCCTCAAACCCACAATATCCTTTGAAAATCTTGAGCAGGGCTTTCCTGAGCTGAAGGAGCAGCCTGTGGTGGTTCCTGCTGCCACTGGGGGTTATTTGCCCTCCTTAGAGAAAAGTTTTATTCCAGCTTTAAGTGACTGGGTAGCAATACAGTTGCTTCTATTGAAGTTTATATTTTAGTTTTCCTGCTGCTTAACTGGTGATTGAACAGGAGGAAGTCAGTGTTTAGGAGCTATCAGCAGGCAGGGTTGTGCTGTGTATTGGAGGTTAAGGGCTCACAGTAAACACACATGCACCAAAACCACACACAAACTTGATTTTGCACAACTCTAACAGCAGTGACTCAGCTTGCCCCGAAGAAGAGATGGCTGAACGTGTTCCACCTGGCCCAGAACCTTATCATTTTACCCAAGGGTAAAATATTAGCAAGTAACCATTAAGCCAAGTACGTTACAGTCAGGCCATGGGCAGCAGCTGTCTCAGATGACTTCAGCCTTGCCTTGGAGGTGAGGAAATTGGACATGACTGAAAGCCCTGCCAGGGCTGCCAGAAGCCACATGAAGATGGGCAGGTGAGGAGGTGAAGGCACCCTGGAGCCTACATAGGCAGTGACCAGCTGCTGTCTGAAGAGGCCCCAGAGAGCTGACAGAAATTGGATTTTTGTTTATTTGTTTGCTGTTGTTTTTGTATTGGTGTCCCCATGGCCAGGAAGCAGAACAGAGATGCCAAGGTGCTTCACAGGAGGTGAAGCCCAGCAAGAGAATCTAGCTGGGACGAAACTGTAGCTCTTGAATCTCACATAAGTGAGGTGATGCTGGGTCCAAGGAGCACACAGGTTAACCCTTGCATGCCTGGTTAGGCCAGGGCATCTGGAAGAGCTTTGACAAGGCTCTCAGCTAGCTGGGACAGGCAAATCAAACCCAGTGAGGCTGCAGAAAAGGATACCCAAGACAAACATCTGTACTAACACAGGAGAGTTTTCTAAGCCTGATTTTCTTCCCAGTAATGGTGCTTTAGCTGGCTGTGAGCATCCCCCCTGCAAGTGAGAGAAGGGTCATGCCTGGGGTGGCCAGGGAAAAGGGTGGGAGGGAAAAGGTCAAGATGATGCTCCCAAAGCTGGCCTGTGTTCCCAGGCAGCACTCTGCCCTTTTCCCCTTCCTAGGTTAGAATAGGATGATCCCTTTGGAGCATTCATCCCTGTTCATACCAAGTGTGTTGGCAAGGCAGAGCTGCCCTCAGACAACCATGGCCTGGCAGCACAGTGACTAATGGCTTGCAGAGCTACTGAAGGAAGGAAAACCAAAAAGTCCTGTTGGGTTTCCCCTGGAAGTTGCAGGCATTTGGAAGGAATTAGCTGCAGCCATGTCATTTCTTGGGAAGGGTGGAAGTGCTGGAAGTGAGATGCAGTTTGAAGGCAGCAGGGGAGAACCCAGGGCAGTGCCTGGGGTGTGTACAGCACTTGGGTCTCCCAGGACTATGCAATGGGATTGCAGCTCTTCCCCATAGCCTGGAGCATGGGCTACCCAGCAGCAGCTTCTGACCTGGAAATTTTCTTTTGCTGCTAGGCCCATGGCAAGAGCAGGAGAGATGTTTGTTATCTTTTGTCTGGTGGCGCCAGCAGTTGAGCAAGAAGAGTGGGAGGCTGGCTGCTGTATCCGTGCCATCCGGAGCTCCCACCTCATCCCGCTGGGTGGGGGACTCACAGGCTTGGTAGCATTCCTGGAATGGTGTATCTCCCCTTTTGTTTCAGTGTAATTAGTCTGAAAAGGGAGAAAGGATGTGGCATCTTCCACCTCAAGGGGAGCTGCTAAAGGCTCATTAGGAGTGTGCGGGTCGTGGCTGCAGGAGCAGCACCGCGGCAAACAGGGAGGGACGTGCACGGTGCCAGCTGAGCAGGGCGGGGTGTGTGCTCATCGTCAGCCAGGGTTTCTCACTCCCTGCAGCGTCTGGCTTCGGTGCAAGCACGTTTACTTTCCCCGCGGCCTCTCAGGAGACTCCAGCAGGGTGGGCAAGCCCAAGGTGCCAGGAAAGCCTGGAGGCAGCACCGTGGGCTCTTGTGGCTGGCAGGGTGGACTCGGCAGGTTGCTGGGCACAGAAGAGCACAGCACATCATTTGCTCATGGCCGAACTTTTGGAAGATGCACGTGAACATTCGTCTCTTCATAGCCACGAGCAGGATGGAAAAACCCTCCCGGGCTGCTCTGCTTGCAGAGATGCTGTGAAGGCTGTGTGAGTCACCTGGGAGAGCCCAGGGGACAGCCAGGCTCCAGAGAAAGTCCCTATGCACTTCATCCCACCCTGAAGAGCCACTGTCGGGGGCACATTTCGATGTGGGGATGGGTATTCTCCAAGTGTTTGCTCAGAGCACCTCAGGGTGTCAGCCACACATGGCTCAGGGCTTTCCCTGGGGACCTTCAGTGACAAACCACTGCCCTGCAGCTGTGCAAAATGAGTGCTGCCATCACCCCACTGCTGATGGGGGGCTCACAGCCTGCCCCATCCTCTCCCAGTGCCACGAGCTGCCCATCTAAAAGACTCTGGTTTTCCTTTGCCCCTCTGGCCAGAGGGAGGAAGGAGGGGCTCACACAACAGCTTTTTCCAGTGTGCTTAGTGGGGGGGAAAAAAATGCCATGAGAGGCTGAGGGCTTTCCCCACCTAGACAGGGAGCCCATCCACCCACACCCAGTTCTTCTGTTTGGAGGAGCCAGGCTGTGCCCTGATGCTGTAGGCAGGTAACTGTCACAGAGTAGGTAGACGTGAAACTACTCAGCTTCTTCTGCCTCACCCAGGGCCAGAAGGGTTTTTTGAAAACAAAAATGAAGGGGAAAATACAGTCTCCACCCTTCCACCTATTTTGGTCGGCAAATCAAATAAAATTATCTCGGAGCTGGCACCACAGGAGCAGAGAATGCCAGCTCCCAGCCTCTCACATGAGGTGTCGAAATGAAAGGAGATGAACAAACAACCCCCAGGTGCCTGGGGGCCACAAACTTGTTTTAAGATGCTGGTGGGTTATTTTTCCCTGTGTGGTGGTGGGAGCAGCCCCCCACAATCACCCCATGTCTGGGCAACTGCCCCCTGTAGCAACTTGGTCACCCATGGGCTATGGGCACACGTTGATTTGGCTCAGTGAAAAGGGCTTGGTGAGAAATGCATGTCACCACAGATGGTTTTCATGGACATCCTGGCTCGGGGCAATGCAGCCAGTGACAACGTGGTGAAGGGGATGTCAGGCTTGGCCATCACCTCAGACATGCCTGATGGTTGCAAGGATAAACCAGGTGCCAAGGTGCCCTGCAGCTGGAGATTCTGCCCTGGATGGGTACACTTGGCCCAAGCATGTTTGGTTGCTGTAACTAATACAAGTCTTTAAAATACAGGTGGATTCAGTGGTTTTACAGACAAAATTCCCTTACTTAGGGCTATGTACACTCAGAGGTGGATCTGGGTTTGCCATGAACAGATCTTGTCATGAGGGCAATGAAGATTTTCTCAAAGTTTGTCAGGGGATCCATGTTCTTCTCTCTGTGGGGGGGAAATCATAAAATAGCTTCTTCTCCACCTTTGCTACAGTCCAGTTACAGCACTGTGAGCAGCTGGGAGATGCTCTGCAGGGCAGTCACAGCTTCTGCCTCAATGCAGTCAGAACAACCGCTCTCATTTCTTGCATTGGGGCTGCCCAAGGCACACTGGTGGCAAGTGGTGGTCTCATGTCTTACCAGTAAACTGGGGAAAAGCCTTTATCCTGATGCTTTCAGCTGATGTCAGCTGCAGAGGCACTGCAAGGAGATGATGTGATGCTGGGCTGCGCTGGGCTATCAGCAACACCCCTGGCACTGCAGGGATCAGGCCGGCCAGTCTGATGCAATATTTCCCCCCCGAGCTTAGGACCTTTGCAAAAAAAGCCCTGTGTGATGGATGGGTGCTTTTCCTTGGTGTTTTTCCCCTCGTGGCTCAGCTGCTGGGCTCGCACGCAAGGCCGGGCAGGAGCTGCTTATCAGCTCAGCCCATCGCGGCAGCAGGCGAGGGTGCGCTGCCATCTCTGCTGCTAATCTCATCACAAATAAAGGAGGAGTAGGAGCTAAACTGAGCTCATATTAATTCCCCCTGCCCTGCCCTGCTCAGCTTCAGGAAATACCTACTAGAATTGCCATTCTTGTTATCCAAACCATCCCTGGAAACAATCATTAGCTGACTCGCTCCTTTGCCAAGTGTGGCCACTCACCAGCCTGCTCTGTTTGCCCACAGGGTGCCTGCTCCCACCACGGCTCCCAGCAGGGCACACACTGCAGGGAGCCAGCGTGCTCTGCCACCACAGCCCCGCACCGCAGCTGGACCCCCTCCCCTCAAATCCAGGGGTGCTTTCAACCAGAAACAAGGTGAGAATGGCCAGGCAGCTCTCTGAGTCACCTGTTTTGCTTTCTCAAATTCCTCTAGTGTGCTGTACTTTTTTTTTTTTTTTTTTTTTTTTTTTTTTTCCCTGGCGTTGGATGGTGGCCAGGAGGTTGGGACCTGCTGACATTTATGATTTTTGTTTTTCTGCATAACAAAAGTTTTGCTAAATGAGAAGGAAACAAACTCAGTGCCAGCTTTCACCATGTGTTTAAAACAAGATAAAAGCAATTCTGGGCTGGCCGTGGTATCCTCTAGACCTGTGGAGACAGCAGTTTCCACTGGGGGATGGTCAGGTGGCCCACACACGCTGCACTGTGCTCCCAGAGGATGCTGGGGAGCTCTGCTGCTCTCAGGGACATCTATTGCACCTGTCCATGTGGAGCCCCAGGCCCAAGGCAGGGCCTGTGCTTGGGGGGAACAACAGTGCAGGATCTGACTGTGCACGGCTGCATTCCGTTGGTTCTGGTGCTCTCACTGACATCTGGCTGCTGGGAGAAACGGAGTGGTTGGAGGAGAAGCACACATCTGCATGGGCCCATCCACACGTGGGGAAGAGCACAGTGTCCTGGGACCTGGCCAGGGTCATACCCCAGTGCACAGACAAGCAGGAACACCTCCCCCAGGAAAAGGTGGCTCTTACAGTGGGGTGCGGACATAAGGAGCAGTTGTGGAAACAAACGACGAACTTCTTTTCTCTTTTCATGTAGTTCTTCCCCAAAGCAGGGCCAGCCCATTTTCATCTCACTGCCAGCTGTTTTGTTCTTTCCCCCGCCCATCTTCCCCTTGGGCTGGGCGGGGGTGTGGACAGGAGAAAACAATCTTTTTTTTTTAAATGTCAGTTTTTCATGGGAAGATGTTCAGCTGCCTGTGAGTGCCCAGGTTGGCTCTTACAGGTGTAAGCAGGAAGGATGAGCAGGGCTCAGTGCAAACTCCATCTCCTTGCCCTGCCCACACCTTTTCCCTGTTGTTTTTGGAGACTCACTGTCCACATGGCCCTAAGCCTCCACAACAATATTGGCAAGGTTCAGTGGCTTAAAATTAATGCCTCAGAAAGTCTCTCAGGCTAATGCCTATTGGATGTCCAGGTTTCTTTAGACCATAGCCACTGGAAAAAGAGAGCTTTAGGTATTTCAGCCTTAAGTATAGATTCAGCAATTTGTGAGTACCCACAAGTCTTTTTTTTTAGGTGATGTTTAGGGGTGAGCTTTTGGCTGGAGAGAAGCTTTCAGCAGCCACTCAGAGTAATTCATTTACAGCCCAAGGGGGCTCAGGCTCAGGCTTTCTGCTGGCATCTCTTGGAGATTCTTTACTTACACAAGGTGTTTTCCATGCTCCCACCTTCTGCTTAAGGCATCAGGTGCCTTGCTGGGTTGTCATGACTCCTGTTAGCCACTGCTCCCCAAGCCTCTTCACACTGCTGCTGCATCCCTGTCTGCAGAGTACAATCTTGTCCTTAATGCAGGCATCATTTCATCTGTATTGTCCTGAAATTTGACTGACCTCCCTTTGCTGAGACATGCCTGTGGCACGGGGCAGGCTCCTCCAGTGCTCCCACAACAAACAACAGCTTTCTGTAAGGGGCAAGTGAACTTGGCTCGGGCCCATTTGGGCACCAAAACAAAACAAAACAAATCTTATTGATACTAAAGGTCCCCTGGCATGGAGTAACACCATGCAGGCTTCACTTTCAAAACCACATCCACGCCCAAACACATGCACACACAGAACCACCCCAGTTGTTGTTTTAAACACTTTTAAATTCCATTATATTTCCTTTATGGGGAGTTGTGGGTTTTTTTCCTCGTTGACTGTCATAAATCAACCCTGCTAATCCCACTCTATTTATATTATTATTATTGGTAAGGGCATGGCACAGTGCACAAGGAACTAAAGCATGGTTCAACCACCTCCATCTCCAAAAGGCTCCTGTTGCTGGTGATAGAACTGGGGAATGTATAACACGTGGCCAACACCTAAGTGGGTTGTGCTTCCCCTTGGTGGCCAAGCCTTGGCTACAGGAGCTTGGAGCTGGCCCGGGAGCTATGAAGGGTGCTCTGGAATGCACATCAGCTTTGTGCTCAGTGCTGTGACTGCAGGCACTGCCTCCCTGGGGAACTGCTTCACATGGGGCCTTGGGAAGCAGCAATTACCAGACTGGCAGGTCAAGAGTGTGAACTGAAGTAGGAGGAAGCAAAAATATAAGTGCAGGTTATCCCTGGGGCATATTTGACCAAGGAGGAGTGTATACGTTCAGTATTGTTGTCAGCTTTCTTTTCACAGGGATGCAGGTGCCCTGCAGGCACTCTGGATGTGACCCTGAAGCTCTGCCAGACACCAGGCCCCTGCATCAAATCTAAGAGTTAAAATTAATTTCTCAGAGTCCAAGCCACCTTAGTGGCAATCCATCCCACTTGGATACAGAGACCCAAAAACCTAAGTTGTGTTTTACCCCAAAGAGCTCTGCCCCTTGCTCCTGTGAGGCTACAGAGGGCCAATAAACCCGGCACCCACCTCTGATGTTGCAGCAGAAATACAAATCAACTTCTGAGCTAGATTTTGCCAGAGTAGAGAGCTGGAAAAACAAACAAACAGGAGAAGTGCCTTTGACTCACTGCATTCCCATTTCCTGGCTTCAGCCTGGCTCAGGCTGCCAGCAGGTCTCATTGGCAGAGCAGTGCAGTGAAGAGCATGGCCCAGGCAGCCCAGAGTCTCTTCCCTTTCTGGGGATTCAGGGGTCACGTCTGCAAGGGGAGTCCTGAAATGTTGCATCCCCCTGAGGCTGCTCCATGGCTCTGCACCAGAGCTGTTTCACCCCAGGTGTCTGTGGCCCTGCACACCCCAGCAGTGCTCAGGGGCCACGGCTCCCTCTGCTCACCAAACTGCCCGAAGCACATCCATGGTATGGAAGCTCCTGCACAGCTGGATACAGAGCAAGGGACATGGACAGGCAGCCAGAAGCCCACACACACAATCCAGGCTCCTCCAGCATGGAGAGGGGGCTCTGCCCCAAGGTCTAAGGCAGGAAACCCCAAAGGGATAGATACCATCATGAAGCACACCCCAAGTTCCCTGGTCTCTAATATTTCACTGAAGAATGACAAAGACAGGAACAGATGTGTTTAGTTTATTTTCCCTGGATTTAGACACAGCTCTGTCTGACCACAGCAGCAGCAAACAAACCATGACCTGTGCCAGCCCCTGCCCCTCCTCGCAGGAGAACCAGCTGGTGGGATCCCTGGGAGGGCTGGGGCTGCACCGAGGGGCAGCTCTGCAGGATGCACTTGGGCAGTGGTTGTTGGGTGATGGCAGCACAGACCCGTGCAGAAAGTGCAGCTTTAGGAGTCAAGCTCGTGGTGCACGTGGAGAGACAATGGAATGGGTGTCAGCTCTCCAAACTGAACAGCTGCCTTCCCCTCCTTCCCCCCAGCTTCTCCTCTGGCTGTTTTGACAAGGGGGAGGGGGTTAAGCATTTACAGAAGAGGCACTTAAGCAGGGAAGGCTCTTGGAAGGCAGAGACCTGTGGGCAGTTCTTTGGGGAGCCAACATGATGGCTCTTTTCAACCAACTTTGAGGAAGGGAGATAACCTCAAAGGAATAAGCAAAACTGGTGGCTCAGAAACACCCAGAGCTTTTTCCTCTGCAGACTCAGCATTGGAGGAAGTGCAGCAAATTACTCTTCCAGCATTTTCTAGGTGGTAATAGTGCCCTCTTCACAGTCTGGGCACTTGTTTTTCCAGATGCCGAGCTCCCCTCTGTCTTGCCCAGAACCAGCTTTTGAGGAGGTTTCTACAGAAGGACAATCCTTGTCTACAGCCTGTGCAGCCAGTGACTAGATGGGAAGAGGGGGCTTTTGAGTCTAGGAAGTTTGAATAGAAACAAGCTGCAGGAGCAAAGAGAAAAGACAATTCTCTACTGCAGATTTTAAGCCCTGGAAATGCCAAAACTGGCAGAGGGGAGCAGGGAAGGACTGAAGAAAGAGCCAAAGCAGCTGGGAACTGAGAAAAGCTGCACAAGGATGCAAACTCCAGCAGAAGTCCCTGCAGTGTTTTCTGGATAGATTGCAGCCTTGCAGTATTGTCAACATTGCTAAAACCTGCCTTTTAGGAACTGTGTTCCAGCAGCAGAAGCAGCTGTTGGGTCAAAATAAAAGCTGTCCTTAGGTCTGGCACAGCAAATCTGTGACTCAGTGCCTGTTCTGTTTGAGATGGGGCTGCTTTGATCCCACACACAGAACTGAATTTAATAGCTGGGGAGGGATGATTTACTGGCTTAGCAGCAGTTACTTGACTACTTGCAACAAGTGCTTTCACTGGAACAGGCTGGGTCAGAACCACTCTGAGTACATTGATGCTACCACACCATCAGCATCTGCTGCTTCTGCACTGCCAGCATGGGAGGATGCAGCCAAGACATCCAGAGTACAGAGCTGCACCATGACCATCCAACACCATGGCACCTCCTAAGGCACTCTGCAACAGAGACCTGGAAATTATGACTACAAACTTTGGGTTCTGCCAGGGGCAGACTGGGCTGGAAAATCTAAGGAGGCAGTGTGAAGCAGCATCCTTCATGTTCCCAGGCCATTAGCAAGAGAAGGGACTGAACATGAGTGACAGACCCTATTTCACCAGAGTCAGCTGCAAATCACATCCCTTCATGCCTGTGCACAGCTCATGCCCCTGCTCAGCAGCTGATTTCCGGAAGCTCTGCTCAGAATTAATGCCCAAACACCAGCTTTGCATGGCTGCAGAGGTATCTCCATTTTGCTAGGACTTGGGTTTTCCTTTGTTTTTCCCCCTAAAAGGCATATTTCAAATGATGAAGGACAATCATTACTCCAGTTTTCGTGCTCCAGTTTCCCCTAAGAGGAAGCAGGAGGATGAGGACTGGTGCATTAGGACACCTGAGAAATTTCTCCAGCAGATGCTAAAGACAAGCAGCTATTTCTGGTTGAGAAAGAAAAAAAAATAGGTTCTCCAAAGGCATAGAGTGGGCCTGAATGAGTCCTGAGAAGTACTAGAGAAGAACAGGGAATGCTGGAAGCAGAGACAGCCCCACCAGGGGATTCTGGCACAGGGATGAGGGTTCCAGCAAAAGCTGTGCTAAACACAGAAGAGGCACTCCTGAAACTCCACAATCATATTAACCTGTTAATTTATACAGCATCTCTGTACAAAAATAGAAGGGTTCTAATAAGATTAACAATATTAAATAAATATTTAATAGAAAAAGTCTTTGGCCTAGTTCATAGCTCATCCTTTGGGTTGATGTTCATTTCACTGGGTCCTAGATGCTCCTGGTCCAACATTGCAATCACTTCATCTGCCTGGATTCGTTCCTGCAAGAGGGGAAGGGAGGAAATGGTAACAGCAGAGCTTCAGTGCCTGCTCCAGCTAATGCAGCGAGGCTCAGGCTGCTGGGAGGACACACAGCAAGGATTTTACCCCAGAACCAGCAGTGTAGGTGAGAGGATGGGGAGAGCCTGGGACTAGAGCTGGGGATTTGCTGGGCAAAATAAATCAGATCATTTCCACTTCAGTAGCTGATTGCCTCCTCCCTGCAGGGCTGCAGTGGTTGGAGCAGAGCTGATGTTCTGCAGTTCCCTTATCACACCCCACTAGCAGCCACTGCTGCAGCACACCCTCCTCCTGTCCTCTCCAAATGAGGCTGATTTCCAGCTTCCCTGTTGAAGTACATGCCTGAAAATAAGCTTTTCCCCAAACCTCACTGCCCACGTCCATCACAAGGGAAAGGAACGAGGCTTTTGCATTCTCCCTGCATTTAGTTTTGCTTGTTCTTGTATCTTTTATTTTTACAGACCAGAATTGCTATCAAAGGGAGGCAGGGGCTGATACAGCACCTTTTTAAAACAGAATGTGGAGGGTGCCTGGTGAAAGGCATCACAACCCAGATCTTGCAAGGCATCTTGGGTGCCCAGAGCCATGGAGTTCAGGTTGCCAAAATGCCTACTAGAGGACTTAGCAGCAGGACCCAGCACAGCACTCTGAGCTGTGGACGGCTCTGGAGCAGCTCCCCATCCATCAGGCTGCTGCCACTAGGTGTCAGAAATGGCCAGCCCTGCACGGAGCCCTTCCACGCCCCGCTCAGCACCCCAGGTTGGCACTGCACCCCACGGGCCAAGGGCAACGGGTGCCCAGGAGCAGGACTGGCAGCACAAACCTGCCCCAGGGCCACCAGCTCACACCGTGGCAATGCTGCTGGGGGGGTGTATTGGGACTGAGGAGTATGATGATCCTGGCTCCTGTGGGATGCTGGCTATGCCCCAACTCGCCTCACATCACAGTGGAGGGACTCACCAGCTCTCTGTAAAGAGGGTCCAAGGTGAACCAGAGAGCCACAGCACACCGCTGGCCTTTGGTGACTGCCTTCACCCCGTGGGGGTTCTCCCCACCCGACGAGAAGCTGATCATT
Organism: Rhipidura dahli; assembly: GCA_013399225.1. Taxonomy (NCBI): domain Eukaryota; kingdom Metazoa; phylum Chordata; class Aves; order Passeriformes; family Rhipiduridae; genus Rhipidura; species Rhipidura dahli. The sequence continues at coordinate 975,475 of VXAC01008437.1, read as the reverse complement.
CTCCCACACTTGGGCTTGATGGAGGCCTGCAGGGAAACAGCAACACCAGGCTGGCAAGGGGCAGCACAGCTGCACACGCTGCCTGTGGCCAGGCTCACCACGGTCCAGGGCCTGGGACCTCACTGGACATCCCTCTGCATCGCCCCAGGACCTGCTGAGCTGCTCTGGGGGATGTAGAGCTCTGGGCATGGCTGGGAAGATGTGTGGGGTAAATAGGGAGGTGTGAAGCTTGTTCCTGCTGTGCAGGCATTGTGCAGAAAGGACAATAACAGCAAAATTACAGCTGACCACCTAGAGCAAAACAGGGCCACGGAGTAACTCCAGGGAGCTCTGGGGTAAGCCTGGCATGGCTGTGAAACACCTCTTTCTTTCTTCTCTTGGCAGAGCTCACAAGAGTCCTGCAGGACCTTGGGAGCAGAAGTGCCCATCAAATCAACCCTCAGGCACCTAATTAGACACAATCTACCCTCCAGCGCCCACAGAGACCCCAGCAGGGTGCCCAGACCTCTGTCCAAGCACAGAGTGGGTGCCCAGCTTCCTCAATGGCACCAAACAGAGGTGAGGGCTCATGCCTCAGCCACATCCCTCTCAGGGTCTAATGTCCACCACCACTGGACAGTGGTGCCCCACTCTGGAACAGGAGACCTGGATCAGGCACTGCATCTGCACGGAGGCACCAGCTCATGTTTGACCACGAGATGGGCTGGCAGCTCAGCAGTCCTCCAGGCAAGGACAACTACCAGCCAGCCTTCTGCCTGCACAGGGGGAGGGGAGACCTGCAGGTTTCCTGCTTGGCACGGCCTCTAGGGAGGGAACAGAGGGTCTGTGCACCTCTGAAGCAGGATTTTATATGGGCTGTTTGCAGGGTAGAAGCTGCAGGCTGCCCAGGGAAGTGCAGAGCCCTGAGCATGGACTGCTGGGGAACAGCTTTTGGCCCACAGCACCAACTCACCGTCACAGTTTTGGCGTCCATCTCAGTGAAAATGAACTCGCCGCCTTCGAAATCCGCGTTCATGTACAGGAGGGCACTGGGGAAGGAAGTGGGAGAACCCCATAAGGGGAGCACTGGGGAGGTCTCAAGGCTGACCCCCACCTCCTGGACAGATCCCACACTGCTCCACTAAGCCGTGGGTGAGGGACAGCCAGAGGGAGAGAAGTCCCCAGGGAGATCCCCTCCCTTCCTTCCCACCTGTAATCCCGAAAGGTGTAGGCAGGAGGCTCCTTCCAGCACTCGTTGGCCTCGGGGTCCAAGAGGCAGTTGTCAGCATGGATGGGATGGCTCAGATCATTCCTTCTCTCCTGCTGGCCTAGGCAGGATCATGTGGAGGCAGGGGGAAGGAGAAGGGGGTGGATGAGATGGAAATGCCATGCTCTGTGGGGTCTCATCATGGGGTGGGAGCCTACCCTGACCCCACTCTGGATGATGTTTACAGGTGAGAAGAAGAAAGGAATGGCTGGGGAGAAAAGGCAACATCTGAGGACTCAGATCTGCACAGGTCTGCCTGTTCCTTACTGCAAGGAAGCGAGATGGAGAGCTGGGGCTGGGGTGGAAAGGAGAAGGGACAGACAGAGGAGGCAAGAGAAGAGGGAGGAGAAAACAAAAGAGTTGCAGACATGAAAATTAAGAGACATACCAGAAATGAGCTCCTTTGGGACAGCAGTGCCCACTTTCTGCTGCTGTGGGACGCTGACTTTGCCCAGCCCTTGGCCACCAATTTAAGCATGAAGCAAAATGGAGCTACTCTGAGCTTGGGAGCAGCAGTGACAAACCCCTGTGGAGGATGAACCCCTCCCACGGTCCCCACCCCGCCGCTAGAGCAGCCCCCTCACCGGAGAGCGCCGTGCGGCACACCAGGTGGGTGTAGGAGAAGTAGAGCGTGGAGTTGAGCTGGAAGTAGGACTCGACGATCCTGCGAGCCTTCTCACTGATGTCGTAGAACAGCCGGGCGCTCTTCAGAGGGACACGGCCCTCGTAGCCATACTGGGCAAGGGGACAGGCCAAGAGAGGTCAGTGTCACGTGCAGACTGGGAGGGAGGGCACAGGAGAGGAGGAGAAGGAAAAGGGAGCTGTACCTTGAGGGCTTTGAGGACAGTGGCTCCTTCAAATCTCTCATTTGGGGTGTGGGGGGAGGTTTTGCCCCTGTAGCCGTCTCCAGCCAACATGATCCCCTGGAATACAAAATACAGGTGAGGTCTGTCAGGAGAGAGGTGTCTGCAATGGAAGCACATGGCACCCTCTTCCCCAGATCCCCCAGGGCTGCATTCACCAGGCCAGGTGAGTTGGGTGGGAAGGTGCTGCAGCTCTCTGTGAATGCGGACGCTGGATATCAACCACCCACCTCCTACCTGGGGATGTTCCAGCACCCTCAGTCCCTTGCCAGGCTCAGTTAATGGTGAATGAGAAGGCTCAACCAGACTTGTGGATGAGCATCCTTTGGGGCTGGGTATAACACGGGGAGAGAGCTCCTTCTGCACAGGCTCTGTCGTGCAGCATGTTCATAAGAACAGCCCAGGTTGGAGCAGCATCCACCTGCCCAGCCCAGCACCAGCTGTAACAGCCAGGAGCAAGGCATAAACCCAGAAGCTCTGCAGAGGCTGGTCACACATTCAGTTGTCACACTCAGCCCAGGGCTACTGCCTACTCACGCTGGCCACCCTGTGCAGCTCCCGGCACTGCTCCTCCGAGATGACGTTATCCAGCAGCACTCGCTGGGTGCCATTCAGCTGCTGGGAGTTGTAGACAAACTTCACATCGCTGTAGAGAAGGGGGCCCCCTGAGGAGAGACACAAAACCATCCTGCTGAACATGTCCTGGCCTCGCTGACATCTTGCACAGTGGCTGGAGGCCAGCTGAAGTCACCCAGGTGCACCTACAGGCAAAGAGCTCCACAGCAGGGAGCAGAGTTTGGCCTCCCATCAGTAACAAAAGGAACAGAAGCCAGGGGAACACGTGGAGATGAAATCAGTTTGCTGCAGGAGCATCAGCATTTCCTACCATCTCAGCAGCTGCCTTGCAAACGCAGGGATCGCAGCCTGCAAACACCAAACCCCAGTGGGACACACAGAGACACGGACAGTGGCTGACCTGGCTCTCTGGCCCAGCTGGCAACCCCATCAAGGCTGTAGGTTCCCATTGCATTTGTGCTGTGTGGATCCTGCTGGCTTGGCATGCAAAGCCACTCTCTGCAATTGTCATCAGTGTTTTCTGTCTTCTGCACACAGAGAAAACCTGAGGTGGTGCTGAGCTTGCAGCAAGCACTGCTCCCCTCCAAGAACAGGGGCAGGGAGCGGGTGAGCCAGAGCACTCTGAGGACAATCCTCCACTGAGGCAAAGGAGCTGCCATGACTGTCCCTGCCATCCCTCACATCCTGCCTCTGAGCTGCCTCCCTCTGCCTGCAAGCTTTTTATGAGAGGTTTCAATCCATCCCCATCAAATCTGACTGATCAAAAAACTAGAGCAAGGCCCCTAAACCACCAATGTTTGAAGTCCCTTTCCTGCATCTTCTCAAAGAGAGAAAATGAAATGAATGGTAACAAAGCCTAAACCAGATGTTTCTCCAGGAGGAAAGCGAAATACATTTAAACTGTGGGGAAAATTATTTGTTGTCACAGAGACACAATGATACAGAGGAAACAGAGCCATAGAGTTCCTCTCACCATGTGGCACTAGGAAACTTCTCTGTGACAATACTTCTATAACTTTTATTTTTCCTGCCTATTGAGTCAAAACTGTGTTCTTGGCAGGTCTCCCTGGCCTATGGAGGACACGTAACCCCCACAGAGCCCTGCCATTAGCCCACAACTTTATTTCTGAGGAGTTAGGTTTCTTGGAAATGGAAAAGATGGGACGTTTCTGGCATTCACTGTGCTGATTTAGTTGCCTGATAACCACACTTACTGCAGATGCAGCTGGATCAGAATCAGGATTCTCACATCCCCACTCCTGGCACGCTGCACCTCAGGGCTGAGTTTTCCAGCTCGGATGTTCTTCCCCAGCCGCAGGCACACGAGGGATGAACACAGAAGGAATCACCCACCACTTCCAACATTTCTTCTGTTCCTCCCAGGGACCTAATGGGGCAGCTCTGTGCCATGGACACTGAACCCCTGTCCCACACTGACAGTGTGCTCCCACCTGCTTTCCTTGCCTCTGCCTCCTCTAAGCGCCAGCAGAGAGACAGACCTGCTTCATGTCTCTGTGCTCTGTGAAAAACACCCCAAAGTAAGGGGGGAATTCTTTGGACTTTTGGGAGTGAAGCAGTTGGCAGAAATGAGGAATGGAGGAAGGGTAGAAGTACAGAAGAGTACAAAATTAAAACAGACTTTTCTCCTTCAGCCTTTTCTTTATCCAAGTAAAAAGAGAGGAAGAAAAAAAGACAACAGAGAAAGGCAGCAGCTGGATGGACAAAAGTCCCAGTTTCTTTTTCAATGGTTTCAGTTTTCTTTGTAAACAAAAACATTCTGCAAGTAAACCAGAATAAGAGCACAGAGAAAAATAAAAACAGAAAGAAGGACTCTGAAATTACTTGGTTGTGAGCAGCAAACAGGCCAAAAATATAATTCAACCAGCTCTTGGCTTAAGCAAGATCTTTGGGACCTTACTGTGGTATTTGCCTATTTTATATATGGCTAAAGAAGGGATAACAACACTCTGAGAACAACACTGAGCAGTTGGACACAGCTTGGGCTGGGGAAAGCTGTGAAATTCCCGGAAAAGCACTACCACCCATTGCATTAGAGGGAGGTTTAATTGCCTGCTGCTGTGGAGCTGGCTTGCTAGAGACACAACACACCTCCTGGCTTGAGACCCTGTTGTTTTGCAGCAAAGGCTCTGCTTTGGTGCTTGGCTACAATATTGTTTTTCAAAATTGTTACGGGGAAAAATCCTGTCTTTAGTCAAAGATGTTATGGTATTTTGTGTGGTTGCCGAAAATGTGCTGAAATCAGTTGAAATGTCTGCTGACAGGCTTATAAACAAGTGATTTCATGTGAGCTAGGAGATGAAATCATAAGCCAGTCTGCAAAGAGAAGTAGTTGTTAATATGGTGTGATCCAGCACATTTAGCAGAGCATCAGGACCAGATGCTTCCAGCATCCATCCTGCTGCAGCCTGGACAACAGGGAACACGTTCATCTTCAAAGCCCCTGGAGGGAAGACTGCTCTTTGCTGGTGTCACTTTCCCCATGGTGAGGAAGACCCAACCTCCCAGCTCCACATCTCAGGGCTCTGTACCAAGCAGCTCAGCAGGTGGGGAGAACAAGTCCAAGGGCAGAGCAGTGCCCTGAGATCCACAGACCCAGAAATGCTGCGGCAGCATGAAGACTTCTCTGTCACTTAAACAAAACTTGAACGCCTTTTAATAGGAGTGGCTCTCATTGCTCAGTGGCCAGCCTTTGCAGTCTGTAGTCTCTAGCAATAGGAAAAAAACATCTCCTGATTTTGTTGAAACATCTCCATCAGCCTTACCCTCCTTCAGCTCTCGATCTGGCTTTGGCATGGGTTTCTTTGTCAGGGACAGCCGGGGCCCATCCTCTGGTTCACTGCTGATACTTGATGGGACACTGAGGAGTAAAAGAAAAGAGGAACATCCCAACTTTGGCCACAAGTTCTTGGACTTGCACTTTTGCACTCTTTGGAAACTAATACACAAAAACCCCAAGCAGATCAGTATCACAGCCATACAAGCTGAAGCCCTCACCCTGTCCTGTGGCAAACATTGCTTCTCTGGTAATGGGAGCAACAGCTTCCATCAGCAAAGCACAACACCAACAAAGCTATACCACTTGTCCCATCAATCAAATTCCCTCCAGACCATTGCTAGTTTTGAAGCACTCAGCTAAAACAAGGTCCTTGTGGGCATGTTTGCAATGGTAAGGGGCAAAGGACCCTAATTCAGCCATGATGGTGATCTGGGTGCATGGGCAGTACCCCTGAATGGCAGGCTGGTACCCCACCATGAGCACATCCCCATGACCCCACCGTGGGGAAGCTGCAGCTCAGCTGGGGTGACTGTGGCTCACCTGTGCTCGTCCTGGCGGGCGCCGTACCTGTTCCAGTAGTTCTGTGACAAAAGAGAGAGATCAGACTTCTTAATTTAATGCTCCAGCCAAAGACAGGGCATTACCTGCTCTGCCTGACTCCCAGGAACATCAGCCAGTCTCTCTGGATCCATCCCACACAACTTTGGGCAATGGCCTGAGGTGACCAGATTGAAAATGTGAACCCAGACTGGCACAGTGTGACAAGTACCTAGGAAGCCCAGCTTGCCCAGGCATCACTGTCTCACCCCATCACCATGGCAGTGGCTGAGACTCAGACAGACACCACGGCAGGAGAGCTGGACGAGGCTGTATGTGCCTCTCCATCACCCCAGAATGCCTGCCTTTGCTTTGCCATCACTATTTTCCTACAGGGAACAAACTCCAAGACCCAGCTCCTGAGTCACCTACACAGGGCTGGCTTTACAGGAGAGGGCAGGGGGAGAGCTGGTCCTACAGCTGTGAACTCCTGAAGGTGCTGCCACAGCACACCCAGGCATTACCGGCTCGGTGTAGGCGTATCCCAGGCCGGCCGCCGCCACCTGCAAGAGGTGAGACTCCAGCTTGTGGCGCCGCAGCAGCGTTTTTGCTTCCTGAAAAGAGAAGGACAACAGGAGTAGTTGTGCAGGGAACCCAGAAAAAGGTAAGGGGATTTCTAAGAGTGAGAAACAAAAAGCAGGCTTTAAGAATCAAGCAGAAAGATTTCAGGGAACAGCTTCACCTGAGGAAATGTTAAAGAAGATACAATTAGAACATTAGCACAAGGACATGAGAACAAAGAGCCATGGTTTTGGGCCTAGCTGACAGAACTTTTAGAAGTTGCAAAATTTATGCTTAGCAGGAGATGATAAAGTTAAGCTTAATAATGAAATATTATGCACTATTGTATAAGGTATAAAACAAGCAAGTATTGATTTAGCAAGTGTACATGCAATATAGAAGATTGGTTGAAACAGCTGTCTGTAACCTCTAGAGCAATTGCTATTGGCTGAGCAGCTTTTAAGAATATTCTGTAACCAGGAAGTCTGGGGTTTTTGGCTGCAGCAGGAGCTTGTATTATCTCTGAGGTCTCCAGACAGTTTATGAGGCATATAAAATAATATAAATTCACAGAGTGTCTGCCTTGGCTCCCCCGTCCCGTTTCATTACGGCGGCATAATGGTGCCCCATGTGAGGATCAAACTCATGACCTTCAGATTATGAGAAGGACAACAGGAGTAGTTGCACATGGCAAGCTTTTGCAAGACAGTGGCAATGCACCTCTGCTTCAGAGGGGTTTGGTTTTCACGCAACGCTGCAGACTCCTGTGGGGTGAGGGATGCTTGGAGAAAGCCCAGGCACAAGGCTGAGCCACTCAGTACATGACAGCAACTCATTTTGGAAGTCTGAATCCCCAAAACACATGTCCATAGCTGGCAGAAACTCCTGAGCACCTTAGAGAGCCTCCAAATATCTGGGCAAAAGGCTGGCCAGAGAAACCCCAGCTGCAGAACAGGGGCAGGTTCAGGCTGGTGGGACAGGGACCCTGGCTGGACTGTGCCTCAGTTCCCCATATGGAGCCCATGGCCTTGGGATGCACTCAGAGTGCTTGGATGGGGACCACAAAGCACAGCCAGCTGGAAATTGTCCATCAGAGGGCTTTATTTTGAATGAAAAGCCTGTAAACAAAACACTGGTATTTCTCCTAGAAAAGTATTCTGCAAAGCAAAAATCAATTCATTTGTTACAGAGAACTTCAAAACACTGTAAACAAATAAATGTTTTTGTCAACTTCAGGTTTCTTTCCTAGATTCATTTTGTGAGGAAAAACAATTATTCTTGTTTTCCTTTTTATCATTTTGCTTTTATTTTTTAACACTTTACCAAATTCACCTCAATTTGCCTGGAAGTCAAGGAGTTCCCAAAGGAATGGAGAAACTAATTCCTGCCAACACTACTTAGGGTGCAAGGGGAATGAGCAGAGCTGGGATGGGATGGGAGGAACTTCTGCATGGTGAGGAAGGCAGCCCCAGGGCCAGTGATAAAGGCTGCCCAGACCAGAGAGGAGGCCAGTCCTGCTGGGTGATGGAACACACACAGTTTGGTTATTTGACCCCATCCTAACCCTGTGACAGCAAAGCTACTCCCTGCAGGACAGGCTGAGCCCTGAACTCCAAGCTAAGAGACTTGAGAGTAATGCTGAGATCCCAGCCTCCTCTGGGAAAGTATTTCTCAGCCCTTTGCTTGGTGTTTCATTGCATTCCTCCTCTGCGCATTCTCCAGAGCACTGGACAAGAGAAAGGTTTACCCTGTTGGTTACTGCCCTGCCTGCCCTTGCTCAGGCTTTATACTAAGCTGAAGTCCCCATTTAAAGCAAATGCTGTTCACTGGCCTCTCCCCCACATCAGTGACTCTGAACTTGCACCCCAAAAATCACCACCTGAGCATCACCAGCGAGCCCAGAACTTCCACTTCTCTTCTCAAAGCAGTCCCACTGTGGGAAAGCTGCCAAACTGCTTTTATTTTCAGCAGTTTCTTTTATTAAAGCCTCCCACCCAGAGCTCTCAGGTGTCACTCAGTCTCACCTTTCTGGGTTTGATGGTGGCTGGATCCACTGCACCTTCCAGGAGACCCTCGTAATAACCTGCGTTCTCCAGGACATCCTCATCGTCCGGGTGGAAGAGCAGGTAGGACTTGGCACACTCCAGGGCTTTTACGTAGTCACCAACTGGGGGGCAACACAACAGTGGTCAGGGGGCACAGGGGGCTTGCACAGAGCCCAGGAGGGGACTCTGCAGGGAGGGAGGCAAAGCCTGAGCTCCCCATCAGCTGAAAGGGCAGCCCAGCACCTCAAAAGGCACTTTTCATGCCACTTTGTCTCAGCCATTCCACTCCACCAGCAAGGAAACTGAGGCACACACACAAGCCTTTTCTGCCACCATGCACAGATCAGATAGAATCCAAACTGGATCCAACTGGATGGTCAGGATGTGGATACTGTCCAGCATCAAACTGCTTCTTATCTGTGCAGCATCTCTCAGGGCCCAGGGGGTTTTACCCACCACATTAAACCTCTGACTGGGCAGAGGAATAAAGAAGCCTGTACACCACACATGAAATGCTTCTGATTCCTCCTGCTTTCTTCCCATCAGGTTGATGAATGAAAAATGTTTATGTCTGAATAGAAATTTTGGCCCTCGTGCATTCTGCCCTTTTCAGGAAAGAGTTCTTTGCAGAATCCTGAGAGCAGACTTCTATTTTCTTTTATATAATAGAACATAATAAAATAGCACATAGAACCACACAACTGGCAATATTTTTTAGCACTGCTGACTCCTGACATTTTGCCATGCTGCCAACTCCTGTGACTTTACTGTGAATCTTAAAATATTTGGTAATTGCCAAAAATGGGCATCTTGGGATAAGCTTGAACTAACTCATTTATCTGTTATATATTGATTTAGAAAATGTATCACTTCATTTCAAAAAATGTGAAACATATAAATCCCAATTTTTTTAACATCAAAAGGCAAATGAAAGGACCATTAAAAAGTATGGTTTATTTATGGGATAGCAATATTTAAGCTAAAGGTTGGGCTTTTAAAACCTGACTGATGGTCTAAAACACCTTCACAAAACTACTTAACTGCATTTCAGTCAACCTGACTTTGAAGAGACAATTTCCAACATCCTTTGCTTCTCTTTCAGACCACACCGCTGCACCGCTGTAGTGTGGACACGAGGGGAAAACAGCCTTGCTCCCACATGGAACAATTTCAGCTTGCACAAAAGGAACAGAACTCAGCAGGTGCAGTGAGGGGCAGTACAAGAGCCTTTACCTCTGTAATAGGCAAACTGCAAGTAGTCGTAATGGAGGGGAAGGAAATTTTCGATGGGTGAGATGCGGCCCGAACGCGTGGCGAGCTCTCGGACACAGTCGTGTTTGCAGGCCAGCACCTGCATGTAGTGATCTGCCAAGGAAAGAGGGAGAAGGTGGTCTGAGCTGAGAAGGATGGCGATGGTGCTGAGACAGGGACAGACAGAGGATAAAACTCCTGAGCTGAGGGATGTGCAGCTCACACTGCTTTGGTCTAGCAGGTGAGGGTGCTCTGAGCGAAAGAGCTCAGGCTCCTCCCCAAAGCCAATCTGAGAGAGTTGCAGTTATGTTTTTGCCCCCCTTGAGAAACGTCTTCCTCCTTCTCTCAACTGTAGAGGGAGCTTGAGCATCTCTTTTGTGTGGCAGGAGCTGCTGTTTCTGCCCAGGGATGTTGGTGGCGTGCAGGGACTGCAGGTGGCAGGCAGCACTGCAACCCCAAAAGACAAACCCACAAAGCAAGCACAGGTGTGAAGACAAGGAGGCCACATGAAATCCAGCTCCAGACTCCCTTCCTTCAGCTCATCTCTAATCCTTTCCTGCAGCAAGAACACTCCAGAGGGCACGGGGAGGTTTAGCCAAGAGGCGTTGGTGCAGATTCTCCAGCAGAGCCAAGCAAGGCACCTGCACCCAGTCTGAAAGGTCTGAGGTGCAAATCTGGGCAGCAGAAATCCCCATGTTTGCTGCTTCTCAAAGATGAGGTATCTCCCATGGAATCACGAGCACATGGTAAACATCTGCCATTAACAGTTTCCTAATTGGTGGGAGTCCACAGCACAGGCGTTGTACCAGCTGCACAGTTTGCAAAGCCAACACTGACATCTGATTCCATTTTGGAGCCTTTGCTGCAATGTACTTACAAATCTACTTTGCTTGCTCTGTCTCTGCACACCATTAAAAACCTTAAGGAACAAACACAGGCTTGAAAATAACCACGTGCTCAGCTACCAAAGCATTTCTTGGAGCTGCCATAAAAACCTCCTGAGGAACTGAAGTCAAGTGGAAACTCAGAGCAGTGCCTGTTTGCTCTTGACAGGTAGTCTGAGTAGTTATCTGACTTACCATATGCATACAGGGTACTACATTAAGAAAAGAAAGAAGGGAAAGGACATAAATCATACTCTTGTAATTTAAACCTGTTTAAGCATCCTAGATCCGAAATAATCCATCACTGAGAAGCACTGCTTTTTCTTGGTATTCTCAAAGTGCCCTAGAAATAGGCCACATAGACTGGAATCAATTCACTGAAATGTATCTGTCCCTGGGGGGAAAAGGTGAGAGTGTTTCAACCTCAAGCAGAAGCACAGCAAATCAGTTTGGGATTTAAGAGAGAAGTGAGTTTTGAAGAAACCTAAACTCTCCTTTCTTTGTATATTAGTGCTCCCACTCTCTGCTGAAACATCTGGGCCTGAGTGCCTTGGACCAGGGGTGAACTTTGGATTAGGCTGTCCTGGAAGGAACCACCTAGTTTCCTACAGAAAAGCAGTTGCATCACATATCTTATTTTCCTCCCTCATCTCCCTGTTTTGTTGGGTACCTGATTGGTCCCGGGGTTTGGAGTTGTTACAGCCAGGCACACCTGGCTAAGCCACAGCACTTGCAGGGACCATGTGGCCAGTTGTCCCTCCCAGGGGATGTGCTACTCTGAGCACCACCACCCTGTTTGTGCTCAGGAGGGGCCAGCACAGAAACCCCTCTGCCCACTGGGGCTGCACCCAGCTTGCACAGCACAAGGAGGGTTTGTCCCATTCGAAGAGCAGCAGCTTGCAGTGAGAAGGGTGCTGGGTTTGCTTTGCCACTGAACACTGCTCTCTTGATGTGGCCCCTGGTGCCCTGGTCAGGGCTCTAAAAGCAGGCCTGATCAGCTGAGAGCCACACTGGTACCAAGTCAGGCCTTCCAACACTTCTGGTTTTTGCATGGGTAAACAATCCCCACCAGGGCAGCTTCCCGTCTGGTATGCTGGTGGTTTCTCCTCTTGGTTGTTTCAATTAGATTTCCTGTCTCGACACAAACAGAATTATGCAAACCCAAAAAGCAGTCTGCATCTGAGTGAAGTATTTTCCACACAAGATGCAAGATTCCAGGGCTTGATGCTGCTCCAAGACCATAAGCAGATAAATAAGATTTGTGTCACCAAACAAACCTTAATTTATTGCTCTTCCTTCCCTTACGACTAATTAAATGTAATCTCATTTCTACTGAGAATGAACTGTTTTAATCCCCTCTGGCTCAGAGCCACACATGCAAATCTGAAGATTACACAGCAACATTCAATTCTCTCCAGAGATTTCAGTCGAGATCATAATTAGGTGGGCCTCCACTAATGACAAATCCATCCTTTTGGATGGGGAGAAAATCCATGTTACGAGCCTTTTTGGCAACTTTCCTGGCCACTTGGAGCATGGCCAAGAGAACTCTGCTGCTCTCTTCCTATGCTCTCAGAAACAGAAAACATAAACAAAGGCCAGCAATGTCTAGATTCCAGGGAGGTGTGCGAGACTGTGTGCAGGGGAAACAGAAGCAGTTTATGATAAAGCACCTAAACTTCCAGCTCTAGCAGAAAGCTGCAAATGCTCCACACATCTGCAAATGCAGTTCTTCTAGCCCAGCTTCTATTCAGGACCAAAACAAGATATTCTAGTTCACTGTCCTCTGAGTTTGCACTTTCTGGGCTTCCAGGTGCCTCCTGCAGCATTCCTCACCAGCAGCAGAGTTGGAAGGGAAGACACTTCAAATGCAGCCAAAGGCCCAAACTCAGTAATTAAAAACATTTCAGGGCCGAGGGTGAGAACTCTAAAAATGCAAAAAGATCTCACCTGCAATAGCTTCGTAGAGACCAGCCTTGTAATCCAGGTGCTCGTGCTCCTCAAACCTCTGCGGTCCCTCGCACATGATCTGGCAATCCTCATCCTCGGAGTAGTATCCTTTCAAGGCACGCTCCAAGAACTCAATGGCCAGCTCGTACTCCTCCTTGTCATAGTGCCTCACTCCAGCACTGTAGTCCTCCTACACAGGACGAGGGCAGAACACAAACCATGAGCAGGCTGCGCTGCCTGGACCACAGCATCCTGCCCTCACCACCTGCAGATGCTTCTCAAAAGAACCCCAGATGCCAAACCACGTTTAAGCCATCAGTGGACTTCTGGACCACTGGAACCTAGTAAACCTGCCTAAATGCTCTTCCAAACTCCTCCATACTTAAAGAATCTTCAGTGCCACTCCTAGATTATGCATTGTATTAAAAAATGGGGTTTTTTTTGTTTTTCCCCTCCCAACAAACAACAACACTGAATGCCAAGGAAACAGATTGGTCCTGACCTAGGAAGATTGGTTCTTAGAATGGCCCCTAATGAGCACCTCCATCAATTACACCAAACAGCCACTCCTGCTCCCTTGAGTCTTGTGAAATTGGGAAGTTGGGGGTGGCCCTGGCATTTGTCTTGGGCTTTTGCTTTGGGAAGGTGGAAAAAGCTGACACACTCCTGCCTGCCACCCTGCACCCTCACCAGCACAGCCACTCAAGTGCAGGTAGGTACCCTGCCCAGGTGGGAGAGCTCAGCTCAAAAGAAACACACAGGAGCCAAGATCTGTCATGGAGGTTCCTATCGAAGCTGTCTGCTGGTGTGTGTTCCCAGCCATGGATGACCCCCGAGCTCTCTGAAGAGGGGGACCAGGCTGGGGATGTAGCAATCAAACAAAGAGCAGAGTGCCTTGAGAAGGCAGGAGCAGGCTTGCCTTGAGGGAAAATGCTGAAAGGGAAAGTTTGTTTTGCTGTATTGGTAAGAATCTCCCCATTCATGGATGCATCTCTCTTGGCCTCCTGTACCTCTCCTCTCCAGACTTGCTGATACTTAAGCTGGGCACCTCTTCAGCTCAGACTCACCATGTGCTGCCTGGCCTCCCAGTCAATCAAGCTGACCTTCCCTGATGTGGTCTTGTAGTTCTCGAGGTCCTGCTGTATCTCCATGTGCTCAGGGTTTGCCATGAAGAAGGTGTGAGCTGCATTTGCTGCCTCCTCCAGCTTGTTCAGCTGTAACAAGGTAAGAAAGACCAGGTGAGGTTGGTGATGTAGGAAGGTGAACACAGCAGTTTATGCCGCACCCTCTGACATCCTTTTGACACCACTGGACTGGGAAGTGATGGGATAACCATGGAAAACTTGAATGCAGAGGCTAAAGAAAAAAGCTGAATTGAGAGGGAAGCCCCATATAAGCGAAATGGAAAAAGCTGGAGTTCCTGAGAGCCAGACAAGTCACTGCAACTGGTGATAGGATACAGCCTGTTTTCCAGCAGCACATCCTCTTAACTCAGCTGCTCCAACCTCCTGCACAGTCCCAGGTGGAAAGATGGTTTCGTGAGATATGAGATGGAGAGAGAAGGGGAAAGCAGCTGCTGAGACTGCTCTCTCTACAAGCCTTGGAGGCTGAGCTATGTCCAGGGTGAGGGCTCCTGCTTGGAGACAGGGACTCAGAACCATTTATTAAGCTCAGCTGTGTATAGCTGCAGAAGGCCTGTCTCTGCTGATACTGGCAGAGATATAAAGAGAAGTTTATTTTGGTATACCAAGTTATTTTGGGGTTAGAGATTCAGAACTGGGACCAGACATTAGTTTCACCCAGGAAAAAGCCTCGTAAACAAACAGAACTGTCAGTGCTAAACACATCCCCAGCAGCTGCTGGGAGCATCAGGAGCAGAACAGATGTTCAGGTGAAACATCTGCAAGAGACAGCAGGACAGAAGTCACTCAAGCACTCACTTCTGAAAGAAAGCCAACACCACTGAGAACCAGCAAGCTGCAGTCAGGTCCCTGGGACACATCCACACTCTGACCCAAACCTGGCAGCCAGGGCCAGGCTGATGCTAGCCCTGGCTAGGCTGTGTCCAAGTGCTCTCCTTGACATCAAAACCCACACCAAGCCCCTTGCCACGAGGCTGCTCCTGAGGCAGCAGAGCCAGCAAGCTCAGGCACATCCATGTGACATGGTACAGCAGCTCACCTGCACAGGCACCCAGCACACAAACCCACCAGCAGAAGGAGAACAGAGACCTTCAGTGAAGCACAAGATTCCCACCCTGCAGCAGGGCAGACAGGCTCCAGGGCACAGCCAGTCCAAGCAGCACACAGCAACATCCCCAAAAGGAAGGTGAAAGTCTTGGCATCCCAGCCCGCTCCCCAGGTCTGCACACCAAAGCACAGCTGGGCTGCAGTGCCCACAGAAACGCAAAAAATTTGCCTTGTGTAAACTTCAGAAGATTTTAAGGATTATCTCTGTACTGACAACATGTGCAGGGAAGCCAGATTTTGCTGCAAAAACAACATCTATTCCAGTCTTTCATTTGGAGTTTTCCAAAGGACACCACTCTCCATAATAATCCCTTGGCTTTCCAGCAGGCATGAAAAATGACTGTAAGGAATTCTTAACCGGGACAGCACATAAAAAATCAAAACCCTTTCAGTGTAGAAGTATTTTTTTTTTTAAAAAAAGAGACATTCCTATTCAGAAACATACATTCCATTTTTAAATAGATAATTTCAACATAATCCCACTCTGGAAAAGTTCATTGCAGCTGGACACCATCAGATATGGGATAAAGGACTGACCAGAGCATCTCACAATGGGAATTTTCAGGTCCTGCTGAGTTTCTGCAGGAATGCCACTGCAGCTGGTAATTAGGGACAGTCAAGATGGAACAAGAGGCTTGTTGGAGACACACGAGTTGCTGACCTGATCCAGAGGGCTCCTAAGAAGCCACTATTTGAGCTGCTTGGGGGAATTGCATTCCTTCACACCACAGACTTCTATTCACAAACAGCACACTGCCTGTGCAGATTTAAAAGGGACTGAAGGCATCTCAGAAGGGGAAGTGGTCCCTCAAGACACAACCTGCAACAGTGTGTTGTGGGGTGTTCTTTTTCCCCTTAGTTCTAGATCCTTTCCAGGAAGCTGTCAAAAACTGCCAGAGATCCCAGGATGGGCTTAGCTCTGGATAACATCCACTGCTGTTAAATAGGACCAGCCTGATCTCTAGACAACAGAAAATCCCTTTCAAACAAGGCTCCCACTGTGTCTAGTCCTGCTGGCTCTTCACAGCAGAGATGACCTTTGGAGTTTGAGAAGTGGACTCAAAGCAGAACATTTCAACTCAACGCTTTTCAATTTATCATGTTCCACATTTGCCTTAGAAACACTCAAGTAACACGAAGAGGCCAACAGCTGCTAAGTTTGGGGGAGTTTTTAAGTGGGTGAGTGTATATAAAAGCAAAATTCCTAACTGGTAAGACACGTTCAGAGTCTAGCTCTGACATTAGTTATGAAACACTCTGGGGAAACTTTTGCCAAAACACTCTGAATTCACAAGGAGCAGGATATTTTGGTGCTTAAAGGTCTGGGCTGGGACTCAGGACACCTGGACTCAGTTTCTGGCCCTGTCATCTCACTGTGCAGCCACTGGAAAAAAAACAATTTTGTTTTCTTTGTGCCTGGTTTTCCATTGTTTTAAATTTATAACAATAAAAATAATAGCATTTCTCCCACAGAGTAGTAATTTTGTTTATTTGGATGGCAAGCAACTTGGGGGCCATAAGCATGGGCAAGCACGTAACACAAGGAGATTTTGATCTCTGTGTAACTGCTGAATGAAAATCAGCAAGGAAAAAATGACAAGTGTAGACTCACAGCCTCAGTATGTGCTCTAAGGTCTGCTTGCTCACCCCACTGGAATGAGATGGCTGGATTGTTGCTGCAGCTTTGCACCAAACCCTGTGTATTTCAGCCAGAGAAGACACATGAAATCAGAGCATCAGCACTGAGAGAGCCCTGGGAACACCCTGCCCCGTCCATCTTGATCTTAACATGCCAACATCTAGAGCTGAGAAGGGGAAAACACAACATGTAAGTGCTGCTGGGTTCTGATGCTGGAAAACATTTATTTTCCTCGTTGAGATTTAGGAGTGGTTCATTTCACAGAAAAATAGGAAAAAATTATTTTAAGCAGCAGAACCTCAGAGAAAGAATTTCAGCAGACTGCAAATGCTCGGTTTCAACTCCCATCTGAGACAGTGCTGGCCTGGGCTTCAGTGGGATTGTGGTTCCCAGGCTGCAGAGGTGGCTTGGATTAGAAAGGCTGCTGTAACTGGAGCATTGTGCAGGAACAAACACAGGCTGGAGAAAGGACCTTGAGTGAGCATCTTGATCTTCACCAGACAAATGAACCCAATTCTCACTGATAACCACTGAGAAAATCCTTTATGGAGCCTTCATGGGCTGCATGGTGACACATAACACAACACTAACAGACCCTTACTGTTCATTGTCATTCTGGTACCTGTCAGGATATGTTTAAGCCAGCAAACTCCAGGCTGAGCAATCTGATTTGTACCTGTGATGCCACAGTCACCAACCTCCTGGGCTTAGAAACAAGCTGTCTCACTGAAACATGTACAACTTGCTGTTGGATTTTTCCATCACTTCGGCTGCTGTGTCCCCCAGAGAAACACAGAGGATTCACCTCATTGCTATCACCCACCCCAAACACCTCAGACTGGCTCCATGTGCAGGCACATATTCTGCATTCACACTTGCCTTCAGTACTTGCAGACAAATGGAGTCTGACCAAAGCCCCTCTCGTGCCAGATGCTCAGCAAGCTGCCACAAACTCCTGTCCCCTTCCCGAGGGAAAAGGCCTCACAGCAACACCATGGCTTCAGATACAATGACCCAAAACTCTCAGTCCTTTAAGTTTGCTCTCTGGAGCTTGGCAGTGGGGATAAGGAAATGGGACAGGCAGGGTGCCAGGTCTGTGAGACAAGCACTGCACAGCTTTACAGTCAGCTCCCGCAGCCAGGGCTGCCCTCCCACCACCACTCTGCTTGTGTTGAGCACTGACACACTGCAGCTTACGGGGAGAAGCAGCTGTAGCCAGAGCAACTACAGGTATCCAGCTGTTCCCAGCTCACCCTGAGCTTTTCATAGCAAAAACAAGGATGAAAGAGGTGCAGAAGTCAGAGGATTTTAGAGAGAATGTAGCCAAAGCAATACCAATTCTGACTGCCTGAGACGAGATGTCACACGTGGGATATAACCAAGTCCTCAGACTATTTTTCACAATGAGTTCCCATTGTACTGAACTTAATATCAGATTATCAGCAGCTGTCATGCATTGTGTCAGACTGTCCTAATCCAACCTGCTTCTATATTAAGGTATCTTCATCACATAAAACCTAGTTCCAATTAAAACTTTTCTTTTTGAGGGGAAGTGAAATAAGGTTTATATACTGGAAAATATGTCAGAGCCCTCAGCATTTCTTGCCATGCCAGGACTGGACCTACCTCCACATAACCTCAGTTAATTCCACAGAGTATAAGCTTGGCATGAAGCTTGTGATGAAAAACTGCAAACCATTCAGCTGACCTAGAAACCAAAGTCTCCAACCTCACAGACAATCCCTAGTTTGATGAACAGATAATGTTTTTCTAAACTTTTCCATAGCTCCACTGCTGCTGTGTTGTATTGAAGGCTTAGTGCACTGGGCTCTGCAGAGGAAGGAGGCTCTGGAGTCTGCAAGCACAACAAGGGGAATAAAAGGTTCAGTGTCATGAAGGATTAATCTCGTTGTGTCTGTGCAGAGCTTACTGCCCAGGCGAGTAGGAGCAAGCAGCAGTGAGATGGCTATAAATAGCATGTGACCTTGTCTCAACTATTGTATTATTGCAAATCAGAAGGAAGACATTCTCCAGAGAAGTTAATCAGGAAATTTTTCCTCTGCTGATGGGTCACATATTTGCAGAACGATGCTTGAGCTGTTTGCAGCCCACCAGGGCACCCACTGGCCCCACAAAAGCACCAAAATTAAAGAGCGAGGCAAGTACACAGCAGGAAAGGACTTTAATCAAGTACAGGGAATAGGTACCAAGAGCCAAAGGTGGGAGGCTGCCTCTAAGTTCAGTACCACACCATCCCCTGCTCTCCAAACCTTCCACCAGTTTCTTGTCTTCCAACTCAAGATAAATAGGGCTCACTCCTGTCCCTGCTACTGCTGTGATGAGGGGCAACAATGATGCATTCCTGGAGACTCCACATGTATCTTTTCAGAGGTCTTTTCCATTTTCAGAATGAAAATGAAACCTCCAGACCGCTTTGGGCAGTTCCTCTTAGACTACCCCAGCTTGTGTGCTGCTTCCTACCAATCACTCTGGTAGACCCAAATCCAAAACAGAACAAATTTGGACAATTGGCACAGGGAAAATCTCTCACAACAAAGGAAATTTAGAAAGGGCGTGGAGTTTTTTGGTATTCCCACAAGCAATTTTCAAGACACAAACACATGTGGATTGGTAGGTACATGGTCAAAAGAGCTGACTAGATGATGAATTATTCTGCAGAAAGTGGGAGACACTTGGAAATTTAAAGCCAAACTGAACACACCACTTCAATATTCTTAATGGAAAAAATTATTTCAAATAATCAAGACAGAAATCATATTTCTTAACGAATCTCTCACTTGATCCATGCTGGCATTATTTTATGTGTGCATGAGTCCATGCTGAGCAGACTGACTGGATAACCCTGTCTGAAAGGACCATTTTGCATTGAGAAAGAGAATCAGATTGACACTTACATTCTCCCTTCCCTCCCTCTCTGACATGACTCTCCTGAACACTTCCCAGGCATGTAAGAATGAAGATTTCCACACGTTCCTGGCTGTGCTTTATATGCTTCAGTGCACACTTGTGTAACAAATCCTGTACAAGGAGCAGGGCATTACTCACAGCAAAACCACTTCCCAACAGGAAGAACCCTTTCCATATAAACTTCCAACACACTGAAGCATTGCAGGATTCATCTGGGGAGCAAGCAGTGGGAAATGTGTTTGTGTTTACTGAACCTTCGATCTGACTGATTGTGAAATACACTCTGAGCTGCATTTTGTCCTATGCAGACACTCAGTTCTGTCTAACACACCCTGAGAGCAGCTGAGCTCTGTGAGAAACAGTATTTTCAATGAGGAAAACACTGGGATGTGTTCAGCCCTCAGAAATGTGTGAGGATGGTTACCCATGAAGCTCCTACACCCCAGAGTTCTCCTTGGTCAGGTAATTAAACAATTAATCATCTCCCTTGGAGACGAGCAGCATGGGAGAAGCAATACACTCACAGGTGGATGGCAACGAGCAGTGCAACAAAAGGTGGACAGTATAAAACCAAACAGGCTTTCCACAACTTTTTCTTGTATGTCCTTCCTCCCGTTGTTATAACATCCCAGTGGCAGCCTGAGTGGCTGCTCACCTGGAAAGTCTCAAAGATTAGCCCAGGCATTTTAACCTAATGAAATCGAGCAGCTGGGAACAAGCAGGACGTGACTATCCCCTCCCCAGGGACCACCAGCACTCCTGTAGGCCACTGCCTGTTAAATAAAGAGCTTTTCATCTGATATACTGACTGATAACAGAGAGGCAGGAAGCCCCCAGGGTCATGGAAGTACCTGGGAGAAGAAAGGTGAATCTTACTGAACACGCTGGCAAGGAGTGAGCAAGGCCTTTGCTGTCAGGGGAGGAGTGTCTCATGCTTTTAGGGGAAAATCAGAACAAAAAAAATTTGGCAGGCAGTTAAAAGAAGCTTTTCAGTTTAGATGTGAATTTTCTCCAGCATCTTTCCTCCCTGGACATTGCAGCTAATCAAACTGCCCTGATTGATAACTGGGTCAGACTCCTAACCAGCTGTCTCCACACGGGTATCTCTATGGAAATAATTACTAAAACACTTAAGAAAAGCACAACAGAAAAATCTGAGACAAGCAGAAAAATTCTTGCAGCAGGAACTTTCCTCCCTTTCTACGGTTTAGCAATGGCTCAGCACCTCTTAGAAGAGTCAGACATGATGAGCTGTTGAATGCCCTCTGGGAGCCAAAGTTTCCTGAGCAAATGCATCCGCTTGTCTGCTGCTCCTTAACAACATCCAAACAGCTACGTGTGTCCCTAGAAGACGCCCTTCTCAGAAGACACATGGTTTTCCATGACCATCCTGGAGCCAGGAAGCCACAGTGACCTGGTGATAAATGATACTTGTTTTTTGCAGCCCTTGTATGGTGTAAATGGAATTTTCTCAATGGGCTTGTGGCCCGTGCTAGCCTGAAGAGAAAAGTCCTCTCCTGAAGAAGGTGCTGACTGACTCGGACGGTGACCGAGTGGTGGTCAGTTTATGGAATTAGCACCAGAGCTTTAGTTTGAAAAGCAGAGTGCAGAGCCCTGAGGGTGGGCTGCAACAGGACTGTGCTATCCGAGGAAGAGGTTATCCCTCCCTGCCCTGATCTGTGATGGGGCAGCAAAGGGAGAAGCAAACAAACCATAAATTTCAGTGAGAAAACAGACTCACATCATATCTATGCGTTGACCCCTCACCCAAAACCCTTGACAGTCTTCAAGGAAGTGGTTTTAATTCCAGCTTTTCCCAGATACAATGTTTCTAGAATACCTTTTCAAGGGCTCAAGTCATAAACCAGAGAATCCTGACCCACAGCTGCTGAGCTCATGGAAACCATCATGATGGTGATCGACATTAGGGCACTGCAGATGTGAGTAAATAAATCATCAGGTTCCAATTCAAGCATTTTGAAAAGTCTAAAAAAATCTGAAGACTGGGGGTGAGCTTTGCTCACTATGAGGGGAACTGACTGACACCAAGGGGAAGCAAACTCAGCTGATGCCTTAGGTGGGTTTGGAGAAAACTGCCATATTTGAAAAGAAATTTCTGTGCTGATTCACCACTACAGGGCCAGCACAAAGGCACTGCACTGGAAGCAGAGAGTTTGCAGAGGAAGGGAGAGAGTACAAGGAAGGAAGTGAAAATATATCCACAGTTCTGCAATTTAATCTTGGCTGGTCTGAAAAACAAAGGAGAGGACCCGGCAGGGACACTACCTGTATGGGCTGTCCAAAAGTTCCAGTATCCCAGGAATCTTTCCCCAGCAGTGGCCAGGGGTGGACACCTGTGGGCAAGGTGTAAGGACATGGTGGGTACACAGTCACCCTCACACACAGCACAATGTCCAGCAGCTTACAGGCTTCCTGAACCAGGATTTGCACACAAAACAGGGCAGGGGAGGGAGTCCACAGCCCACCCTCTCATCCAGAACACTGAGAGCACATCAGGTCTCAAGGGCTGTTGACAGGATGAGTATGCTGGCATGGGATGGACTACACTGCTCCCAGCAGAGCGACCGCCAGACACCTTCCCTGAAAAATCTGACCCTGAAATTTCTGGAGGAGAGATTCCCTTTCATGAGAGCTGATACACGCTGAAGAACCCACCTTCACTCATTGCCACATTCAGTTTACCCAGCACCACTGAAGAAACCTGTGTTTCATTTGGAGAGGATGTAACTCTACCCTTGCAAATGTGACTTTTTACCTTCCTCCAGCTCCCCTGGCTTTGATGTGCACTGTTACTAACTTGAAAGAGGAATTGCTGATTTTGAGAGAAGAGTAACACCAAGTCCCCAGAATGACACCCTGACAGCCCAGGGGCACTGCATGAAGTGTGCTCAGCTGCTCAGGCTCCTGGTGAAGCTCCAGAGGCTCCTGTGGAGTTTCACCAGGGCAGATTTGGCTCGTGCTCCAGCAGGCAAGGCCACATGCCACTTGGACAATTGCCTCCATACATGACACACACCACAAGTCTCAGCTGGATTTGCTGCTTCTGAAATGAAAACACTTTGCTTGCTTTCCCCAGCCTTGGCTTGGTAATCATTACTAAACTCTTATCAGCTAGACAGCCTTCATTTCCTGAGAGCCTGGACCTAATTACCCCAGGAAACGTGCTGCATTTTCTTCAGACACTGAGAAATGCTGGTTTCTGAGCCCTTCTACTACAAAGTTTAACTTTGCTCTGATTAGTAGAGGGTAGGGGAGGGAAAAAACACAGCCAGATCTCAAGAGGAAAGTGCAGTGATCATTCACAGAGATGCCCTGGCTTCACTCTACACCATTAATAATAACAAAATGCCACAGATATTTCATCTCCCCTCCCTCCCTCCCTCGTTAACCCGGGCTGAACGCTGCGAGGCCCCTGCAAAGAGGTATTATTTTCCCTGAATTGCAGGTAAGGAGTCCGATGTCTCACAGCAAATCAGAACCAGACCTCGGGGCTGCCGGCTCCTGATGCCGGTCCTGGAAGGAGTCAGACAATGCCTCGCAGCTCCATCCCGTTATCGGGACATTCGATCCAGCGGTGGGATGGAGGAGCCTTTGCCAAATGTGCTGCACACAGAGCTTTCAAACCCCTCCTTTGTGCCACAGGGTCCGCTGGGATGTCGGGTTACAATCGCCCACTTGTAATAGAGCCCAGAGTATCGCCATCAAATCTAACTGTGAGTTAATTAGTGTATAAAAAAAACCCCTACAAACGCACAGTAATGGAGTTGTAGAGCCATTAGCACCAAATCACAAGATCTGCTGCTGCTGCAGTGTCACTTTTACCCTGTGAGCTGCCCAGGAGCTGCTGCCCATCCCGGAGAGCTGCCAAACATCCTCATCCAATGGGACTGACCTACAGCAAACCGGCTTGGAGAACAAAGGCCAGGAGACCTGAGCTAAGGAGTTGTGCTTGCTCTGACTGAGGCTTCCAGGCATTCTCACTAATCCTATTTTCCTGGCTTGGTAAAGAGCCTACAGAAAGGCAGAGTGGGTCCTCCCAGTGGTGCAGTTTTCCCTTCACAAGAATTAGTAGAATGACATGTGGGATGTGTCAGCTCCCAGTTTAACCAGTTCACATGTGGCCAAAGGAGTGAGTGGCCCAAGAGGAAGTGGGCACATGTCCTTGAAAGCAGCCAAGAGATGTACCCTCTGCAAGTGGCTGACCAGTGGCACATCCCACATTTCTGACTCTGGATGCTCTCTTACAGGTGTGTACCTTCACTCTTCTTCCTCATAGGCACAAATTGGAAATAAGACACAGAACACTACCCTGGGCAAGAGAATTGCACAGACTGGGACCTTGGTCTGCACAGATTCCTGTACTGGAGGCAGATATGGATAGAGCCAGGCCACAGCCTGGAGGAACTTAAACACTGTGTTAAACTCCAACTTCTGACACCCTTGTGGCCCTGCTTGCTGCAAACCCTGTGCAGACACACTCCTCCACAACCTTCTTCACATCAAGGGTTTAACAGCATCCGTGGTGATGGATGATCTTCGCTGGTCTCCTACCCAAGCACTGGCTCCTCAGTTTCTTAGTTCTCAACCAGCACCAGGAAGCAACATCCTAAAGGATGCACATGTCACTTGAGGCATGGCACAGGTGTTTATTCCATCAGTGCTTGCATTGCTCTGCCTGCCTGAGATGGGGAAAGCAGCTGCTTGGTGTAGCTCCAGGGAGGGATGGCAGCCCTCCCCAGAGGGACGGAGCCCTGCCAGCTACTGCGGGATGATCCACAGCACCCGTGGGGAACCGGGCAGGGGTGCAGCAGGATGATCCACAGCGCCTGTGGGGAGCAGGACAGGAGTGCAGCAGGATGATCTGCAGCACCCGTGGGGAACCGGGCAGGGGTGCAGCAGGATGATCCACAGCGCCTGTGGGGAGCAGGACAGGAGTGCAGCAGGATGATCTGCAGCACCCGTGGGGAACCAGGCAGGAGTGCAGCAGGATGCCTGGGGAGCAGCGTGTCCCACAGGGATGCCGTGGGGACCCCCCGAGCCCAGGCTGTTAGCACTCATGGCACTGGCACACTCCGTGTCCCCGCTGCAGCCCCAGCACTGACACGGCCCCGGCACCCTGAGACACGGTCCTGCTCTCTGGGGCAAAGCCGTGCTCCACCAGGCAAAAAGTGAGGAGCTGTCTGCCCTTGCTGAGGACACAGCTGAAGTCATGCTCCCTGAGAAGCCAGTGTTTTCCAAGCACTGGGGGTCTGCTTTCAACTGCTGGCTCTGGTTCTGATTTACTGGGAATTCTTCTGCAAGGCACTAAGCACCCCCATGACTCAGTTTCCCTGTTAAACAGGAGCACAAACCTTTTGGCCCTAACTGCAGGGAGGCTGAATGACAGCATTTAAATACCTCAGATGACATGTCAGGGCTTAGGACATTGCAAGATTTTTCTGTTGATCTGAAAATTAAGCACTGGACTCCCGTAAGAGCTCACTCAGTCCTTATAAGCGGCTCTTTGTCACCGTTCCCATCCACACCCTGGTTCCTCTTTGAAAGGCAAATACCATAAAAAGCTGTTTATAGAGACTGAGATCTAGAAAAGAGAAGTCAGATAGGGTCAGGCTCTCCACGGCTTTGCTGCCCTGAGCAGCGGCCAGGGGGTGGCTTCCTGCTCCCGCCGTGACTGCAGGGAACACTGACCCGTTTGTCTGAGGAGCCTCCGATGTGGGTGTGTGTCTCCTGCCCCTCCGCAAAGACATTTCAGCTCCAGTGGAAAGAGCTAAGACGGAAAACGTGGACGATGCCAAGATTAAGAAAGAGAATTAGGGAAACAGCAAGCGTCCCTAATCAATCATGCTTGGACAGTGAGGGTTTTATGTGCACAAAGACTCCACTTAAATTCCTTTTTGCGTTTATCCACAAGAAAGAACAAAAAATATAGTGGCTGAGGAAATTGCCAGATGTTGATTCACCATTTTGCTTTCTGCAAATATTTCCATTTTGTTGAAAACCCAATCAGCAAACTCAGGAACCCTTAAAAAAATTATTTATTTAGAAAATAAAACCTGCAAGCAGCTCCAATGACAGCACATGACATGGAGGAAGGCAGAGGAATTCTGCCATCTAACTGACTTCATGACATTAAATTCTTCCTGGCCCGGAGCAGCAGAACCAGACCAGTCTCTCTCTCACTGGTACCAAGTCTGCTTTTCCCTAGCACAGAAAAGAGAATGCTTAATGAAACAGATATGTCAGTGCAGGGATGTTTAAAAGAAAATATAGCACAATATTTTAACAAATCCTCTGGTAAGGATGCTAATCATCATCTGGTTCCCAAAGATCCTTTAACTTGGTTAAATACAGTCCAGGGTGACAACTGAGACAGGCAGAGACAGAAGAAGGCAGCAAGGCAGGGAGGATGCAATGACATCCCATGGGAACCACCCCAAACCCCTGAGTGGAAACTACAAGCCCTGAGAAATCCCACCACAGCCAGTGAGAAGGATCTGCCACCGCACCTCTAACAACAGCTCAGAGCATCCCAGGCTGGAGAGCGCAGGAGCTGCAGCACTTCCCAACATTTCTGTTCTAAACAGAGATTTACAGCCAACTATTGATGGATTAAATAGGGTGAAGACTAAATCACAAGTCTATTGTTACACTTACTCAGCCTCTGGCATGTGCACCTAACCATAATACCGCATCTAATTTTGGTTTTGTTTTTAAAAATAATCACTTTGGACTTAAGTTTCCACAAAACCCTTCTGCTTGATTTAGTGCATAACAGCTGTTCATTTCAAGGAGCTGTTGGAAAAACATTCATCTGCTCCCAGATCAGACTACTGTTAAAAAAGCAGAGCATCCTTCTAACACTACCAAAAAAAAAAAAAAAAAAAAAAAAAAAAGGAAAGATTTGTACTTTCAAAAGTACAAATATGAAGAACTTTTGACAAATGTGTTTTGGTCATTGCTGAAGCTAATTGAAAACATAAATCCCCGCAGGTGTAACTTCACTGGAAACACGTGGCTTTCCATCCAAAACAGATCTGGGGCACAGAATAGAATCTGCATGACCTAAGTGGTGACTTGGCAAACGGCGGCATGGGCAGACCTGCACAGTTAGCACCAGTGCTGCATTCAGCTCTCTGGGTTATTATTTACAGATGCCTCCTATGACGACAGCATCCCTCCCCTCCTGCTCTTGGGGAGCGCTTCCCCGGAGCAAGATGCTCTGCAGCGCTCACGGTGCCGGGCTGTGGCACAGGCACTCGCAGCAGAAACATTCCAGGAATGACGTAAATGTACAAAAGAACCCTGGTTTCCAGTGACAGCAGCAGAAAGTTCTCTGGCTGCCAGACCACAAACAAGCTGGAGGCGTTTCCCTCCCTCATCCTACTTGACACGAGACCTGAGCCAAGCTCCTTCAGCAGCTCTCCAAAGGATTTACCATGAGACCGCCCTTGTGTCCGATTCCCAGCTGCTCAGGCCTGTCCCTGCCCTGGCAAGGGGAAAAGGCTCTGCTTTACAGGACAGATACAGGAGCAAAAGCTCTGTCTGTGATGGGGCAGGAGAGACAACGACCTCCAATTTTCCATCAACCCTGGGCTGGATTTTATACCACACCAACAACGGCAGTAGCAGCTTAAGACTCCTGGAAAAAAGAGAAGCTCTGAGTGAAGCACCAGGGAGGGCTGAAGTCCCAAGAGCTGCACCCCTTGGTTTGCCCAGGACAGAGTGGGCTTCCCACTGCAGCTAGAGATTCAAACTCCCCTTCGGGTATGGGCTGAGGGCTTCCCACCATGCCTGGATGCTGAAACCAGGGCTGCAAAGCAGCTGCTGTTTCTCATGTGCTGTATCACTCATTTTTTGTCTCATGCTCAACAGAGCAGGTCAACCAACCACCAGGTCAGCTGGCCTGGTGACATTTCTGGTCCCAGGCTATTCAGGCAAAGAGGCCAGACTTAAGTACCCGTTAACTGCACAGAATAGTCCTCTTTGTCAGCAGATGATAGTAATCCACAGAGATGGCTCAAAGCAGGCCAGTGTAGTCCCAGACATGTAGGAGGAGGTGGGTAACTCTTTCTCTCACCTCACCCAAGAGACCTTAATAGCGAGGTTCAGAAAAGGCACCACAGGCCAAGTGTGGAAGAGGAGAACAATGAGGGCGAGAGAGATACAATAAAGTTTCACTTTTGGAAACCAGATGGGCCCAAACCATGGAAAAAGGCTTTATGATCCCTCAAGCAGGAAATAAGTGATGACATACTGTCATGTTGCTGTGTCAACAGCTGACACATCGCAGCAGGACAATTTCACAGACTCCCACGTCAGTTTAAAAGCTCTCTTAGGAACTGCAGAGCTAGGGCACAGGCACTTCAAGTCTTGCACAGCAATGGTTCTGCAGCAGACCTGCTGCTGTGGATTCAGTGCCTCAAGAACCAGCCTGCACAGAGAAGCCACAGCCAGCCCTGCCATCCACCGAAAGCATCTGCGGCTCACCACAGATGGCTGCTGATACAAGACCAAAGCACCAGACTCCCTTCCCTCTCCCCCTCCAAGAAAACAGTACTCTGACCCAAAGTGTGTTCAAAGGGTTCATTGTTGTCTGGCCAACACATGCAATGCTTGAAGCTGGCCTGGAAGTCCTCAAGGTTGTGGACAAAGTTCTGCACATGTCAAGCAGGCCACAGCACTTCTGAGAGTCTCTTTTATCCCTAAGAGGGGCTTTTTGTTTGCTTTTAACATTATGCACCAGAAGCAAAATATTGCTCCTTTCCTCTCTCCCCACCCTTCTTATCAGAAGCAGGCACTGGCATTTTCACCAAAAAACTTGCTGGGCAGTTTTTCTAAGGGTCTGCCTATTTAAATTCCCTGCATTTTTCAGCAGTGGGGTGCAAGAGCCAAATCCTTGAAGACTGGCCCACAGGGTCCTGCCAGGATGGAAACCAGGAGGGATATCTCCAGGAAACCTTGTATTCATCATGCTGCCAACTGGAACTGTGTTTCTTCTTCCAGCAGTGGGCCCAGCACAAGTCACACAGTCAGATACCAACAGAAAGAACAAAACCTGTGTTCCCTACAAGCCTGATGGAAAGGCTACCCCTATCCAGCACAAATTCTGCAATGCCCTTTCAATCTCTAAGGAATATCTCCTTTTCAAATCTAGTTTCATTTCCCAGCCTGTGATACTAGAGACAAGCTCTGTGCAAATGAATCTCCCACCAAGTTTTTCTTTTGAGAGTGATCCTGCCTCTGGGAGAAGTTTGCTGAAGTTACCAAGTGAGCGCACACAACCCTTGGAAAGCAACACATTCGGAAATGGTTTGGGCTCAGACATCATTATAAGTGGTTTGGTTCATTAACCTACTAATTAACGCTCTCCCCTGCCCCAGGTTAGTGCCTCCATGCCCTGCAGCAAGCAGGCACACTGCAGATCTGCTCTGCCCCAGCTGCAGTGCTGCTGCCAGAGCAGGAGGCAGGATCCTGGGCCACAGCTGTGACTCATGCTCCCAACCCTGCCAAATAAGTAGTTTTGGAGCAAGGAAGTGACAGGCAGACTCAAATTAGAAAGCTGGTGAAACAAAATGAAAGAAAATCCTCCTCAGCTCTCCTTGCTTGTAGCCAGCAGGGAAACAGGGTGTGCAAAGTGTGAGAGGCGTCAGGGCACAGCGTGGTGCTGCACTGGCACACAGATGGGCTCCATCCCTTCTTCTACCAGAGGGAAACGCCCTTTCCAGCATTTGACCACCTGCTCTAGTGGAGTGATGGCCATGTCCACATGTTTGGCACATGGCAGGCAGCCCAATGCCCTGCATGGGTGAGTCACCATGCTTCATAGTGTGCTGCCCACCACGCTGGTGCTGGGTGGGTTTCCCTCCCTTCCCTCTGCTGTAGAATAGCAGGAGAAGAAACACACACCCCAAGCATTTCCCCACCTACTGCATGTGAGGCTGGACCATTCTGGGCTCACACAGGTACAGGAAAACATCACAGCTTAGAGCCATGACAATCAATGGGAATCAATGGTTCCTAAGACTAAGGGGAGCTCAAAACACAACCCCAGGTAAAGAGGCCCGAAAAACAGGTGCTCCAGGTTTGCCTGTTTCCTAACAGCTTAACCCCATAGCTTTCTCAGATGGCAATACCAAATCTGCAGATGGGGAGAGGGGCACTTCTGAAGTTTCCCAGGGATAAATCCATATTTCTATTACTGTACCTTGACCACTGTAATGAATGACCCTAACAAGACTCAACCATGTGTTTAGCTGGCAAGAAGGGGTCAGAAGCACAACAGATCAGCATGAATCATCAGCCCACAAACACTGATGAAAGAAATCTGAACTAGGATGAGTGCCCTGCCCATAAATCCCATTGCTGTGAAGAAATCTGAAGGCACAGTGATGATGACCCCTCTTGCTTATATCCCCGATCCAGGAGGCTTCCTACAGGAAAATCTACTGTATCCTGTCCCACACACACTTTGCCCCAAAACCTTCTTTGCCAAGTTTCAGCCCACAGCTGAGATTTGATAGCCAAGTTAATGACTTCAGTATGTGTCAGTTCAGAGCAAGGAGGATGACACAGTCAGCCTGACTTCTTCCCACAGCCCTCGGTGCCTGGTAAATGGGAAAAACATCAATAAAGGGAGGAGGATGCTGTGCCACAGCCCTTGGGAAATCCTGCTGCATGACTGGCTGGGCAGGGTGGATAAGCTCTCAGGCAGGCAGGGCAGATATTGTCAAAGAAAGAAAAGGGCTGATTAGGCTTTCCACCACTAATAATATCAAAATAGCATATTTCTTTCATTGGCAGTGAAGCAGAAAATGAAACGGTGCAAAAAGGAGAAGCCTCGGGTGAAGTGGACTGGAATAATGTCAGGTCTGCATGAGCAACAGCCCTCAAATGCCCTTAATACTTGAGTTTTTCTCTTGCACATTGGGAAGTCTGTGAGGTACAAGCTATCAACTCCTACTCTCCAACCCATGGGAATCCTCCCACGTCCCTGCCT
Organism: Rhipidura dahli; assembly: GCA_013399225.1. Taxonomy (NCBI): domain Eukaryota; kingdom Metazoa; phylum Chordata; class Aves; order Passeriformes; family Rhipiduridae; genus Rhipidura; species Rhipidura dahli. The sequence goes on along the minus strand of VXAC01008437.1, from coordinate 944,932 downwards.
TCACACTGCTGGTAAATTGGCAAGTGTCTGCAAGCTAAAGCAAGCCCCTGGGGAACACAAGCCAGATGGTCCTGCTGCCCACTCTGATGGCTGGGGGAAGAACACCCTCACTTGCTACCTCTGAGAACCACTGAAGTGCTTTTTCTTCAGTGCAAAGGGGAGTGAAGATGCTTTTGCTGGCATTTAACTCCAACAATGAATTTTGGCTCAAGAGCCTGACCCACAGGCTCTCAGCTGTTAAATCAAAAGCTGCAGAGGACATTTCCTCGCTGCTACACAGAATGACAGCTCAGACCTTGCCAGACTTTGGTGCCATGGCTCTCCCATGCTGGGTCCCTCACACTCCACCACCCCACAGCCCACACAGAGCCTGGGCTCTCTGAGGCAGGAAAGGTTTGCTAACATGCCTGTACACTGATTAATAAACTAAAGCACTGACTTTTTGTGACTGTTTACTGCTATGGCATGATTTATATATATATATATATATATAAAAGAAAACAACAAGCAGGAATACCAAAGAATAATTTAAGCAACTTACTGAAACTCTCTAGAGTGTTCCTAAATGAACTGATGAGCTTTTTTTTAATTTTGTGCACATCCTGTGCAAAATCCAGAGCACACGATGGGAGGGAAGCAGAATGCACATGAGAGCACACACCTAGCAGGTACACCCCAAAGCAGGGCATAAAGGCACTGTAAGTCTTCAGGGTGTTCCCAGGCCAAAGTTCCCTCAAGCATTACAGTTCTTATCACCTAAACACCCAGGCATGCCCACACATGGCAGCAGCATGTTGTGACAGCATGCCAGCTGCCTGCAGACCTGCATGCACCCATATATAATGCACAAATTATAGCAAGGGCAAACTGTGTGCCTGGAGTCAAAGTTAGGTGGAAAGGATCAGTTCAGAAGTGGTGTGAGGCTCCTCAGCTCCAGAATTCAAGCAGCTGGACCGAGTTCAAAGGTGTTTTTCCTTTATTCTCTCCGTGCTGTCTTCTCCCCCATCACTGCTACCCCCAGGAAAAGCTGAATGCAAATTATCTGTTAATTCACAAAAATAACTGAACAAACTGGGCTGCAGCAGGGCTTAGCACACTTCCCAGCTCAGCTGTCCTTCGACCCAAAACTAGCACAGCAGAGCTCAAGACAATGACTGGAGCCACCAGGGTGTGAGGCTCAGACATCACACTGCCCAGGGCTCCCCTGACCTGGCAGCCCAGCAACTCACACAGGGCCTGGGAGCCATGCAGAGCGATAGGGACCCACCAGCCTTTGCAGGAAGGGCCTTCAAAGGGTCAGAGGCAGGGACACGGGTGGCTGTGGGTGAGCAAGGCCATGGAGTTGGCAAACCCCTTCTCTAGGATGCTCAGACCCCGTGGCTTTTGCTGCCTTCAGCAGTCTGCAGAGAACAGATGCCTTTTCCGTACGCAAAACAAATTATTTCCTTGCTCTCAAGGAGGAGACACTTCCCTCCCACACATCCATCAGGTTAATGCACATTTACAGCTCCTCCAGGGAAGGGAAAGAGCAGGGATCCCCACTGCACCTCAGAGGTTCAGCACTTTGTTTCCAATAAGCAAGAAGCCCCTTTGCTGCTGGAGGGCAGCCTGGCAGAGCAGGGTCCCTGAGAGTGGAAGGGCAGTGCTGGGGGCCAGGATTTGGGTCTATGTGGCTGCTGGAAGCACTTCAGCTGGCAGTGTCAGGGAGAAGAAAATAAATTAAATCAGTAAAAAAACCACGAGGCTGGGGAGTTAATGTCATTAAGTATCTGACAGCTGGAAAATGTGAGCAGCCATTGTCTGCAAACCCCCCCAGCTCCTCTGGCCAAAGCAGTTTGCTGAAAGCAGCAGCAAAAAAGTGTAAAAGCCAAGACTGGAAACACTGACTCCTCTCCCTGCCCTGCTGCCCTCACTGAGGGAACAGACCAGCTCAGAGGTCACCCTGCCCCAGCTCATGGGTCTTTGGCTTCCCTGCACCCCCTCCCTGGACCTTGTCCCCCCTTGCAGCTTTGAGGCAGCAGCTCTGGGATCGCTGCCCAGAGGCCTGAGGATGCCATGGCATCTGTCTCATGTGTCACCCGCTGCAAGCAGCTGTGCTCCATCTCCACACACAGCACTGGTGCTCCTGCTGTCACCAGGGGGGTGACCCAACTGCTCTGAGCACAGCTCCTGTCCCCACTGAGCTGCCAGGGGAGGGAAGGAGCAGGACAGCTACACCCCACACCACCAAAACCTCAGAAACATCACTCCTGCCTCTTCTCCCAGTTCCACTGATGGGAGATGCTACACACCTTAGGACCTTGCAGCTGAAACAGAACAGGTCCTTTGCATCCCTTAACCTTCAGGCTACCTAACATCAGGCTACCTTCCCTTCCAGCAGCTGACCCTGAGCTCATGCCACCTTCCCCAGGCCCAGGCTGGCCACTGATCTGCTCCCAGCAGCACCCTGAGCCTCCTGCCAGTGTCAAACTGGTCTGGTGCCAGCATTCTGAGAGCACTGCTGGTACAAACCTTGTGCTGGGGAGAAGATTTGATGGTAAACCATGGCTTTTCCCTTTAAAGCTTGCAGATGATTTTCATTAAAAAAAATCTTCAGTCTAGTTCTGAAAGTACTGAACTCAGGCACTGAAACTGCATCTCACTTCACCAGTCAAAATGATGGACAAGCAAACCAAAGATTCAGTTCCAGGAGGTCCTTTTAAGCAACTCAAACTTATGGACAGATTTGTGGGACTCCTTTTCCTCAGTCCATGTAGCAAGCTTCAGGTTTTATTTGATCACGGGCAGGCTTTGAACTCCACTGCCACACCAGTAAAGGACTTGAGGGAATTTCAATTGGTCAAGTTCAATCTACTCCACACTTCAACAAGAAATGAAAAATTGCCTTCACCGCAGTGTGAGAATTAAATTTGACCTGTGTTCATACCCAGATGCTCCCTTTCATATGCACACACACTCTGAGCTCTCTCATAAGTTACTCTGGTGCACCAAATCCTGCAAAACATTGAATGACACCAATAGCCCTTGGCCTGAAGAGCTCTTTGCTCAGCACCTCATCAGATGACACAGCTGCAACAGATCTACAGCAACAGCACAGCATGTTCACACTCCTACACGGCAATAACCGAGATCACAAAGACATTAATTTCCTCACCACCTCCCCTGACAAGCCACATGCACTTCTACAACAAACAGGAGGATTCTGATCAAGGCAATTCACATGGGTGTAAGCCACGTTTTCCCTGGCATCTTCCTCACTGGATGCTCATGAACTCTAAAAACCACATAAGAGCACCTCGTGGCAGCTTGTTCCAAGGTCTTTGTGTTCCCTTCCAGGCCATCTGCCTTCCTCTACCTTGCCTTCCTCCAACTGGGAAACACACATTTAATTGCATTCATTTATGTTCAAAAAGGCCCACTGAAAAGTAAGTGGATTAAAAGCTGGTCTGGAAAAAAAATTAAACCCTACTGCAGCACAGCACAGGCTGTGTATTTGGGCTGCCATGTAATGCAGGCAATGGGAATTCTCTGCAAGAGGCATTGGGAATTTAATGTTGCAGCACAGCCAGTTGCAATGCACTTAGCAGATGTCTGAGACCCACAGCCTCATCCATCTACCTTTGATCTTATGTTCCACTCCTTCCTTCCAAGTCTGAACAGCCATTTAGCCACAGCAGAGGCTCAGTGCACTTCTGCAGACGGATCTAAAGCCCTCTCTGAACTCCAGGGGCAGGAGCTGCACACATCCAAAGGGAACACCCACTCATTCATTCCTTCACCCATGCCACTGTCATCCAAGACCCACAGGGGGATATTCTGCTTGAACGTGGCCTTTCCATTGCAGCAGCCAATTAATGCTAAAAACAGGCTGGCTGGGAGCTGGTGACTGAGTCTGAACATCAACACCTTCCTGTTTGCACTTCCCACCAGTGAGGCCAGCCAAGCCAGTGCTGCTCAGCCTCCAGCTCCCCACGAGAGAACCCCTGCACAGGAAGAGATTATGCAAGCCTTTCTCACCTGTGTAAGTCCAAGTCCAGGAGTGCAAGGTAGTAAAATACTACCAAAAAAAGAAAAAAAAAAAAAAATCATGTGAAATTAGAGCCAAAGAATCAGACTGGTGAAACACCAGGCTCATCCACCCCTTGGGTGCAGAGACCCCTGAGTGCACAGCAATAAGCAAACACAACCACTCTGCCTTCAGCCCCTTCTGGCAGCTCTGCAGGTGCTGCACTGCTGCACGCTGCTGGGCTGCCCCAGACTCTGGCAACCTCAGGATACCCCCTCTCCACACACTCAAAGCAAACATAGGGATAGCCAGAAACAAACCTCCAGGATGGGCCATTCACATAAGAGCTGGACTCAATGGTCCTTGTGGATCCCTTCCAACTCAGAATATTCTGTGATTCTGTGACTTGTTAAGCCTGAAACCTTCCCTTCCAATCCATACCATACCAAGCTGCTGTCTCGCAGAGCTGGCTCCACGTGGGGAAGAAGGGACGGGAGAAAGAAAAATCTGTAACACTTTTGCTGCCCGGTGAAAAAGTTCAGCAGCATTTGGCATATCATTAAGACCTGCACAAACCTATTTCCTGTGAGCTTCACCCTCCCAGTTTTGCTCGCCTCCCTTCCCTGGCACAGCCAGGATGCAGAGCTGGCATGCTCTCACCGTTAATTAAGCAACAGCAATTAGGCAACACATTTTTAAGCGGTTCTCTCACAGCCGAGCTTGGGAAAAGGCTGGCTTCAGCATTAAACCGGCAGCTGTGTACAAAGGGCCAAATCAGTGCATCGCAACGAGGGAACTTGATATGTAAACAGCCTTGTCAGTAATTACCCAGTGCCTGCCAGGGAATTGCTGCGGCTTCGCTCCATTGGAGCCTCGGCTTCCTCGGGGCTGGGCGGGCAGACGGGGATGCTGCACCAAGCAGGGCTTTGTCTGATGGTTAAACCAAAGCCCAGGAACAACCTCACTGAATATTCAGTGCTGTGCTAACAGAGCCACCCGGTAACATGGAGTGGTCCCTCTCAGCACGGTCTTGGAGGCTTTTTCCATCTGTCCCGCAGGCTCTGGGCTGATGTTTATTACAGCAGACTGCATGGGAGAGAGGCTGCTTTTCCATAGACCTTTGGAGCTGAATTCAGAGATTGCCGCTCCCTTCGCAGAACCTCCTTGGGAGGAGCCTGGCAGATAACAGGGATGGGGAGGTTTCCATCCCACGGACAGGGAATTGGACCGAGCTCCCCTCTGCGCTCCAGCAGGAACCGGGGGCTTCATGTGATGATCCGCGTGGTGCTGAAAGCACATCCCAAGGTCCCTGAGAAAAACGCCGGGCGGCTCTCCCACAGCAGCGCCGAGCAGCTGCAGGGAAAGCAGTGCCTGGAGGATGGAGTCCGGGGCTGAGACCCACCAGGAATCAGCCCCAGGGAACAGCAGTGCCCGCACGGCTCTGCTCTGAGCCCCCTTTGCCTCCTCTCCGTGTCTCTGGCTTTCGCTGGGACCTTAAGAGCAAGGCCACCGAATCTATGTGCTCAGGGAAGCCTCCAGCAAAAATTTAAAAAGATTTCCTGGTTTGTTGGGGTTTTTTTTTAAATAATGGCTACTTCTGCTCTGCTCCAATAAACAGGCGAAGGCTGCCAAGGACACCCAGTAAATCCCACACATGCTCCGCTCCTCTCAGCTGAATATTTACAAATTTCCAAAGTGCTGAACCTCTTCAAGCCATTCAGCTTCTGCTTTCATCTGTAATGTGCTTCTGAGATTTTCCTGCAGCTATCCTAAATTCACAAGGATCGGAAACCAGGCTTCATCTGTAACCCTAGAGGTCAATCACCTCATTTTGCTTCAACATGCCAAACAGACACAAGACAAAAACAAGTGCACAAAGTTTCCCAAAGGTACATGAGCAAAGAGCCCTCTCCCAAAGGAAAGCAAAAGCCCTAAAGTAAGAAGGATGATTTAAAGTAGTTATTTCTATCTGTCTAGATAGTTATGACACATGCAATGCCTGGGTGCTAGCAAGATACCCCAAGCTATGTGGGTTATCTAGGAGGTGATAAAAACATTCCTTGCTACTTTAGGAGAATGCCATCACAAAAATCCTGCATTCAAATTTAAGTGCAGTTTTGCATATCTGTGGGGAGTTTGGCAGCCCCAGGACAAGCACAAGCAGCTTCTCCCCACTCCAGCCCACAACACCCATGTTATGCTGCAAGTATGAAGGAATCCCACCCTGGAGACCAGGAAGATCTTCACAGCTTGCAATCACTGCGAACACCAAATAGCAAGTTCCAGATTGAAAACCACGTCACAGGATAGCCCTGATTTCACCAACATGGGCAGCAGCGTGCACAGCATGTCCTGAGCTCCACGGGCTGCCCCACCTGGCACCACTCCTTGGGTTCTGCTCCCAACGAGGCACTGGGCACTGGGAGCATGGGAGGTGACCTGCCTTAGCTCTGAGAAGATGGAACACAGGCTCCCATCTATCCAGGGATGGTGGGATGTGCCCCACAATCTGCATTTCAAGGATCCAGCACCAGGAAGGTGAAGGCAAAGCCATGTCTACAGCTAAAGAGACTGGCTGGTTCTGCCCCTGCTACTTGTGCTGCCCAACAGGCTTTCACATTGCAAGGCAGCTGAAAAAAGGCCAAGAGAAGAGAAAAACTGTCACTGACAGTTCTGAGCTATGGGGCTAGAGGTCCCAGCATGTCAAAATGAGTGACAGTGGTCTGAAGGGACTGCACACAGCTGGAAATTTGAGTTTTCCTGCTCCTGCCAAGGCAGAAGAAATCCAGCATCCCATGGTAGCTTCCAAAAGAGTCTCTTTCCCTAATGCCCCCATTTCCATCTACGTGGGAGTAGTGGGAAGAAGTGGCTGTGTCACCACTCATGGCCCACTCCTGAGCTCCAGATCCTGTGCAGGGACTTGGACCACAGTCCCCACCAGCACTGCTCTGGCTCTCAGTGCAAGAGAGGAAATCATGCTCCAGGTAAAAGTGGATTATGGATTTAAACTCCATGTTTGCAAGCTGTGTTTTGTCAGGACTTAAAAATAACCAAATATAAAGAAGTATCAAGAAAGCTTTTCCAGGGACCCTACTTTCTAGAAACTATTCAATTCTCAAAGTCACATCCCTTATTTCTAATTCAAGTACGGCTTCACTGACTTTAATAGCACTTTACCCCAAATCTGCACTTTCTCTTCTGCCTGAAGCACTAATTTCCATTACCTCAAGAGGTATCAAATTCCAAATTTTTGCTGCAGCTTCAGGTTTTTGCACTCAGGTTACAGACACCTCATTAGCCTCCCCACATCTGGTTCAGGATACAAGGTGCTCGTTCTGTGACATGCCAGAATCAGTCAACACCACTGTCTGGTTACGTACAGGCTCCAAAATGTCTCATGTGTAAGAAAAAGAAAAAAAAGAAAAAAAAAAAATTAAGCAGATGGCCCATGGAGCACTGAGATTTGCAATTTTATTCCTGGAAAACTTCTGGTAACCCCAGTTCCAAAAATAATACTAGGAATAGCCCTCCATGTGGGAAGGAAGAATTTTCTAAACAACTTTGATCTCTGTGTTCCAGAGAAGGGAACTGACACATTAATCAGAATATATTGCTAAATGGGGTTGCTCTCTCACACCACAGGGCAAAACCAAAGCAGGTATTTAAACACTGGTTTCCAGCTCCTGACAGAAATTCACTGTGTTGGTTTTTTTTCTCTCCCTGGGATATTTTTTTCTACTGACAAAGCAGAAACATAACAGTTCAAGTCTTCCATAATTCCTACTGTCAATTCTCCCCTAAATCACTGCTCATCTCCTACTAAAATGTCTAACAGTTCTCACCCAGAATTTAATGCAGACTTTTATCTGGCCTTTTTTAATATGTATGTATGATGAAAATTTCCAAATATAATGAATTTATCCACGGCTACCAGCCTCATTTCACAGGTGAGGCACAGGTGTGCTCTTGGGGAGAACTTTGGTGGTTACACTGAAGCGATAAATCCAGGTAGTCAACACTCCAGAATAACCTTGGAGCATCCCAAAACTCTGCAGGATAAATGTCACACACACACACACCTCCCCTCCCACCTCGGTTTCACTGCAATCCAGAATTTACAGGAAAAACATGTTCCCGTTGCACCCCCTGTAGACACCCTCCTTTCCACCACTCATCACCACTCACAGAGGTCACCTATGGAGGACACCCACACCTGCCCAGCTCCTCCTTTACCTCATCAGTGGGAAGGGCCCTTGTCATCTAATTCCTCATTTTGAGGACACTTCCTTGTTTTGGAAAGAGCATCTTCAAGCTATCCCTGGCCCCTTCTCCCCATCCAACACCAGCAGCAGAGCCAGGTCCCTGGACACAGGAGAACAGTGCTGAGCTCACGTCCCCTTCCCAAATTGCCTCTGACTGTAGAGGCCACAAGCTGACAGCATTTGTTTGGATTCCATTTTCCTGGACAAGACCTTGCTTGAAGCATTTGATTTTCTCCACTTCTTCCACTTCCCTTCTGTAACATGAAGCAATCCTTTTTCCCCTATAAAACCTGAAGTTTGGAATACACAACCTAAATTTCAAGGTATTTATAATTTTTGGTCCATGCACTCTCAGCATTACCCTGCCAAGCACTACTCGCTGCTGGGAAAGCTGACAAAATGTGATCAGCCAGAAACAAGTGAACTTAAACTTCATTATAGGATGGAAATTGGAAAAAGGAAAAAGGAAAAGGGAAAAAAACAAATGGTATCAAACACTTGTCACTTTTGCTGTGGTGTAGGATGATGACCCTGCTCAGTGACAGCTCACTCAGACTGGTCTGCTACTGTCTATCAGCAGTTTATGGCAAGTAAAAAGGTTATCAGCTCTCTTTGGAGATAACAGAGTGAGAGGGGAAAGGTGGAAAACACATCTCTAGTTCTCCAAAGACAACTTTGGCCCAAGGAGCACACATTCTGTGTGGCTTTATCCATCGATGTGATTGCAATAGGCACCCGTGTCAAGCTGCTTACTGATGCTTACATCACACAGCATGTGAAGGGATATAGGGAAGCAGAGAGTCTGCTACCCAGTTTGGGTAGCTGGGATTTGGCACAGCTGTCTGACCTATATTAACTTTCCATCCACTGGAGTACTACTTGGAGGAGATTCTTAACCACTGTTTTTGTATCCTGCGCTTCTGGTTTGTAAAACAAGTTAATTCACAGAGAATCTGAGTTACCTCAGAGGAAGAGAATTATGAGAGACTTCCTCTGTCTGGATCTGATAATTCATTATCCAGTGCAGGGGGATTTGCTTATAAGTAAAACACTAAGGAACCATTGTCTTCACCAGTGGCTGCAGCTTCATGGAGCTGCTGTGGAGCTGGCTCAGACCCCCTGCTATGACCTTATCCTGTTCACCAGCTCCCAGCAAGGCAGGAGGCTCCCTGAATGCCATCTGCTCCCAGAGCAACACCCTGCAGTTCTGTCCCTGCTCTCCAGACCCCTCCTCATGAATCTGGCAGTGTTTTCCAGCCTGACTGACAGGCAGCAGCACCCAGCATCTCCCGTGTCTGCTGGCGTGGGGAGCACGTGTGGCCCTTGCACTGCACACCATTTCACAAGGGCTCAGCACCATGAACTCTCCTGCCCTGGGAACTGGAGAATCCCACTGAACAACAGGAAGCATTAAATCAGCATCTCCTCTGGAAAAAACACCACAAGGAACCACCCACGGGGCTCTTTTGCTCTTGCTCTTTTGGCTCTGAAACCAACTTCCTCAGCAAATGAACCTTCTCTGACAGGAAATGCTGCCTTTGTCCATCCCATTGTCTCCAAACCATCTGCACATACTGTCAGTGTTCTCAGACAGGCAGCATCCCCCCAGCCTGTGCCTGTGACAGAAGGAAGAGCCTCCCTCAGCAGGAAGAGCCCTTTCATAAGCATTCTCCTCTTTACCCCTTTAACTCTTTACAGCGTTAACTCAGCCTTGTTCCTACAAACACAAAGGCCACAGCTGCCAGCAAATGATCTGATTTCTGCAGCAATGTAAGGGTAGAATAACTTGAAGAATGTGGGCTGCTCTTGCAGCCTATCTCACAATAACATCAGTCCTGGCACTGCAGGACACCAGCAGCAAGAAATGCCAAATCTATGCTTTGGGAAAGTGGAACCAAGTGAAACACACACAGCAGACACATCCAGCAGAGCTGGGGCAGGGACCGGAGGCAAGAGAAAGAGCAAATTACTCTGGAAGGTCTGGTCCAGGAGGGAGGACTGAAAACAGTTGGTTTTCTCAAGCTAGAATTGAAAACACAGAGGGGAGCTGAAAACACAGTTCAGATGCAGGCTGCCATATAAAAAGAAAGGTGATGAGGAATCAGAGCATAGCCACTGGCTTAGTTTGTAGCATGCAAAAATGTTTATCTAGGAATCAGGAAAAATAATACCCAACTTCAAGGATATTTTCCTTTGGGAATTCAGGATTCTCCTCTGGGGGATTTTAAAAACACTTATAATAAATATCTGGCATGCACCCATCTGAAGCAGATGGCTGGACTACATAATTTTTTTAAGTACCTCTCAATGCAGCATTTGCATGAATCTATGATCTCTGAGAATTAATTACAATTTCTGAAAGATCTTAAGCACTTTTAAATCAGAAAATTTACCCGGACATATCATTTGCCCCAGTTCTTCAGAAATCACTGCAACTGCTAACTGCCTTTTATATTGAAAACAAGCATCCTGTTTGTGCTCTGAACATGTTTTTCTGTCCTTCCTTGAGTGCCCAGTCCTGGCCACTCTTGGGGACCTTTATTCTAACTGGATGCAGCTGCTCTCTTTGTCAATTGCATAAAAACAAAATCCAAAAGCAAACCTCCTCCTCCTCCCCCAATACCATTAATCATGTGTTTTCTAGTGCACACAAATGTTACTAAGAGTAACAACAGCAATAACAAAAAGCGTGGGACAATTAGGTTTTGTCACTAGAAAATCCAAATGTGGTTTCTGCACTGCATGTCCACAGCCTGTCATTGCAAGGAGCTTCAAAGGAGCAGAACTGCAGGGAATAGTTTGTGACACATCTGGTACTGGGCTCAAGTTTATCTGGGAAGGATCTTAATTGAAACAGAAAATTCGTAATTAGGATTGGAACCCCTAACAACCTTCCCAGGACCCAAACAGGAAATTCCAGGTAGGAAACTGTTTCTCATCCAACTCTGCCTCCTCCTGAAACCAGAAGTCAAAGGAGCCCAGTGTTGGCCAGGCACCTCAGATTTTGTGCTGTCCCTTGGCACCCAGTTGAACCCAATGGTGTAGACATGGGAAAAGAGATGAAAAAGAGCTGCCTGACTGGTGTCAAGGGCGTCTTTGAAAACAGAGGAGCAGAAAATCATCCTGCAGTGCAAGATCAGTGTGTCAGGGGCAGGCAGGCAGCCACTGGTGCACCACTGCCTCCATCAGCCTTCTCCTCAGCTGCCACCTCCAGCTTCTGCCTCACTTACTGCTCCCCCCCGGGCACTGCCGGAGCCTGTGATTGTTCCCTCCTGCTGGGAAACGCCGCATTTCAGCTGGAGCATCTATTGCTCCAGAAGCATCAACAAGTCACTAGATGAAATCTACATAAGCACCTGACACCTTTTAGGATAAAATTAGCTGAAGGAAACTGGGATTCATCCCAAAACACACTAGAGGAGTCACATTATTCAGGGGGTGATATACCTGTCTCATTCCCAGTCCTTCATCTCCTCTTCTCCAGCAAGATAAATAGCAAAGAAAACAAACCAACACCCTCTAAACTTTCCTTCTGCAGGGATTCAGTTTCCATGAGACTAGTCTGCCTTGGCTGTGAGCTGGAAAATAATAAACCAGAGCTCTGTTCTTTCTCAAGGGCCAAGATGAAGAAGCTGTGCACAACCAAGAATGAAAAAGTCCATGACTCTCTACATTTTCCAGACTCTCTTCCAGGCTGGTTGCTTATAACTGGAGCTGTGAGAGAAGTACAGCAATTCCCTTCCCAAAGACATTTTTGATCATATGTCACCATATAGGCATCTTCCAGCATCTTCCCCCATCTGCCTTCCTGAATCAGCACCACAGCGAATTCTCAGCCCAGCAAGGTTTCCCATCTCCAGGTGCCACAGCAGCTAGCACACAGCCCGAAATGTGACAGGCACAAAGTGTCCTGAGTCCCCAAGAATGAAGCAGGAAGCCAGTCATCTCTCCAAGAAGACAACACCAATGTTTGCCTTTGGAACTTCAATTCCTGCACAGAACAGACATGAAAATCCAGGTTGTTCTTCTGCTCTTTCCCTGAAGGATGAATCAAGTCCCCCAATTCTATTTTTAGTTGGAACCACAACGGGAGGTCTGCAAGGATGGAAAAACCTGGGAAGTCTGAGATGCGACCTACATCATGTCTGGGCTGCATCTGTGTGACTCAACAAGCTCTGGGGTAAGATCAGCATCTGTGGTAACCAAGAGCTTCCTCCTCTCCTTGCAAAAATGTGCAGTTGTTGCACAGCCAGACTCTGAGCAAGCAGCGTATCTGGAAGTGAAATAAAAATACTTTCCTTATCTAGCAGATTACAGCAAGGCTTTCTCAGCAAGGAGTGTGAAATGTCAGCTGTCTCAGGGGAGCAGCTCTGGCACCACAGCTTTTATGATAAAATGCTTTACTGCATATCAGCCAGAGAGGGATCTGTGGGCAATGCCAGCACCCACTGAAAGACACGGCAAACCTCTGCCTTGGGAATACTAAAGAAAGACCAAGAGTGTGTCTCTTGGGCTCACCTGGACACAAGTGTGTATGCACCAAGAGTTGTTTCCCCCTCACACCCCGCTTGTGGGTTTGGTTAGGTCTAACCAGAATCACAGGGTGGCCAAGAGTGGCTGTACCGATGAGCCTGCCAGCACCTTCCCTGGCGTGGGAAGGACACGAACTGCAGGTGTCAATTCACACAACAGCGCGTTTAGATCAACCATTCACAGCTTGCTAATGAGGAGATAATTCTTGTCCTCCTGCCAACACACACAGCTCAGCACCCCTTGGGCTGTGCTGAAGCCTCCCTCCTTCTGTAGCTACCTGCAATGAAAACGTGCAGAGCAAACCCTCCCACCTGCACAGGAGTTTAAATAGGTACACCACTGAAATGAATTAAAAATTTAGGAAAGGGCTGGGTTTTACATGGTTGGAGAGACTCATGCTGTCCAGAGCAGGGCAGCGAGAAGCCCTGTTGGCCCATTTCCCACTGCCACCCTTCTGGCACACATTGCTTTTTTGGTTTCTTTTTTCAGCACTTCCTATGGAAGGCAACTTACTGGGCTTTTTTAGTCTTCTGAACTAAGTAATTCTAGCAAGAGACGGTGTGATCTGTGGCAAAGCACATGATCACACTTCTAGTGCTTCCATATCTTTTCATCTTACCAGGGTGCTGAGTGCCTGATGCCCAGCAGATTCTGACCATGGGCACAAACCAAGAGCAGGGAACTCTCACTCCTGCTTTCATCTTGCTGAACATGTACACTCTCAGTAATTTATTTACCACAGCAGTGCAAGCACTGCAGGCTCTTTGAGATGAAAGAACTCCAGAAGTTTGTACACCTGATACTGCCTCTGAGCATCCCATCCTCATTACACACTGGCTCTGTGCAGATTACCCATGAAAAAATCATTAGTTAAAGGGGGGAAAAAGAACCCATAACCACCATGAAAGAGAAAAGCTGTTAAATGGGGGTTTTGTGCTTATTTCCTTAGCTAAGGTAAACTTCTTGCCTTGGACCTCCCATGGCACAGCCAGAAGTAACAGCTTTTCTTTCTCAGGACTGAGAAGTCTTCTCGTCTTCTTTTCATGCTTCAACAACTTTGTATTGGATATGAGAAATAATATCAATCATTTCTGCCTGATAGCTACCTTGCTGCTTAAGCAACAAATAATGTGAATAATTAAATTTTGAGGGAGAAAACAAAGGCTTTACTAAACACAAAACAACAGCTAAGCACTGTGAACTTTTCTTAAATTCCCTAGAAATGAAGAGCAGCTGCCTGGCACCGATTCCCCCAGCAGCATTTGGAGCAGCTCTGGGTGCTTCTGAAAATAGACATGATCTTGTGCCAAAGAAAATAATCTCTTAATTTTATAGGTGTCTGAATATAAAAAAAGGCTGAAAATGAGAGTGTCTGGGGAGGCACATATAATGCATTGCCTAGTGTCTAAAAAAGTCTTTCCTTTTCCTCTCCAAGCATCATCTAGCAGAACTTGACTTGATTTAAACTGGGAACTTGGGGGGTTCAAATAACAAACCTTTTCACTTGATGTTCAGTTTGTGATTGATTTCAGATTTTTGGGGTCAGGCCACTCAAAAAAAAAAAAAAAAGGCAAAAATTAAAATCTTTCCCAATTCTAGAAGTACTCCACAGCAAGGAAAAGTCCTCAGCAGCTCCATGTAGTGGCTGTTGGCAGAGGTTTGCCTCAATTTTTTAACAGGATATTTTAGCCTCTCTACATAGCAGTGGCATACACTGTCAGTGTTTCCCTGGGTGAAACCAGATGAGATGAAAAATAAGCAAAAAAACCTCTTTTTTAGTTCCTGGGGCACTGTTCTGATCTATGTTACCAGTAGCAGGAGTCAGGCTGGAAGCAACCTGGATGGGGCTGAATCCTGAGTGTGGGAAGGGGATATTTGTGCCCAGGAGAACTTGCACCATTCTGGGGAGGGCTGAAGTTCCTCTGCCAGGAATCCTGCTCCTAAGAGAAGAAGCAATAAAGCAATCTTGTGCCTGCTCACACCATGATGCCCTGCTAACCCAATGGGGAATCACTGACTCAATACACAAGGCTCTGGAACAAATTCTAGCGAGAAAGGAGGGAAAAGTGTCACCACAGCACATCACAAAACTCTGGAGTTATTTAAAGCACAGAAAATACCAAGAATGGCCCGTGAAACGGCAGCTATTTGGGACTGGTCTGTTATAAGCTACTCTAAAGAAAGCACTGAATATCCTAATTATGTTGAAAATTATACAGGACAGCTTCCATATTTAGTATGGAGTGGCACAGAGATAGCCAGGGGACAGGACACGTTCCTCCTTCTTTAGCAGGATGCTACCCAGATCCAGAAGCAGTCTTGGCCTTCTCCCCCCTTATTTAAACTACAATAAGCTGTGCTCTGCCTTCAAGGAA
>VXAC01008437.1:914394-929739 GCA_013399225.1 Rhipidura dahli | reverse complement strand
GGGGGGGGGGGGAATGAATACAGACCTTTGTGGGGAAGGTTCCAGTGAAAAGGCTGGCTGCTTTTCTGTGGTTACTGAGGTAATGAAACTTCAACAGGGGCTTACACAATGTCAGAGTGGAAGAAATTCAAAGCATCTACGAGAAGGGTTTTAAGTTACTCAAAAGCCTTACTGATATAATTTCAGAGCCAGCTACTCTGTTTGGACACTAATGTGCAAGTGAACACGTCTTTCCAAACCACATGCAGCCAGGCTATTCATACTCCCAGTCCTGTCCCAGCCATTCATAAGCAGGAGTGTGAAGCAGCAGGGCAAATCAAATAAATGACTTCATTTCTCCGGGGACATGAGCAAATGTGAACAAAGAAGCTAACAGCTACAAACTCAGGGTGCCACATTTTGTCAAGTTTCCTTCTACTGGGGAACTAAGAAAGATTAAAGGAATACAACTATTACACTCATTCCTAAAGCTCTGCACCCATGAGTGCACACGAGTGTGTGTATGCCCAAGCAAGCTCCAAGATCTCCCAAATTTACAGCCTCCCTGCCCAGCTCTGTGGAAGACAGCACACAGCAGTTTAACACACTGACACTTGTGCAGCTGGATGCAAAGTATGTCTGGGGCAAAGCAGAGTGTGGGGTACTGCATGCCATGCCAGGGAAGTGTATTCCTTTTGCTAAAGCAAAGGCCAAAAGCTCTTGCAAATCCTGACTTCATAATAGAAAAGGTGTTTATGGACAGGCTAAGACACCCCCAGACCCATCAAAACACCAATCAGCTCCATTGTGAATTTTCTTCTGCAGCAATCCATGTCTCTGTAGCTGAGAAAAGAAATGTGTTTCTGCTTGCTGCTGAAGACCAATATCCTATTGTAAATATGAAATCTTCTAATGTGATCTAGGGGAAAAAAAATAATAAAAAGTTTTGGACATGTTTCAGTGATGCAAAAACCCAATGCACACTACCTGAGAATAACCCTGGTTAAACCTCTCTGCCTACCTGGCCTGGAGGATGAGTCCCTCCTGAGGAAGGACCAAATCCCCTGTGAGACAGTGCTGGCTTTTCCAGACACCTGGCACACAGGCTTTAGGGAGTGGAAGCAAAGCTATACAGCCTTCAACAACTTCAAAAGTGACAAGCTGGGAGACATGAACAGCAGCTGTTTGCTTTGTGCAGGGTCGAGACCCTGTGAGGTGCTGCCATCAGCTCCCTCTTTCCCAGCCACGGGGAGCCTGCCTGGCTGCTTCAGGCCCAGCAGGAACTCGTGCTCCAGTTTTCTGCAGGAAGAAGTTCAAATCCAACCTTTTGGCAAGTTCTTCTTGTCCAAACAAAACAAACCTATGGCTACTCATCCTCCTCAAACCCTGGTACAGGCAAGTGCCCCTCAATACAACAACAACATCCCCACAACCTCCTCCTCCAGCTGGGCACAACACTCTGCCAAACACATTTGATGCTTTGACTCCTTTCCCCTGATCCCTTTGCCATTTCTCTTCCCTGCCCCACTTTTCTTGCTTACACTCCTCTTTCCACTCTCCTATGGGGGGAAGACAAACTGAAATATGCTCCAGAGATGAAATTTCAGTTCACCTCGTGCATTTGAAATCAAGCAGAGTATCAACTTTCCAAAACAAATCTCAGTGGATGTGGAAATAATTATTTTTCCAGCAATTTTTTTTTTTTTTGCTTGTTTAAAGTAAAGCAATATGAAAAATAGATAAAGTTTTGCTGGAAAGGGAGCGTCCCTCTCAGCAACTCTCCTCAAGCAGCGGAGCTGAGACAAGATGAGCTGTCAGCCCTGCTCAGCCCCATGGCTGATGGGTTTGACTCTCCTTGCAGTAGCTCATGCTGATTGTAGAGGTCTTGCTGGTGAGGTGCACCAGAAACCAGAAAGAAATAGGGATGTGTGCAAAACAGATCCCCTGGGTAATTTGTGGTGAGCTATAGAATGGGATTTATGGCACTGGGCAGTGGTGTGACAGAGGGATGGGAGTGGGTTTAGGACATTTAGGGCACTTTGCCTTCAGCCAGATGCATCCTGTAAAATGAAAGCTGCTGCCCCTGGAGAAGGCAGCAAGGACAAGGCTTTCCACATTCAGTCCAGGTCCCAACCACAAAATGTTTGTAACTCAGGAACCACTCCAAAGAAAACCCTTGAGTCACATTTCTTTCAATGATCCTATCAGGCTTTGAAGGCCCAAAACAAGGAGAACCATTATTCTGCAGCCTGGCAATGATTTAGGACTCCCACTCATCTGAAATGCTCAGTTTCCCCCAGATCCCAGGGATATTATCAGGTTTTGAGGGCCCTTTAAACAGCAGCAGCAGCAGCTCAAGGAAAACATCTGGAATAAAACATACTGAAGGTGTTGAAGTCAGAAAGATCCCTGCAAAGGTAGTAAGGAACACCTGAGTGTGAATGTCTGCTGTATGGAACAAAGACACTGCTCTGCTGCCAGTGAAGGAGCTTTAACAAAGGGACATGTTGGAAGCTGACCTGCCCTGGAGCTGCCATCCACGTCTCCTCTTTCACAGTGACACTTGTGACAGTGAATTGTCACTGCTGCACGGCCACTCTCCTCTGAGGGGACAGTTAGCTCATGTCCTGCTAATAAGCCAGGCAGCACCACTGACTCTGAGCAAACTGCTCCATAATTGGCCTTTTGCAGCACAGGACATCTTTAATTAATCTGCCCCTGTTGATGTGTGCTGTTCCCGCTGGAGCTGGCTCACAGAGCGCCGACACCATGCGGCGCATCTGACATTCCCCAAAGATGTGATGTCAGTCGTGTCTCACAATGGTGTGTAATTACTGCACATCAAACTCATCCCACAGATGGGCAAATCAGTGCATGGAGTGCTGGGCTGGAGCAAACCCAGCTGCTCCTGGCCTGCCTCACAGACTGTTCCTGGTGTCTGGGTCACACGCTCCCGAATCAAACACAGTTGGGACCATCGGGCGGTTGCTCGGTCTAAGCCTGAGGTCTGCCAGATCTCATCTGAGCGCTGTGCAGAGTGAAAACCCAACAGGCTGCATTCAGCACACGTGGTTCGATGCACAGCTGTGCTTTAGTAAGTCAGCAGGCATCAACCTGAGTCACTAGAACAGATGTAAGTCCACAGCAAGTACAGGCACCGCTTCAGCTTTTTATTTCTGCACAAGCTGCGTCACACTCCCTTCCATTTGTCCTAACAACCCCCATCTCAGTGCTTTCAGATTAAAGGACAGATACACCCATACCGTTACATATTTTACATAGTTTTATTGCTAATATCAGCAGGTCTCAAATCCAGACACCTGTGAGGACTTTGCTAAATCCATCACCCACTTACAGTGCAGTCCATCAGTCAGAGCAGTTGTCCTCAGCACGGAGCAAGATCAAAGTGTGCAGCTCAGAAGGCTTCAAACCCTGCTATTTTCAGCAGCCTTTGGTACATATCTCTGCCTGAAATTCCCTAGCACTGACATCCTTCTGTTGTCACCCGTCACTGGTTGGACGAAGTCTCTGATTGCACTCAGCAGCACCCTGGCTCTGAAACAAGAGATAGCCGAGTGCTGCTTTTTGGCTCATAATGCTGAGCAAAAGCAGATCTAGTTTTCTGCGCTTGGGACTGCTAAAGCACTAAGTGTAGATAAGAGCAGAGGGCCAAGCTTTCTGGCACATAAAAGGGAGAATACAGCACAGCCAAACTGTGCAGTTTTGCAAAAGGGGAATCTACAAGGATAACCTCCCAAACGCCTGATGATCCTCCTGACACAGAGGAAACACTATGAAAAGAAAACCAGATTTTCCCTTCCTTGTCTTCCTACAATCTTTACTTTTCCAGCCTTAGGACTCAAGAGCAAACAGAGCAAAATTAAATGTGGTTGAGCTCTCAGCTGTCTGGGCTTACCTCTTCTCCCTCAATAGCAGAGAATAACTTCCAAAGCTGTCATTAAGTGGCTTAAATAAGATGGACAGTAAAGTGGTTCATATTGACCCAGCTGTGTCATTGACAAACTGGCAATTAAAAGCACTGATAGCAACACCAGCATTCTGTTTCACTTACAGGAATGTAAACAATAAGCCTGAAACATGCAAATCTTCACTACCTAATACTTCTCAAAAGCGTCATGAAGGGCACTATGGCTTCTACACGGTGCTTTTCAAAATAGCTGAGTGTACTGATTGCTGGCAACTCAGTGACAGCTTTAAGAGCTGTAACTTTCAAAGGAAAAGTTCAGATGAATGCTTATTCAGGTCTTTCTACCTGGTTTGGTTTGATTCAAAAGAGTAGAGGCTAAGAGTGGTTTATTTAGGAGTCAAAAATCCAGCCAGATTCCAGAGCAAGGATCCAAAAATGTATTTAGAAAACAGAAGCACAGTGATTAAAGAAACAGTGATTTGGAGTTAAAAACACCACTGTAGGAAGCCTTGTTCTACAGTGTAAAAGTAATTTTCTAGGGACTGTTTTGTTGAACACCCCAAACAGTAATCAGGCTGCAATGAGTCTCCCAAGATGGGAAAATCTATTTTGTTAAGCACAGATCTGAGTTTGGCAACATTAAAAGAATCACAGCCTACTCCATCTCCCAGAGCTTCAGCTATCACACGGGAGAGTCTGGCTGCCCAAAGTGAAACTGCCCTGCGCATCCCCGGCCACCAGGGAGCTACCAGCCTTGTCCTCCACAAAGCAGTGCTGTGCAGAGCTGCCTCCCCCCACAGCGCTCGCTGCAGCCTTCCCAGGCCTGAACTGTGCCCGGGGAACAACCAGGCACTGATGTCCCACGGGCTTTTGTTACACCCAAGCCATTGAGGTTACAGGAATGAGACCTTAAACCAGCATTAAAGCACTGGGGGTGCATAGAATCTGCCTCTTCATTGGGTGGTGAGGCTGGTCAGGGAATGCTCAGGTTACAGTGAGAGAGATTCGGCCAGTTTGGGTGGCAGAGAGCAAACTCCAGCAGCAGGAGGGGTGGCTGGGAGAGCACATAAAGGCCATGCTGATGGCAGACAGGGGTGCAACAGCTTCAGCCCCCTGTCCAAGCCAGGCTTCAGCTGTAACTCAGCTGGAGACCACAGCCCAGACACAGACATTACCTGGGGAGAGCTCTGGAGGAGCCTGAGGATGTCCTTTGCATCCTCACAACACACAGGACATGCCAGCAGTGAGCTACCACAACCCTGTAGCCCAGCCTGGGCTGCACAGAAGGGACCTGCAGTTGATAGCTGAGTAGACAAGATGCTTCCTAAAGCTGCTGTTTTATTTGCTATTTGCCTGCCTTGTAACAGGATCCAAGCTGGAACCAAGTTTTACTGGCAGCATCCCAGTGAGCCAGGGTAGCTGGCTGCAGGAGTCTGTGACTGACCCTGCAGTGGTAACTCCAGAGAAGGAGCAGAGCCACCTGTACACCAGGGTGCAACATTTATGTCAAAGAAAACAGAGCAGGACTGCCAATCAAGGAACCACCAATTGCCAGCAGACATTAATATTTAAGGGAACAGCAGTAACCAGCTTCCCCAGCAGCCCACAATGGGATCTGCAGGTAGTGCAGCACCCACACAGTGTGCTGAGTACATCAGGGTCACTAAGAGCACAAGATGCACAAGCAGCACTCACTCAGCAAACCCTGTCCCAACCACCAGCAGCACAGCTCAGGACTCTGCATCACCATGCAATGAAAGTCTCTCCCAAAGCAGCATGAATTCCCTCTACACTAACAGCCTTTCCTCACCCACCTCTGGAGCTCAGAGCATTTCAAATTCTTGGTTAACAGCCTGCAAACACATCCCCAGGACAAGTGCTGCCCACAGGTAAGAAAACTCCTGTCCATTCTCAGCCCCTACAGCACAGAGACCAGTAGCTCCATAAATAAGAAAAATGGGGATAAGACACAACATATTTTCTTCCCTTTCACTATAATTTTTTTGCTTCATCACAGATCCTTTGGATGAGGCTGGCAGCCTGGGATGGGGAAGTGTTTTCCAGCAGTCAAGTCCACAAGTCAGTGCTCTTCCTTTCAGACTATTTCAGTGAAGCTTTGCAGTTTCTTGTCTGCTTCCAAAGACACAGAGTAACTCAGGTCACAGATGCCCCAGAACATATATAAACCTTAGAACAGGCAGTGCCTTGGCAAAAACCACTTTAAAAGCAGCTTTCTAAGCAAGGGAACCAACAGACTGTGCTTCAGTCCCTGGGCAGTCACAACACCTTGGGCAAATATTTTGAAGGATATTTTCCAAGCTCTTTCTCTCTGTAGCACACAGATCTTTCCTGGGAAGGAATCCTGCTGGCACCATCTTCAAAAGCAGCTGCACCCACAGCCCTGGGCGATGAACTTGAGCACATCTCCCCACTGCACCCTCTGGGGTCCAGCCCTGACCTCAGAGAGCTGTGGATTTAGGCACTGCCCTACCTGCAATACCTTGAGGCAGGATTTGCCCACCCTTTTTTTTCAGGCAGAAGGAACTATGGATTCATGTGCTCCCACCTCCAACTTTGACAGGACACAGCACAGTCTCAGGCTCATCTTTCTGCAGGGACATGATCTGAGATCAAGGCCACCACTGCAGCTGCTTTGGAAAACCCATGGTGAAAAGCAGCATGTCAGTGTCTAACAACCATTTTTGTGATTTTTCTGATCTTTTTTATTCAAGTATACCACGAACATGCTGATGGTGCAGACAATCTATTTCTGTCAATGCCCCTTCATTTTCTTCTCCTTTGCTAATTTTCTGTGAGCTCCCAGATGTTCCCATGACCCTTAACAAAACCTTTAGTGCTGCAAAGACAGAATTTTGTCCTGCCCATGGCTAACCCACACTTCAAACCTGCTGACTGCTCTGTGCCCCTGGTGCTGGTGACATCTCCCGAGCAGCCTGTCTGCAAACTCTGCCTGACCCAAGACCAGCATTAGGGCAGGAAACAGGGGACAGCAGCCACTGCCACCAGGCCACCTCTGAATGGCCAGCCTGTCACCTCCATGCTGTGAGGGAACACGTTCCCTGTCACCACAGCACGGTCGGCGTGCTGTCCCACACCCTATCTGCTTCCCATCCCAACACGAGCACAGACTCAGCCTTTCATCCAATCCTGAAAGAACGTGTTTTTCTCCTCCTTTTTTTTTTTTTTTTTTTTTTTTAAGTGAACAAGAAGCTACAAGTGAGTATTTGGCCTTCACAACTGATGGGCTTCAGCCAAACCCTGCCATATGTTCCAGCTAATACATGTGGGCTTTGCTTCTCATCCAAGAAAGAAAAAAAAGGACATTTATAAGTTGGGATTCAGCAGGATCATGTGGGAAGGAAGGGGTGGGGAAGTGATGCTATTTCTGTTGCTGTAATTATTTGGTGGCCAAATCCCTGACCCTTGACGTCAGCCCTGGAGGGTCTGTTTAACTGACCAGTTGTCATGGAAAGGAGAAGGACTGGTTGGGAGGTACAGGCTGATGAGGAACAGCTCCTTGCTGCCTGAACCCACCCACAGGCAGACCCCCTGCCTTCATTAGTCATCACCAGCTCATGGCCAAGAAATAAAAATGTCAGTACCTTATTGCTGATACGTTGGCTGGAAACCAAAGCACCCAGGGAAGTTTGTGCCCTCCCTCCTGCCATCCCTTACTGCTGAAAACTGCAGGACCAGCCCTGATCTCAGCTACCCCAGTGCTAAGGCAGAGAAACTCCTTGGCCCTCAGCTGGGTCACTGCGGGTTCACATCGATTTATCCAAACTCAGCCTGGCCTCAGTCCAGGCTGCACACATGGAAATTTGCCCTGTGCAGAGTACAGGGGTTCCTACTCCTCGGGAACAAACCCAATCACAATGACTAATTCATACCACCTCCGAAGGAAAAAAATAAGATAAATAACCCCTCAATTCCTTGCTCCAGACATCCAGCAGAGCTCTGAGCCCAGAATCCTGCTAGCAAGGCTTCAGCAGTGCTCAGGAGGTTGGCAACAAATGGCTCAGCTACTGACATGATGGTTTCTCACCACTGCCCGTGCCATCCACAATGAAGTCACCAGTTGTACAAGGAAATGGGAATAATCCTTGTTGAAACCTCAGCCACAACTAGAGAGTACTGGGCATAAGTTTGCTTAGCAGGGCTAAACTGCATTGCTCATTCACATGCAGTTCATCATCAGCTGCCGTTTGATATTCCTGAGGCCAAGGACAACAAAAGGGCTCTGCAGAAGCCAGAGCAGAGCTCTCGGATGTATGGATGAGATTTAACAGGCAGCACAAAAAGCCACTTAACAAATCCCAGCACACCAAGGCACACAGACAGGGCAGCCCAGCAGCAAGGCTCTGCCACGGAGCAGCCAGCAGGGGAAGGTGCAAAAACCACAAGAGACTAAGGAGATATAAGAACAGGGAAGGAACAGATTCCTGGGTCACATCCCAGCAGCAGGGGTCTGGTTTCTCTTGCATTACTGGTGCCCAGTTTTGTTCCACTTGGGATGTTAACCTGCAATCAACATCTCAAAAAATCCACTCAAACCATGTGAGTCACACCTGTCTCATCCATCATCCAAGCTACATCACCAGGGATTGCCAAGAAATAAGGAGGAATCCAGGCTGACCTTATTTTCTCCAAAAGACTGAGAAATATTGCAGATTGGGACCCACTGCAAGTGTACTTTGAAGCCCTGGCACAACTGCATAGCCATGAAGTGAGAAAGAGGAATTTGGCAAAACAAAGACAGCAGCCCTGGCTATCAAATGGGTGATTACTAGGCTGTATGAAATGAGCTTAGTGGGTCTAAGACCAGTATGTGTTTACTGGTCATGTCCTGATTTGCTGGGCAGAGCTGTGCTAATTTACTACCAGTTGAAATGACGTGGCAAAGTGCAAACAACTTAGTTTTGCTTTTGGATTTGCTCTACTAAAAAAAAAAAAAAAAAAGTCAAACAAACCCAAACACACAGAAAACAAGAAAACTACAGCAGGAAATCACTACAACCAGTTAGTCTAATTTTAGCACATCCCCAGCCCACAGTTAAGTCCAAAATGTCAGGACTGAGTCTCCTGTGAAGACAGGGAGACACCTCCACCCCTAGGATGTGCCTTGTCTGCATTTGCTGGCAGCAGAATTGAACCACTGGGTCACCTCCTTCCCTCTCTGACAATTCTTTCAACTCAAAACATTTTAGAAACATTTCATTTGAATTGTTGAGCAAGAACAGGAGCAGGGGCAGCTGGGTCAGTGTCCCGGGCTTAGGGCAGGACTAAATATCCTGCTCTAAACCCAGGACACTGACCCAACCATCAAGACTCAGAGTTTTCCATCCCCATAAACTGAGTTTATTTTTGTCCTAAATAATTTTAACTTTCTGAACACTAACATTTACCCTCTGCTGAGGAGTAGGAATGCTTTCTCAGAAAATCTAAATAAAGAGACGTTCCAAGAGATTAATTCTGGGATCTGTTTATTTATCCAGTATCTGAGTAATACCAATTCTCAATATTGAAGATAAATAAGCACCACTAATAGTAAAAATCAAAATAATAATGATTATCTGACAGTTTCACTACAGGTCTTTGTCTGAGATGTCATATAAATCCTGCAAAAACAAGACAAACTGCACAGGCAGACGTTGCAGGACAGGTGGTGCCTGTGGTGAGAAATAGCTGCTCCCCCAAAGACTTTAAAGTAAGAGGTTTTACACATTATTCTGTGTCACTGCCCACGAGATGCTGCAAGTGAAGCCACATTTACCCCAAGGCTGTGGCTCACCCCAGGACAGGACCCCATTATCTGTGTAGGTCCATGCAGCATTGTGACATGAAGGAAAACTGAGCAAAATGCTCATGGAAAACAGCAGTCCCTGAGTGAAACAAACCAATTCCCTAAGCAACTACATTGGTGTGAATCCAGAATTACTCCACAATCCCTAGGTGGGTAACCCAGATGTCCGTCAAGGAGACAGAAGTCTCTGGCCCTGTGAAACAGAGATGGGCAGCAGTGAGTAGTTACTGGAGGTGGAAAGAATTTGGTGGAGGTGTCTCAGCAACCATCCCGAGGGTTGGTATAGGCACTCAGACACCCAAACGTGGCTGGTGGAGAGATCACATAAGCACTGGCACAACAATCAGACCAGAGAGGTTAAAGGACAAGGTTTACATACACAACTCTCCTCCCTTGGGTCTGGATCCTCTTAAATAGGGAGTTTTCAAAGGCAGAACTGGAGTCAGGCAATTATCTGCATTGCAAGTGTTTCTGAAGTCTGGGCTCCCACTCTGTCTCTTTTGGTGCTCTTCTGTGGTCTTTTATCAAGTGATTATTGTGTCTGTGTTGCATTTCAGACATCTTGGTGGCGTGGGTGGGCAGGACAGCACAGTGTGACCCAAGGACATGTTCCCAGCAGCACCCCCAGCACTGCCCCATCCGCTGCAGTGCAGAAGACCCACCAGTGAAGATAAAAGTTGAAGTTCTCCCCAAAGAAGATCTTCTTTTTTTAAAAAAAGAAACAGCTTTAAAGAACAAATAAACAGCCTCTCCTAGAACACAGAAAACCTAAACATTATTGTTTTATGCTTGCAACACATGAAGTCATGATGGTAACAGAACTAAAGAACATCTCAGACATGGCAAGGGGGAGCTCAAGCCAAAGACAGAATAAGCCAGATACAGTCAGACTCTTGCCCCTTTTGCTCCACCTACAACGTGGCATTACTAAGAGAGAAGCAATGTCCAGCATGCTGGGGACTTGTTTTATTTGTTGTTTTAAACCCAAGCACAGATTAAAAGGCTTTTACTCATCTAGATCCAAGGCTGGTGGTTACAAACTACATACGTACGATTCCTGCCATGCTTCACTGGTGTGCAACGGGGCATTCAGGCAAGTGGGAGGACAAGACCACTGCAAGTCAGTATTTACAAAGTGAGAGGAAGTGCTCAGCAACAGCACACCAGTATCCAGGGAAAATTAAAACAGGCTATAGCCATCTACCCAGCAAGCAGGCCAGGGAATGCTGTGGCTGGGAACAGGATGGGACAAAGGAAAGAGACCTCAAGGGGAGGGCTCATAAGGTAGAAGAGAAACAAGAACTGGTTGTGCAATTGACACAGTGATCAACTTTTCCAGGTTACTTGTCTGTGGACCAAGCTGATTTTCAGGAGTTAGCCTGGGGACTGGAAGTCATGCTCTGTCGCAGGGTTCATGGCAGACCATGCAGGGCAAGCTCCAACACGGCTCCTGAGTCAGCAGCTCACAGCAGCAAACACTGTCACAGTGTACATTGTGTACATTTCCTCCTCCAATCACTCTCAGAGCTAGACAAACTCCAAAAAGCAGGGTAAGGAAGATCATGGCCTGCAGGCTAGGATTTTACAGAAATAAGATGACTAAAGCAGCAAAGCAAGGACATGACTAATAAAATATTAAAGAGGGCAGAGAGATCCCACCACACCCACCTGCCAAGCCTAGAGGGTATTTCTTTGACAAAGACCAAGCAGCCAGTACACAGCAGAGACCCACCAGCATTTGGCAAACTGTCCTGCCTGTGGGACATGACAGCAGAAACCCACTGAAGAACCTTTTCACTGTGGGCTGGAGAGCCCACTACATGCAGTGCAAGAGTTGAATCCCACGTTTTCATCTCCTTCTCTGTTTCTCACACCCATCCCACCCTGCCTCAGCTAGCTGCACCCAGTGTATTTCCAAATTACCTGAAAACACCACTATCCTAGGAAAAGGAGGAGTCTTCCTCCTTAAATACATAGTGAGAAGCTGCAAAGAAGTCTTACAAACACATTTGGACTTGGGCTGCTTGTTCAATGCAACCTGACTACAGTCTGTAGAGGCTGCAGTCAATCTCAGGAGCCTGATCCCAAGCCCAAAGCTGACAGAAACCTTCAGCTGAATCCACAAAGTGTCCCTGCAGTGCACCACAGTCTGCCCTCACATCATGCCAGAGTCACCAGAAACACTCAGATCACATCTGTGAAATAGTAGGGTGGCCTTCAGAAGACCCCCGTTTCTGTTTCAGAAAAGTACAGAGAAATTAGGAAATGATTGCTAGGTTGATGGGGATGAGCACATCAGAGGCTGCATGCTCTTATAGAGAGATAGCACTGGTATTTCACCTACACACATCATCACCTCCCTGCCCCTTTACAGTACTCTGTGCAGGAGTGTCTTGAGCATCTGCTCAGAAGCAGGAGCAATGCAGCCCAGTGCAGCTGCTGCTATTGTCCAGTTGAAAAAGTCCCAAAAAACCAAAAAAAAAAAAAAAGGAGCAAAAGAAATCCAAAACTTCCAATTCTAGCACCACTTTTCCACCAATTCACTGCAGAGTCTCATTTACATCATCACAGCTGGGCCAGGCTGTGCTGGTGCTTGCTCTGCAGTGAGAGACCAGAGGCAGTGGGAGACTCCAGCCTTTTCCCAAAGCACCAGAAGGCAGCGGGGAGCCCTTCCTGCTCCCAGCACACCAGAGGCACACACAGTGCTGGCCAACGTTTGGCTGTGCATCTGTCCAGCAGGACTGAAAGCCTTTGCTTTTCCTACCCCACAGGAGTGTTGCAAGAATTAGTTCATGTATATTCAGCACCGTTTTTCAAAGTGCTGCACAAGAGCCAAACCCTTCGATTTTTTTCATCTGTTCCTTGCTCTGTCACTCCCTCCTGAAGGGATGTGTTTCTCCCCTCCTGAGAAACAAACAAGCACGAGGTCAGCAAGAGTGGGAGGTGGGAAGAACATTCCAGGCTGCTCCTCTTTTCTCAAACCACCAAACCCTGCCATCCTCCCACTGCTCTGTACTAGTGCCCAGCATCTTGGCCTCGTCATGCAGCCCAGGGAGGAGATGGACAGGGTACACAACAGGGTGCTTAACCTCATCTCATTTCCTCTTTGGTTTCAAGGAGCAAAACATAAGGGTGAAATGGCCCCAGAACTGTGCAGCCTGTGTGTGCAGCCACAGCAAGGCAGGGGGTTCTGCACAAGCCCTGCTTTGCAGCTCCCCTTTTCAGACAAATTGCTGAGCAGATGCTGCAGCCAAAGTCAACGCAGAGGGTGCGGAGCTGATGCATCCCAACCCTCAGGGAACATGCCAAAGCCTTGGCACTCAGGGATGGTTCACATCCGAGTGTATGACATTAGACCTCGTGTTTGGTGCAAGTGCAGGCAAATCCCGTGTGGGGTATTTTCTCCTGTGCACAGACTTGTTGAGCCAGAGCCAAAGGGCAGTCCTGGGAGCACAGCTCAGGTACAGGCAGCAGCCAGGTGAGGACACGGTCAAATCACTGCAGGGTGCTCTGTGGGACAAGGTTGGTCAGTGCTGCTTACAACACCCAAGAGCATCAGAAAGGGTTAAAGGAAAAGGCATTAAAAACACAAACAAGTCTAGTCAAAGAACACCTTCCCTTGGCTCCAGTGCCCCACACCCGGAGAGCCATGCAAATATCAGGAACATCCACTACTCCATCAGAGAGCAGTGAAATCAGTGCTATCATGAACATAAAAGCCCCAGATATTGCAAAAGCAAATTAAGATGAGTCACACATAAAATAAATTTTAAAAGGCCTGCTTTCAGCACATTGCTTTGATAAGCTCAGAATGCCATTTTAAATGAGGGAAATTACCTCAGTCTCAGTAGAAGCATACATGCAAGAACAGCCTATACCTCAAAAATCTTCTGGGGTTTCATATATCAATTTTATGGAAGTGGGAGCCAAACATCCTATTGCTTAATTTAGAGGGAATTTTTTCAGTGAGTTTGACATCAGTGAGTCTGAAAAAAGCTTTGAAATCAGGATAAAAAAATCACTATATTTTTGAGCATGACAAATTTTGTGGCATTTCCCACAGATGCTGACACTACATGGAGCATCTTTCATAGTGAGGACCATAAGCTGCACTAGCACTGCACACAAGGCAAATTACAGTTCCAGTTCACTCCCAGGATTTCTTTCAGGAACTCTATGCATCACATGGCCACTAGAGTTTAAGCCAGTGCTGTTCTAGTCCCTGATTTGTAAAACTGGCCTGAAGGCAACGACAGAAAAGGAAGCATAGAAAAAGCAATATAGCTGTGATTTTCCACTAGGTTTCAGAGTGCTGATGGTTTGCCTCCTTGATGTGTGGCTGCATAAGCACTGCACCACAGGCACCAGCACTGCCTAGGAAAGATGTTTGCTTCTCCAGCTGGAAATGGATTTCAGCAGAACCACCCTCTCAGCACTCTGCTATGCAGGTCTTCACCTAATAAGTTGCCTAAAGTGACTAAAAAGTTATTAATGTGCTCAAATAAAGCAGAATTCCAGAGGGAGATGTTCCATGAATGCTTTAAACATTCAGCTTGGCATGAAACAGAATTCCCATGGTTTCTGTCCTTACTAGTCATGAACAGGAAGCCTTACTACAGGTAGCTGGCTTGACAGAGCACAAGTCTTGAATGAATAAGAAGGACACCATAAACTATCACAATGTGGGTTGGTGGGGGGTTGTTTGTTTCTTTTCCTCTGGTTTTTTTTTTTTTCTTCTTGGCAAGGAAGTTCAAAGAGTAACACCATTTTCTCTTCTTTTTTTTACCAGTTGTAAGGCAGAAGTTACTGGGATAAGAGGATGATACTCAGGATGTCAGTGGCTGCTAAATACTGACTGCACAGTGTTACTTTGCAGGAATACTGTGAAATATTTCACATCACATGAGGATAACGACCATCAGGTCCATGGAACACAGGTTATGTATCTTCCAGCTTCACATATAGTCCCAGGTCTTGACACACGGGATCAGTTCAGCTTGTCTGAAAGGGAAACACCTCTGGCAGAGGGAATTGGGGGGTTACTGAGGGGTTTCTGGGGCCTTTTCTCTGCAAACTGAAGGCAAACAGTTTTCAGAATTATACTATGTTACACTGAAACAAAAACATCCTTTCCCCAAAGCAAACAGAAAAACCACCCAAAACAAAACAGGAAAAGCACAGGTGAGCCAAAGCTGGAGAGAATCCACGTTGCCATCCAGGATTCTCTGTCTCCGGAACTGGCCGTGACCACTGACCGCACACACCAGTGAGAATGCTGGGGGGGACCACACCTGGACGGCTGAGAGAGATGGCAGAGGGGGCACACCCGGGATGTTCGGGAGTGTGGAAGCGCAGGTAACCCTTTGGGGAGGGCAGCTAGGAGGGCCGGGCGGTGCCTACCTGGATGTAAGCGCGCTGCAGGTAGCTGTAGGGCACCCTGCGCTGGAAGTCGGCGCGCACCTCCTCGGCGGCGCGGTGCCGGGACACGGCCCCCAGGCGCGGCTCCTCGCAGCGCCGCACGCACTCTGCGCGCCGCAGCACCGAGCCGAAGAAGGGCAGGTCCCCGCCGGCACCCGGGCCCGGCGCCGCCAGCCGCACCTGCGCTCGGCACAGC
>VXAC01008437.1:808034-914079 GCA_013399225.1 Rhipidura dahli | reverse complement strand
CCCCCCCGCAGCGAGCCGGGGGCGCGGAGGGGGCGCGACAGCAGCCGGGGCTGCTCGGAGCATCCCCGCTCCCCCGCGGCCGTAGGGGTTTGTGAGTGACGTCGGGAAATGTAAATCGTCCCGGAGTGATGTCAGTGGCAGCAGCGGCAGCAGCCTTTCCTCCCGCTTCTCCCTGCCGTGCCCCGCACCTCCTGCTGCCGCCCCGCATTCCCGCGCTGGCGTCCTTATTCGAAGGATGCTTGGTTTTGTCTGCCTGCGAGGCTGCTGCTTGGAGCCGCTTTTTGCTGGGTTCTCCACCCCCCTCGCAGTTTTTACCCCGGCAGCCTCCTGCCTTCGGGAATTCTGCAAATAAGTAATCTGGGATGGGCACAGTGAGTGGCTGGCGAAGCTTTCTCAGCTCCCAGCTGTGTGTTTGTCTCGATTCCTCCACGACTTCTCTCTTCCAATGCTGCAATGCCCTGCTCTGCCAAAAATGTTACTCATTTTTTTTTGTATGAATTTTTATGCTTTTTTGTGACGAGGCGCTTGGCAATGCAGTCTGGTGACACATGAAAAAAAAAATCTTAGTTGGCATTTTATATAATCTCAGTGTTGAACACCTGTCAACAAGAAGTTTTTCATATTAACACAGTTCATTTTTCTGAGTGAGGGGGAAGAGTCAAACCCTGGATCTGGCTAGATGCTTTACTGTAAGCTGTTCTGGGCTCTGCTACTCCAAAGTCTGTGCGTACAGCACTGTGCTCAGTAGGGTCTCTCACAAGGCATTGTGGTATTATTTCTTTCAGACATTTCAGGAATATCTCCACATATACTGCCTATTTTCTCGTAGACTAAAATAGTTGCAAATGGGAGATGCTTGAAACCCACTTGGTCCAGATTTTGTTGCTGCATCAAGCCAGATGTTCCTCACGGTCATGCTGTGCATCCCCCTCTGCTGCTCCAGTGACTTTGATCAAATCATGCCTTGTTTATACTGCTGTGTCCAGGATCAGAAACAGGGCTCAGCAGCCTCTCATAGGGCAAGTGATCAGATTATGGAGTCAGTTTACAACAGTTTCACATAAAGAAAGTTTTTTTCCACATGGCTAGAGATTTACTAGAGTTCTCAGCGAAGATCTTTCCCATCTGGCAAAGATTTCATAACAATTGTCCTTGTTGCTTTCTTGCAAATTGGCACAAAATGTTTTAGAGGTTTGGGTGTCCCTCCACCCTTCTGCCTGCCGGGCTGGCATGCTGGGGAGGGTGTTCACAACGGGGGAGCCCAGCACCCCGAGGGGTATCTGCAGTGGGAGGGGTACTGGCTGTAACCATTTGCCTGTGCAAAACAAAGGTCTAAGGTCCAGATAAAGCCTCTTGCAAAGAAAAGTTTATCAGCACTCCTGGGGAGCAGAGGCGACATTATGAGAGGGCTACTTAAACCTTCTCAAGGGTCCCAGAGGTGCCATTGATGACTGCAGAAGTTTAGAGTGGGAGGGAGCTCTGCCCCAAATCACAGGGATAAAATGCTCGGCTCCCTGGGTGCAGTTTCTGAACAATACATCTCAGATGATCTGTTTGCACAAGTGCTGTACCTAATTCCACATTGCTTCCAAGTCAGCAACATCTCTGCACTTGCAGTGGTAACAGAGGCCCTGCTTAGGAAGGAATGCAGATAGTACATGAGTGACTGGAGAGAGAAGGAAGTCAAACAAAATGTTTTATTTCACACTGCTGCATGTTCCAGTCCAGATCTTTTCTTTCATTAAAAGTCCTTTTTAAAACAGTGAAGAAAAAGTTCTTTGTTCTGACACCCTGCAGCCCCATTCCGCTGCCCTTCTTCTGGGGTTTCCTCGTAGGCACCCACTGGCTTTAGGACCAGGCTGCCAGCAACCCCACTTTGCAGTCTCCCTGCCTGGGGTCACACTTTCTTTGTTCACAAACATTTGACTTTCCCTCACCTTGTTGGTCTGTTGTTACCTAATTGGAGCAAAGAGATCAGCAACAGTTGGCATGTACAGGGCTCTTAATCCAGGGTCTCTCTCCAACATTCAGTGCAGCTGCTTGAACAACCACCTTTAGTTCTACGACCCTGCTCACTGCCACAGCAGCAACCAGATGGAGAGAAGTTTGCTGGTCCCTTTATTGTGGGTCTTGTTCTTGCAGAAGCTCTGGACCATAACATCCAGCAGTGCTGCTGCTACAGCCATCAGCATCATAGGCAACTTGGGCTTGCCTTCATGGAATTGGAAAGGAACTGGGTTTGAAAGCCTTGCATGTATAAGGACAGGGTTTCACCCAGCACAGCAATTACTGGTTTAGGATGTTACAACTGTGAATCAGGCCCCAGGATGCCTGAGATGTCCCTCATGCCTTTAATGAAAGGAATAATTCTAAAAATGTAACAACTCAGCCCGTGTTCAGATGTTGATCCTGGCCCCTGTGCAGTTGTTTTGAAAAACCTTTTCCTATGTAAATAGGTTCATCTGAAGCTTATTTTTTTCCTTGAAAACTCTGATATGTGAGTCAAACCACTGATGATTTGGCAACAAGATAAGAGCAAAATTTAAAATGCCTTTCAAAATGGCTTTTCAACATGCACTTTACAAGCAGACCTAGGTTCCAAGCCCTCTCTGTTTCATTTGTAGACTTGCTTTCATATTTAATCATGGGCAAACTTTATAATTCCAAATCAAACACAGGTGACCTCTTCAGCCATGTACCTTAGTGAGAGAGAGTGCTTTGAGTCAGATGGAAAAGTACAACATACCCTTATTGAAGGGCTTTGGTTTTTGTATAAAAGTGCAAGTTAATTGAATATATCACATTCATTAGTTAAGTACTTCATGATTTAGACTCAAATCCATATCTGAATTCCATAGAATGCTTCCATCTACCCAACAGCTTTTTTGTTCAAGAAGGTGTGAGAGTGGTTGTGAATGTCAGTAAATATCAGGAACTTAATACCAAATAAAAAGATGTGCTGCAATATTAATCATGCACCATATTTTGCCTTCTAGGAAAAATCCATCATCAGAGTTGTATAAAACTAGTCTGGATTTGGACGGAGTGAAAGGATGAGTGACCAAGGAGGAATTTTCTCTGTAAATTATTATTCTTGGTATAGCAAGATGTAGCACATTGCAAGAGTGTAGAATATGGGTGGAGAGAGCACAGGGTGCCAGCTGGGGATGCCACTGCATGTGCTGCAGGTTTTACCTGTTGTTTCTTTGCTGGTGACTTACAAATCTGCTTCCCCACAGCCGTCCCACTGTATGTTTGGGCCTGTCTCTAATGCATTCCTCTGCTGACGACATGAGGTCAGCACAGGTGAACAGGTCTTGAAATTTTCTCCCTAAACATTTTAACTTTTACTTCCTTCTAGCAATATTTGTGTAGGTTCAGGACCTGGGAGCAGCTATGGCTTTCTCACAGACATCTGACCTGTGGTCAAACACTGGCTGTTATGTCATAAATTACAATTCCAAGAACCTGGAATGTCCTCTGTCCTAGCAGCCCTCTATTCTGCCATTTCTCCAAAGCATGTCCATCTCATATCTTGCTGGTGACAGCCTCTTTTTGTTAATGACTTCCTCTTGACATTACCTCTGCAGAAGCACAAAGTGATTGCCAGCAGAGCTTTGCTGACAGCATTGCTCTAAGCGCATGGCCTGCCCTTGTATCCTCACACACACTGTCAAGGTCATCCCATATCCTCCTTTGCAGCATCCAGTAAAGTTGCCTTGGCACAGACTTGTCCACTTTTCTCTCTGCTGCATGCCATTATTAATACCAGCTTTGACAGCTCATTCTTTTCTTTGTGCTGGTCTGTCCTGTCTTTCTGCTTCATTTCATGGGACTTACTGTGCCTGTTTTGGACAGGGTTTTGTGTTCTAGAATTTGCCATTGCTTCCCTACTGCAGCACAAACCAAAACTAACTCCCCAAAGCCATTTCTGCAATCATCCTTCCACTGTGCCTCTTGAGGCTTTGGACATGTGTGCCTTAGTGTGCAAGTGCTTTGTGATACACAGAAACCCCTGTGCTGCATCTGTTAGAAAAACCTTAATTCCTTAAAGAGCACAGACAAATACAACACAAGCTTTGCTGTTGGCACTTGGCAGAGAAATACAATCCTGTAAATCACATAAGCAGAAGATCCTTCTGTCTTCCCATGTGTAGACAACAGTATAACCTTATGGAACTCCAAGTGCCTTCACACTTGGCTTACTTGGAAACTTGGACCTGAGTGCTGTTATAAATTAAAAAACACTTTATTTAGAAATAAAGTTCAAAAAGTATAAAATGCTGGACCAAAGGCACACTGGTGTCTTGAAGGAGTTGGCCCCATGCCTGTACATTTGAGCTTGGATTTAAAATACCTCCATAATTTGGGAGGACAATAATTAATAACACTAGAGAATTATTGTATTGTGCTCTACATACCACTTTTCCTATACTGACAGACAAAAAGTTTTACATAACTAGAGCTGCTGTTATGAACAGGAAGGTACCTATAAATGATATAAACTGGGAAAATTAAATCAGAGACTCATATGACACAGTTATTTTCAATGCATAGTCCGGAGTTAATGAGACGTGTGAATGGTTTCATTGTGTGACTGTCTGAACTTTAGCTGTGAACTGTGGCAGTTTCAGAGTGTGAACAGGGTCCAATTCATGACTGCTGTAATTGGACCGAAGTTGGTGACATTGCCAAAATGATGGGTCAAGTGTAGAGCGTGTGCTTGCACAGCCAGAGCCTGGCTGCAGCTCCAGGAGCTCACACACATGGATGGATGGATGGATGGATGGATGGATGGATGGATGGATGGATGGATGGATGGGGGTGACACAGGCTGGCTGAGGTGGCCTCTTTGAGTAGGGTTTGAGGGACACAGAATTAATCTAGGAGGGGCAGAGCCACAGGTGACACTTCTGTCTGACAGCCTGCAGCCCTCTGGGGTGGTGTGTGAAGGGAGAAGGAAGAGAGGGGATGGCAGAGAGAGGCCACACAGAGCAAACCTCCTTGTCTGACCCAAATGAGGTTGTTGGAGACGTGTGTGTGCACATGGAGTGGCCCAGGCTCCCGTGCAGCTGGTGTGGATTTTTGCAGACTCACCACCTCTTCAGGGAAGAGCTCCCCATGAAAATCCTGCCTGTGAAAACCTTTGGGGTAAACATCTGGTGGATTTGATTCCCTGGTTTCCTCGTGCTGGCAGCTCTGCTGTTTGTGCCAGAAGTGTGAGGACTCAGCTGCTGTTGCGTGACACGGAAGAATCTGAGTTTGTGAAAGCAAGATGTGGGCATCCAAGTGGGACAACAGGAAAATACTCAAGGGCCTCTCAAAAGCTATCTGAAGCAGTCGGTGTCTTTTAGTGGAAATGTTAAATAAACCCTCATTAAAATCAATATAACTACCCCTAAATCCAGTGTGGCCATATATTTCCTCTGTGTGACCTCATGCTTATTTCCCATATGCATTAACTTATAATCTGAGCACCTTGATTCTTTTTTCCCATTATTTCTCTTATCAGCTCTTGTCTGGTTTCAAAACACCATTGAGGACTTAGAAAACATTTAAGAATAAGATTATGTATAAGCTATGGGGAGGCTGAGCCAACTCAGGTAGATGCTGCATCTCACCCAAAATATAATTTGCAAACAGCCAGGTTTTATCCACAGACCTTTCTCCCTGGATTGCCCAGCAGTGAGAGACTGTGACTCCAAGAGTAAATATTTGTCTTCCCCATAGAGCTCTCCACATGAGCCAGACTCCAACTTATTGAAGAAAGAAGGAAACATCAGTCAGGGGGAAGAGGCCCACAAGGAGGGCAACCCAACAGGAGAGAATGGAGAGTTGTTGCAGTGGGAAACCCAACATCCTGCCTGAGAAAGCAGAGGGGTGAAGAGAGCAGCAGTGGCAGCCCAAAAGACAAAGTCCACTGAGGAAATGAGAAAACAATCAGGCAATGGCAGGACACACACAGCAGAGAGGAGCTCCCTGGTTAAGCACCAGAAGTGATAACTGTGATCCATCCAGGACCACAGCAAATACCAGAGGCTCTCACCAACGCTGGCATGGCACAGGCATAGAGGGGACTCCTGTGCTGTCAGTCTTTCCCAATTTTAATTTGATGATTCAGTGAAAAAGTGAGGGGCTGAGAGACTGTGAAGACATGAAGCTTCCACAGACAGACTTCTTTCACAAGCACTGGGCTCCCTGTGGCTCCCCTTCCATAGTCCACCTTTCCTGTACATTAGTGCAGTTCTGACTGAGCTGACCAAGAGGTGCACATAACCTCTACAGCCCCATCAGCTGCAGCACAAGGGAAAACAGAAGAAATTATGTGCATTTAAGTATAAGTTGGAGTAGCTTTTGATCTCCTTAAAGACCTGCCCTGGTTAAAAGTCAGAAGTCTTCATGAGGGTGAAGTGCTGTTGGGACAGATCACAGACACACTGTGCACGCAGGGAGAGAGGCCCTGAGGTGATTAAAACTACACTCCAGAGCACATTTGGCTGAATCACTTTTACTGCAAGGTGTTAGGTTTATATGGCCATAGTTTTCATCCTAGAGAATCCTAAAATGTTCTGCTAATGCTATACACATAAAACTCACTTCACTACAGCTGCTAGGCAGACAGATTGCTGGCACACTGCTTCCCACCCAGATGTGGGAAGGGAATAACCAACCCAGGACATCTCAGCAAAATCCTGTCTTAAGGGAAATTACTCCTGGGAAAGGAAGCCGAACTTGAATTCTTAACATTTTGTGTAATGCAGAGTCCTCTGGGGGGCCTTGGTCAGTCTTCACAGTTGTAATACTGGAGTCAGAGTACTGCAGCCAACTGTGTGGCCCTGGGCAAATGAGAGGAAACACCACAATGTCGGAGTTGTGCCGGGAGCCTGCAATGGACCCCGCCCAGATCCACCCGGAGATGGGTCCCTAACAGCGACACTGCCGTGCTTGGGAGCACACAGCAGCAGGGGCACCTCCTGCCCCCAGCCCACGAGAAACCTCCTAACACTCAGTCAGCTCCAGCTGAAAGGGAGACTGAGGGTCTGTGGCCAGCTAAGGTGTGCAGGAGGTTGCACCATCATTCCTCCCCTTATCCCATCTCTTGTACCTGCATCAATAACTGGGGAGAGCTGGGGGCTGCACAGATACTGTGCAGGGCCATTCCTGCTGGAGAAAGGGCTGGAAGGGGTGAATGGAAGAAGGAGACCTGGAAGGAGTGGATTAATGTCATTATTTGCAGAACCACTGCAGGCCAGTGGAAAATATTCAGTTTGGAAAAGATTCTGCCAATCCAAGCAATGACATGTTCCCTCATTCCCTCTCTTTCCTTCTCTTCCCCCATGGCTAATATTTAGGCTTCATTAAAGCTGAAGTAAAGCTGGACAATCTCCCCTGCAGCAGCAAACTCACTCTGGTTTCACAGTGGTGTAAATCACAGAAAGACTGGGCATGGAAACCATGGGATATGGTGGAGCAGTGGTGTAAGGACACAGAGTGACTCTGGTTTGCTCAAGAACAACACTCTAAGATGAGTATCTGCCTCAGGATCCCCTGTCCCACCCTCCCCTACCCTTCTAAGGGACACCAAGCTCCAGGGGCACCAACTGCACACCAGCCAGGGGAGGCACAGAGGGTGGCTGTAACATCAGCTGTGGGACATATGGCAAGAGCAGCAAATCCAGATGGTGATAATGGAGAGGAGCAAATATCCTGAGTCATTGAAGTGTTCCCTATAATTATAGAAATTGCAGAATAGAAACACTCTTGAAGAATGGGAAGGGAAATTGCCTCTGTGTTCCCTGTGGTGCAGCACTCTGTGAAAGCTGATGTTTCTCTGATTAGTGGCTGTTTCTCCGAGGGGAGCAGGAGAAGGCTGTGGAGGGAGCAGATTCCCAGCAGAGCAGGTGCTGTGCACCCAGGCAGCCTGAAATCACCCAGAACAGAGGCACCAGCTCCCCTGACTCTCCTTGCAAGGGGGGACACCCTTTGCTGGCTCAGGCATGGAAGGTGAGCAGCCCAGCAGAGAGGATGTCACTGGCATAGCCTGTTCAGTACAGCTTCAGCAGTTTCTCTGGGGCCTTTTTTTGGCTGAGGATGGACTGGGGGGAGGGAACAGATTTCAGCCTTACTGTAATCACTAAAAATAGACCCTAGTGTGCATTCCCTCCCTCTCTCCTACATTGCATTACCTCTGGGACTTGTCCAAAAAAAGATTCCAGAGGGTAGCCAAGAGGAGATGATGTCTGAACACAGTAGCAAGGACTCAGTTTTCCTTAATTTTCTAGTTTATGTTTCAGCTTTTAGTGGAAAATAAGTAAGGCACAGACAGTGCTGCTTTTGTATCAGCCTCTTGCATCGAAGGTCTCAGCTGTTAGAAATTAGGCTGTGGTTACTTCTTTGACCCCTGTAATTTCTGCAGAGAGCAGTGATCTGGTCTCATAAGCATCCCCCTGGCCAAGCCTTCAGGACTAGGAGTGAAATTTGCTCTGTGTGCCAGGCCAGGGGTGGTTTTTTGAAGTATATGTCCAGGGAAGGATAGCTAAAAGCTTCAGCAACCTTTTGCTGCATTAACCCATCATACTTTGACGAGCCAACATCTCAAATGGGCTGGATCCTTTCTGGAAGGAGAAAAGAGGTTTCTCATGAGAAGTGGGATTTTAATGGCACAAGAGATATGTGAAAGCTTTAATCTTAGTACCAGGGTGTGTTTCTATTTGAGAAGATTCTGACCTTTTTTTTGTCAGGAAAGATTGCTGTGAGCCTGGCTTTGCAACAGGCTGGATTGTTTATTTATTTCTTTAAACAGCCTCCATTGTTATAAGCCAGGAAGGTCACTCAGAGCAGCAGCTGCTGAAGAGGCTGGCAGGCTCCCCAAAGCAAAGGTCACCAGAGCACTTCCAAAGGATTAGCAGCTGGCTGGGTGGAGATGCAGGCCCAAAAAGCATCTCAGAAGGTCCTTGGCCACAGCTGGATGCTGCTCTGGGGGTGCCTCGTGCCCATAGGGATAATGCTTTTAAACAGCACATGCTTGGATAGGCTGGGTTGGATGGATTTTGGGAGACCCACACTGGGGAGGGTGGGGAGTGTGTTTCCTCACTGGCTCCCAGCTGGAATCAAGGGCAGAATTGCTGTGAGTCTCTACCATCCTGTTTGCCATCCTGTGCCTCAGGGCCTCCGTTCTGTCGGCATCTGCAAAGGCAAAATTGAGCCTTTATTTATCAGTGGTGCCCCTGTTGCACTTATGGAACAAATTGCTGCGTAGAGGAAAATGCAAAGCTCAGTTTTGTTGTGGCATTTCCCACCAGAACAGGCAGCAGAAATCCCTTTCTGCAGATTCTGAAGTCCTGTGTCAGAACAAGAAAAGGGTTCTACTCCATTTTGGGCTCAGACCTCTTCTTGCCAATTCAGTCACAACAGAGCTTGAAATCTCTCCTCTGTGGCAGTCCCTGAAGGGGCCTTGTGGCCAGGAGGTCTTTCAGATGGAGCTCCAGGCAGGCTTTTGAAGCTCAAGACTCAAACTGAGGTAAGACACATGGCAGGACACTTCTGAGGGAACAGGGCTCTTACTTCCCTGCTACCATCCCTCTCCATGGGACTCCAAAATCCTCCTTTGCCACTACAGAAGAAGCAGGCAAGGCAACAAGAGCCCACCCTGAGGGCTTGAGGATGCTCTCAGCCCCTGAATAGAGATGACAGAGCTGTTCAGAGGGCAAAAGGTCAGCACAGCCTCCAAAATTTTCTGAATGCCAGCGTGGAAAATGCCCTCAAATGCCTGAGCCCTGCAGCAGAGTGGGTAAGGAGGCAATTCCTTACATCACAGGGGGTTCTTCAATGCTTCACACAACCAGGCAGGGCTCAAAGAGTGACAGAGCTGAAAGAGAAAATAAATAAGGGATGGGGTATGTGATCAAACCTATGCCCCTTTGGAAGTCTTAATGAGTAGTCAGTCTGTTGTTTTACAGACAGCAACATATCTTGGGACAAATAATGCTGATATATTGTAGGATTTTCAAACACATCTTGTGCTAATCTTCCAAACTTCTAGGAAAAGGAGAGCATGTGGGGGATTTTGTACCCAGTTAATTTTATGGAGTGCATTGAGTAAAGGTGGATTTAGACATCATTTCAAACATGGCTTTGTGTTTCTTCATTGAGGAGGCAGGGTACCGTTTTATTGCCTTGTGTAAATTGCTTGTTCTTTTATTGAAGCATAAAAACATTTGGCAAAGCTACAACGACCCATTATCTTTCGATTGGGTGGGCAATAATTCCTTAAACAAACAAAAAACCTTATTAAACCCTCAAATACCTAGAAATCAAAACAACTTAAGAACAGGGACATCCAATATGCTGCGGATAAGGGAGAAATGAACGTGCTTTTTAACTACTGAGCACAATTAGATCTGGAAAACCACCTTGAAAGCTGAAATAAAAGTGTGTTTGATGTCAGCATTGCCTGCAGTGTTTCCTTGTGTTTCCTTCTGCCTCTCTGTCTGCCTCTAGGCCTGCTACACTGCTGGTTATAAGCACTGATCAAATCCCAAGGAACTGCTGATATTCTGCTTCCAGATGAGTTTGCAGATACTAATCCAGCAGGGAGAGGTGGCAAAAGGGAGGCTGGCAGAGATCCTTGTATTTGCTCAGCCGCTGGAGAGGGATGTGTGCCAGTACTGGACTCTGCAGCAGGGCTGTTGTGGTGTCTCTTTGAACACACACAGGATGCAGATCGAGCCATCAGCTAACCCCCTCCTGCAGCAGTCCTGCTTCTGTGAGAGCTGACCTCATCTCAGAAAAACCTCAGCACATTCAGCACATTCAGGAATTTGTGAGTCATCCCTGGGAAACTTTTCTCCCTCTGCACTGACATCTGAGCAGAACAGCTCATACTGCACTGGCCAGAGCTTCTCTACCTGCTGGGGCTTCAGGGATTTTCCCCATCTCCATGAAAGCAGCTTGAAATCAGGATCCTGCCTATCAGTGGCACCTGCAGTGGCTGTGCCCACAGCTGTTTTCTTCAACACCTCCCTCTCCAAAGAGCAGCATTCTGATAGACATGCAAGGGACAGTCTCTAGGCCAGGGGGGTGGCTCATGGACAGGACAGAACCTGAGGAGAGAAGACAGCAAAATCCAGCTGTGATGACAGTGTCGAGGGTCAATATTGACATCACGGTCAGTACCAGGTAGCAGCAGGCAAGGGCCCCTCCCAGGGCTGTGGTCTTGGTGAGCCACCCTCAACTCTGCAGCTGCTTTAAAACTGCCACTCCCTTTGGCTCCTGTCCTCAGCATGGCCCATCTCCAGGCAGAGGTCACCTGGGAGCAAAAAAACTGGCTTTGAGCATTGCTCCCCTGACAGGAGGGATCAGCAAGACC
Source organism: Rhipidura dahli (assembly GCA_013399225.1). Taxonomy (NCBI): domain Eukaryota; kingdom Metazoa; phylum Chordata; class Aves; order Passeriformes; family Rhipiduridae; genus Rhipidura; species Rhipidura dahli. The sequence continues at coordinate 902,711 of VXAC01008437.1, read as the reverse complement.
TACCAGGAGCTCCAGTGCAAGTGAGAGGCTGCATGGAGTTTTCAAGCTCATGATGGTCCAGTTGACAGGAACACCCAAAGTCTGTGACCTTCCTCCCTCACTAGTCATGGCAGGTCTCTGCAGGACATAAATGTGGCTTTGCAGGGGTCCCAGAGGATGCTGCCCTAACCACTGAAGACATAGGTGAAGACTGCAGAAGAGCAGATGTAAAAGCATTCTTCAGGCTTGGGACAGACCTGACAGAAAGAAATGAACAAGCAAGTAGAGAACCCAGAGTAAAATAACTCTGTCCATGTCACACTGGGGAGGTACCAAATTGCCTAACAGCTGGTGCTGGATTTTCCCTAATTGATGCTGTATCCATCCCACAAAGACTTTCCATGAGGGGAAACCATGCCCGCTAAGGGAGCCCAAGGGAGGTGTTTGGTTTTCCAGGGGAGCTGCAGCGAGCATGTTTGTGTTAAGAGAAACCCGAAAATATCTGAAGCCACTCCCATCTGCAGAGAGGGCCTGCTCAGTCAGATGTCTTCCCCAAATGTAGCATTTAGGAAAAAGGAGGCTAATTCCTGCTCTTCAATGGGAGAATGGTGTGGAAGGAGTTTGGGCAGCTGGAGGAAATGGCAGTAAAGGCATGAGGAATTCTCATAAATCATCTGTGACTGTTTGGATGCTCATTCTCTGGGCCAAACATCACTGATTTTGTTGGAGTTTCCCCAGTGAGGCTTGGCTGGGATAAAATGGGACCTTTTTTCTTCAACTGTGTGTCCACTTTTTCATCACAAAACATCACAGAACTCATTCTTCCTCATGCTGCACCCCTAGCCTTGCGAGCACACAAACATTCCTGTGTGAATAAAATGAGCTTCTGTGCTCAAAAAAGCAATACTTGAGGATTTCGTGTGTCCAGCCCAAAAGCTATGTCAAGGCTGGGTTTCTTCTGCTCTGAACGATGAGCAGGGTCAACACAGAAGTGGGCAGAATTAGCCCCAAATACAAGAGAAGCCAGCTACCAGCTGATGCCAGAAGCATTTCATCTCTGCAGTGGTCTGGCCATTGAGATTTCTGCTGCACTTAGCACAGAAAACTGAAGCCTGAGACATTTCGGTGACACTCAGCAATGTGACACCCAGACAATAAATTCTTGCCTCTCAGCATGTTGGGGGGAAAGTTCCAGGCAGGCACCCATGAATACATCCCACCCTCTTCTCCCCCAGGCCCCCAACCATGCTAGTTGTCTTATTTTTGTCCTAGCTATATTTTTCTGTCCTTTATCCAAACAGCTAGGAGAGAAAAGATCATGATGCCCCTCCCTAAAACATGCTTTGATCTGGATCTTTATCATATATCAGTGCTACCCATTTATTTTAAAGAGCTTCTGCTGATTTCCAGCACAGACTGAAAGGCCAGCAAAACACAGAGCCAAGATCAGGCCCCTGGTGCAACCACTTCCCCCTGAAGGGCTGAGATAACTAACACTGCCCTGTACCAAAATGATCTCTCATAGTGACAGGTGCACATGAAAAAATTAGACAGAAGTCTCTCCACACATGGAATATTTCAGTGACTGTCAGGTTAAACTCTGCTACCACAGGGCAGGAAACAGGCAACTGTGCTGGTTTACACCAGTTATGGAGCTGGTCCAAGCATTAGATGCAAGGTTAATTAGGCACCTCATCATGAGACCAGGGAACAACTTAACCCATTATATACACAATTTTTACAATATTTATCTGTTATGACAGCACTCGGGGTTTGTGCAAAGTGCTGTAAAAATCCAGAATAAAAACCCTCAGTCCCCCTCTCTCGGGATCTCACAACATAAAAAATGAAAGTGGATAGACACAGAGGAAAATGAATAAAACAGAAGCTTATGATGCCTAAATTCATGATGAAAAACTAAACCTAGGGAACCACACCCCCTTCCCTCATCCCACCAAGTCCCCAGTCATGGAAGAGGGTCCCAGCCTCCTGCTGCCTTCCCTGCCCTCAGTCCCAACCTGGCGTCTTGCAGATGGGACAGAGAAGTGGACCCCCACTGTGAGTTACAGGTTCAGGTGGGTTTGATATTCATCCAGTAATCCAGAAAGATGAAAAGACACCAATGCTGAGCCTGGCCAGGTTTCTTAAAGAAGCATAGGACCCCAGAGATCCACAGGACTGGTGCAAGACCAGGGGAGGGCAAAGAGCCACAGGCACTGAAGGCAAACCACAAATAAATGGCTTTATCAGGTCATGCAAGGAAGTTCTTTATTCCTAAATTAGCTAAGCAAAATGAAGGATGATGTGAAACCCTCTGAAATCAGAGGCTTTCAGAGCTGAGGGTGCTTTATTTTGCTTCCTGCTGTTCCCACAAACTGAGTGCTGTGCAGGAGATCTCCAGGGTATATTGTCCATTATTCACTCTTCCTTCCTTCTTCCCCCTCAGCACTGTGGTTTGCTCACACTCCAGAGGAGATGTTCATGTCATATGAAACAGTTCCATCCTTTGTTTTCTCCTCTTCAGCATGCAGCTTCAGGTCTTAGTGCAAGTGTTTAAATGCTGCTCTGAGGACATAACTTCACTTTAAGCTTTTCTCTGACTGTTTTATGCTGTTTCTAAATGCTACTCTGGTGTTCATTAATTTCTTTGTGCAAGAAATAAATACTATTAGCTCCATGTTAGCTGTATCAAATGAATCCACACAAAATCAAAATTAAATACAGCAACAAATTTTGGTGTGCCTTCTGGGGCATCAATGTGCTGATTTTTCAGAGTATGGCATATTCAATCTATCTAGAACACAATTTATATTAACATCAGCCATACCAGTGAGCATCTACAAGCCCCACCACACTGAGAAAGTGCTACAAGAATTTTTCAGACACCTGTAACTTGTCCAGTTTGGGGAAAGCAGAAAACCTCCCACTCAAAGTGGGCACTCCCTGCCAAACCTCCAGGCTTGGGCAACACTTTTGTTTTTCCAACAAACCAGAGGCAAGAATGCACAAAACTACATATCTGTCCCAAATCTTGGCCACAGAGAATAGGACAATTATAGCTGAAACATTCCAAAACCACGGAAATGCCTGAGATGGACAGACCACATGGAAACCTTTAGCTCAGAGTATTTAACAGAGTGCCAGAAGAAGGTCTGGGAGGTGCTGCCCAGAAGTGCAGGTGGGCCCCCAGCCCATGCTTGGTGCCCACAGGGACAATCTGCAGCAGCCACCAGGGCTGACCCTGCTGAGGGACGGGGTCCTGCATCATGGCCAAGCTCTGGCACCTCTCCCAAGCCAGATGTCCCTGCTCGGCTGCCCCTCACTGGGACAGAGCCTTGAGGAGCATGGCTGAGCCTCATTAAAAGCAGCATGAGTAGGAGGTGGCAGTGGAGGCCATGTGCAGCCTCTGCATTCTCCTCCTCTGAGGCTGAACAGAAGCCCGGACAGATTTATTTTCAATATCAACAACTATTTACTGGTCTGGGAGGGACTCTGCAGGATTGTGGCACAAGCTTTGTTGTCACAGCATCCAGACCCTGCTCCAGTGAATAATGAAGGAGTAACTGCTGGAAAGAGGGGGGAAAACATGCAGAGTAGCAGAAGGAGGTGTGCAGCACACTGAGCTGGGGCCAGGCTCCTGGCAGGGGCTGTGTGAGGGTGGCCCTGTGCCCAGATGGTGCTCGATAGGAGATGCACAAACAACTGGGCTGCACTGAGGCCTTGGCATGGCTGTAGAGGGACTGTAGGACTGGACATGCCATTTTCCCCTGAACTGTAAAACCACTGCTGGCTGCCCTCGCTTATTTGAAACAGCAAGTGTTTGAGTGCTGGGCAAATTCCAGGTTGGATGGCTTCATTATGCCTAGTTAAATGGTCATGGTGGGTTTTAATTAAGCACATAATTCTTTTTGATTGCCTGCTCTAAGCATTTGTGCAACATCACCAGACACTAATAGACAAGTGTGAGATGGAATGCAGGGAGCTCCGAGCTCCCTATGGCCATACTGTAATTGTCATTGTTACCTTTCCCAGCCAGGTAAGCTGTCACTAAATCACCTGCACAACAGATGTTGGCTATTCTGACTGCAAGCAGGTGCACCTGCCAGGATGGTTAACCTTCTCCAATAAAATCTGAAGGATGATGGCTCCAGAGCAAGCTGTTAGGAATCCTGCTTGTACTGTCCTTGCTTTGGCTTACCTAGAAGTAAAGAGAAAAGCCAGCAAAAATTAAACTTCTGGGCAGGTATGTGTTTGACTCTCAGATCCACTGGTGGAACTTGAGTCCAGCAACACAGGGGTTCAGCACAGTTTCCTGCACGGTGTGTATCCTCCTTGCCCAGTGTCAGTGCTGGGCTGCCTGGGCTGATCTCCTGATCTCCTGAGTCACTGGTTGGTTTTCCTGCTGGGACTGCCTGAAACAGCCATGCTGGGTATTCCCCAGGCAAGGGGAGCTGCTGGCTGTCACCAGACCGAAGGCATCATGCTCACTTTGCAGAGCAAGCTCTTGACTCCTTCCTGATGGTCCTGGTTCCCATGGGGATGCTAAGAATATCAACACAACAAGGACTGGAGATCACCCTTCCTCCTCCCATCGTGGACAGATTACAAATGCTACAAGTAATGCCCAGGCTTTGTGGGGCTCATAGCCCCACTTTATAAAAGAAGCCTGTTTGTTGCATGGTGCATTTGGGGTTGTGGAAAAATTTATGAAGTGTACTTGTACTTGACAGCTTTTTCCAGGAGGGCTTTGAGCTGTTTTTCTTCCAAGAGTCTGCATTCAGTTACAGCCTGGAATATGTGATCTCACAGTGTTTGTATTTATTCCTCTCACAAAACCATTTTTACAGCCCCAGTATCTATAGGTTACTGTGAGGCACCGAGTGAAGTCATTGCAAGGTCACCTCCAGGGTGATGCCTCCTACATGCAGCACATCAGTTTGGCTGCAGGACAGCTACAGCTGAAGCTACTCTCTGTAGCTGTGAACTGAAGAAACACATGCAAGGGATGTTAAACTGATGAAATAAGACAATGTAAAGGGAAAACACGCTATAGGGAAAACACTCTCCTGGCTGGGTGTGGGAAAGATTTGAGTGGAAAAGTATTAGGCAAAAGAAAAGAGGAAGGTTGTATAGTGTGAAAAGATACTACGAGGAAGAATTCGTGCTGTGTGTGAAAGGACAGTGTCCTTGAACAAGTTGGAAAGTCTCTAAGGGAAGTTCATGGTCAGATAGATAAAGAAGAACGTTTAGTTAGCAAACTGCAACGGGGAGGGGAATGCAAATGTAACCTTTTAGAGATATATAATCAATTATATTGTAACAAGTATGCATAGTTAACTAGACTATTATAAAAGCTTCATGGTGTAACAATAAAGGTGGAAGCTTGCTCTCACTCACATCAAGTGTCTGTCCTGCTTTCCCTCCTCCCTGCAGGTCCCGAATTTCCCCAACAGCTGAGGTCAGTAATGAGGATTTGATAGTGGAAGGGAGCTTTTCTATCACCTATTCCCACATTAGGAAAACGTGCAGTTCCCTGAGCAGCAAGCTCAGAGGGCTGTTGCTTTCATGACTTCTTTAAACAGCCTCTGATGTCTCATGATTTAAAATTTCCATAGCGAGATACTTTTGTATCTAGTCCAAGATTCCTCAGCTCTCCTGGGAATATTATCCCCACAACACAGGTGACACTCATGGTACATATCAGTGTAACAGGAGGCTGGAAATTGTCATCACACCATGCAAGAGGTTTGGCTCTTCCATGGAGAGCTCTTTTTGCCTCTCCTGAATCCATTCTTAGAGGGAAAAAAGTTATTGGAGGAAGGGAAAACATGGTGTAATAGAGCAGAAGAAGAAGAGGTGCAGCAAAAGTTTGAGTCTCAGCCTTTGACTCTGACCTTGCAGCCTTTCCTGGCTAGTTGAGGAGACACAGCCTTCATGAGCTGGGTGCCCGGAACATCCATGATGTGGGAAAAAAGCAGCCCATGGACACTGCAGCATTCCTGGAAATCTACATCTCAAAGGTCCTCCTGAAATGAGCTCTGCTGCACACACAGCTGTGTGAGTCTGTGGAGTGGGACTTGGACCTTGTTGTGTCATAGAAGTGGGATAAACACAGGCCTTTTGGATAGTTTGGCTCATTTACCAGATAAGATCTTTACTCAGAGCAGAAATACCAGGCTGCACATTCCCACAACAAACTGGGGTTAAGAATTTTCATTTTCAAACCGATCACTGCACTAAGATGATTCCCAGTGCTCCAAATGCCCAGAGCTTTTAACAAAAAAATGTTTCCTTTTTCCCTCATTCAGGACTTCGTTGTTGTTGTTGGGCTTGGTCTGTTTTTATGAAAGACCTAAGTGATAACACAGGTTTTATCCCGTGGAAAACCTAAGCCCTCCTTTACTCGTTAAGGCAATGAAATTTATTCTGCCAAATAGCTCAGAGGCATTCCAGCACCCACTGGAAGTGGTGGTAGCTTTCTCACTGACTTCAGTGGGCACAAAATAATCCCAAAACTGGAAATCCTGAATTACCTTCATCTGTTCTGCACATTTCTGAAGCCTTCCAGCTACTAATAACACCATCATGTTGGAAGAAAAAGTACAGCTACATTAGTGAGAATGTTTGCTCACTCTAAGTCCTGGTCTACTCCAGTTGATTGGAAAACTGCCACAAATAAATCAGGATTTGGCCTCACAAGTGTGCTGAAAATCAGGGCCAGCTTCAGCATGCTGCGTGTGCAAGGAGCAGCCCTTGGTATTAAGTTCATATAGTTCTTGCTAAGAGAGTTAAAATGTACAAGGCAGAGACAAGAGGAGTGGCAGCACAGGTGAGGCACAGAGCTCTGCCATCCCATTTTGATGCCTGAAGTTATAGCTGGCAGCCTCTTGAAAGGGACAGTCAGCACTTTAGGGACAAAGTCGCCTGTCTGTACTGGGAAGGCAGAGAACACGCTTTGGGAACAAAGTCACGCTTTCTAGTGACAAGTGTGGGCTCGAGGGGATTAGCAGGGCACAATGCCTTCCTTCTGATCCACCCCCCGGACCCTTCATTCCCTGCGAGGCGGGCGAGCAGCCACCCCTGCACTCAAGGGGGAAGAAAGGGGCAATGGTAGGAAGGTCAGAACCCAGCGGCTCCCGGGCGGATTCCTGCGTCCATTCCTCCGCACAGTTACCAGCCAGAGCCTGGGTGACAAACGCCGGTACCCAGCAGCACAAATGAGCGGCACAAGCGGGGCTGGCTGAGATACGGTGCTGTTTCGGGGCGCTGAACTCCTTGTAGCCGGGGATACGGGGTCCTGCGGGGCAGGATTTGGGGAGGGATGCCGGGATTTGGGAAAGAACGCCGGGATTTGGGGAGGGATCCCGGGATTTGGGGAAAGATGCCGGGATTTGGGGAAAGATTATGGGATTTGGGGAGGGATGCCGGGATTCCGGGATCGCCCCCGCTCCCTGCGCCCGCAGCGCGCCCGGGGTCGCAGCGCCACCTGCCGGCCACTCCCCGCCACCGCCGCTCCCGCCGGGAATCCCCGCGATTCCGAGGAGCGCACCCCGGGCGTGGGGCTGACCCCGCGCTGCTGAGCAGCTCCGCATCCCCGCGGCGTCCCTGAGACATCGGGGATCCTCTTCGCTTTGCTGCCTTCCCCTGCTCTCTGCAGCAGCTGTTTTCCCACCGCACGCTTCTTCCCCGTTGCCCCCTCCCGGTTCTGAAACGTTCGAGGCACTCTCTGCTGCGGGCAGGGCTGCCGGGATTTGCCGTGGGGGAATGTGTAAGTGGATCGACGCTGTTTATGTGCTTCTTGCCAGCTTACTCGTATGGAGAGCTCGCAAACCTGCAGGGGAAGCCAGTCCAACACCAGCCCAGATGTGCCAAGAAAGGCACCAGACTTGGTCCAGGGACCTGAAATCCCAGGCGTTGGTCTCTGCATCAGACAAATGAGCTGACAAAAGAACCTTGCCTGCTAAAAAAAAAATGAATGGGATCACAGCAGTTTATTCCACACAGACTGGTCACGTCAGTCCTGACAGGGTCACATACACAAAACGCTGCAAAAACTCTTCTGGGAGACTTAGTGAGAGCAGTCTACTTTAAGTTCCCAGATGAAGTGAATGCTGTTTGCCTGAGTGAAAGGCAGTAATATTAACATCATACTTCAGATACCTACAGCATTTTGTAGGGATTAACTAGTTAAGCCCCATAACCACTCTAAGAAACTTCTGCTGAGGAATTATTACCCCCCACTTTATATATCACAGGTAGTCGAATTTCTCCAAGCCCAAACTTCACAGCCAGCAGATCCCAGACTCTAGGCCAGTGGTCAGCCTAACTGTCCTTGCTGCCATCTGCTCCAGATGGATGGATGAACAAGTGTTATGCATGCAGTCACAAGAGACAGGGTGTGAAGTACTACTCTGGCAGACAGGAGGGACCCTGTTCATGATTTCTTAGGTTAAAGGGATCAACACACACACCATGAGCAGCCCAGGCTGAACACTTCACCTCGAGCAGAGCTGGAAGCCTGATGGACTGACCGTCTCCAGCTCCTTGTGTTTTCATGTATCAAGGCAAATTGTCAAGTTAAAAGCCTTGTAGGCTGGCTGTTTATTTTATAATCCTGAAATCCTGCTTGACAGTGAGTCAGCTCTGGGCTGAGGATCCCTTCCTGGAAAGTAAATCCAGAATCTGCTCCAGTATCTCAATATTCCCACTTGTGGGGAGTTTGCCAAGCTCTGCCCACAGACATCTCAGAGCAGGTCTTTCACAAAGCACAGCCAACAGGACATGAATTGCCTGTGTAAGCCTCACACTACCTTTTGTGGGACTTATGTTATTAGCAATGCAAGACCAAAAGGTCCCTCCTCAGTCATGACTGCTCCTGAGGTATCAGTTTGATTTGGAGATGGGTTTTTTAATGTTTAAGGCCTTCTCAGCCCTCATATCTTCTCCTTGTAGATGCTAATCTGCTTGACCACCACCTGGATTGATGCAGAAATCCTGTGTGGTTTCAAAGGTGTGACAGAGCCTCCATCACAACTGCTGCAGCCACCAAAGGAGCAGCAAGAGGGGCTGGGCACAGCCCTGCACAAAGCTGGGACAGGCTGCCACAGCCCCCCGCATGCCATGAGGAGCACTGAGTGAAGAGGAATGCTGGGATGATGAAATGTTCTTACAGACTCTGCTTTAACTGCTGGACTTTGCATTGAGGCCAAATACACCTTCCTGCCTCGTCCAGGGACAGTTGCCTGTTACACAGGGTTACATGGGCAGATGGGTACTGAAGCCTTGCACACTGCTTGGACCATCTTCCCAGGACTTGCTGCCCATGGCTTTGTGATCCTGCTCTCCAGAGACACCCAGCAGTGAGCAGAACAGCTGCTGGAGAGTTTGAAGATGTGGCTGTCAGCAAATGGGTCACATCAGGAGCCAGTGTCCCAGCAGCGATGGGAGATAAAGATTCCACCCCACACCCTTCCTCTCCTCATAGCTAGACGATGAATTTCTCATCATTGTCCTAGAGAAAACCTCTCAGGGAAGATCTGTAGGAGGATAAGAAGGATCTCACAGGCTGGTTCAAAGAGTTTGGAGGCAAAGCATGAGAACACACCACGTGGAGAGGCAAACAGTGGGGCAGCCAGGAGGAGCAGCACCCCAGTGTTGCAACCAAGGGCAGGAACCCGATGGAAGGGGACAGACAGCAACAGTCTGTGCAAGCCCAGCGTGAGCACTGCAGTCTGGCTGGAAATCCACGCTCCGGGGATGAGCACCTGCAGATGGAGCTGCAAGAGCGGGTCCTGAGGAACAGCAGCAGCAGCCCCCGCCTGCACAGACCAGTGCGTGGTAGGTGAGGCAGGTGGCCAGGCAGGGCTGGAGGGGGACACAGAGACTCGCACTTTGGCTCTGGAAAGTCCAGGCTCACCAGGCTGGGAAATGGTCCTGTTTGGAGGAATCTGTGGTTCTCTGCAAGTGGTTTCCTAACTAGGATGAAAAATCTCAGAGATGCAGATTGGACAAAAATGCCCTGCCAACAGCAGAAGCACCCAAACCAACACACACTAACCCCCAACGCCAGGATATTTGCTTAGAAAAACAGGCTGAAAATCTTTTTGGTGCCATTCAAGACAGGAAGTGGGACTACCATCACATGAACCTGTAGAGCCCGCCTTCACCGTGCCAGCCTTTTCCATTAGCATAAATATTCAATACTCACTGACCCAGAAAGATTGACCCTGTCCCCAGAGCCTGGCTATAGCAGATCCTGCTAGACCTTACTCAGATTTCAGTCTTTTCCTGCAAGAACTCCTCTCACAGAAAAAGCCTACATTCCACCTATTGTCACTCGAAACACTCGGTGACCTCATCCAGTTTTGTGGAAAAATGTTAATATGAGCCCTCCTCCTACGCAACCTCCCCGGAGCAGCGGCCAGAACAATGTCCCCCAGCTCCTCACAGCTGTATGTGTCCAGAGTGGACACGGAGTTCCCTGCACATCTCCCTTTCCTGCCCCACGCCCCTTCCCTGTGCGAGAGCAGCCGCTCCGGGCACTGCGGGGTGCTCAGCATCCCTGCCAAGCGCTTCCCTGGTGCGGTGCAGTTCTCCAGCAGCTCGGCTGGCTGCACTCTCAGCTCCGCTTTCAAAGTGCGAGTGCTACAAGCGGAAACTCAGCTCGGAGCCGTCCAGGAGCAGCAGGTTCCAGCATTCTTGGTAAAAGGGGGGGAAAAAGCCCCAACAAACCAGCAAGGGAACGGAGCTGGGGGAGTTCAGCTGTAGCTGTGTGCGTGTCAGTCCACGGGGGGGTAACGTTGGGGTGCTACAGTCCCTGCAGAACGCTCTGCTGGCTGGTAAAACAGTCTCTCTAAGCCATTGCACTTTGAAAACAAAGTCCATCCCTACACACCCCTCCTGAGTCAGGCATTGACCCCATTTTACCCAGAAAATGTCTATTTTTTGCGGTTATTTTGTGCGAGGGCAGCCCGGAAGGGTGGGAGTGTACAAAGAGATGATCAGCTGGCAAAAGAGAAATGCTCAGCAATAGAGAACATGTCTGCAGCCGGGTTCCCTGCAGCCCTCCGAGCCCATCTCCTTGTCCCAGCCTCAGGATGCTGCTCCCAGCAAGATGGGAGCCCTACCCATGGTTTCATTTCCCAGTCTCAGCTGCTCCGAAGTGACCCCGCTCCCTGGGAAGGGGCTGCATGATCCAGCTATCTGGGAGGCCAGACAAGGAAAGTCTTTCTTGGCAAGGGAGAAGAAGGACCTGGGAGGCCCCCTCAGCTCAGGTGACCCACCCGACCCCCATCGCAAACAGCTATAAATCCTCCCACTTCCCCGCCGCAGCATTCCCGGGCACTCCCCCTCTCACTGGAGCTGGGCCTGGCTCTCCAAAGCATGTCAGCGCTGGCCAGCCTCGGAAGGTAAATATGCAGCTGGCTGGCTTACTACTTATCAGAGGGTTTTTCTGGCCGAGAACGGAGCTGACTTTAACCAGTGCATAGCAGCGCTGGGCACAAGCTGTCAGGTGGGGTTTGCCGGGCTCCCTGCAGGACCAGCTCTCCCAGATCCCTTTATCCTGCTTCATCAAAGGCTCAGTGTGGCCCCTGCCGGAGACCCAGGGCTGTGAGGGTGGCACGGGGCACTCTCAGCCATCACTGGGGACTCACTCAGGCTCTGCATGTGCTGAGTTAGTGGTGAACAGTGCATTTCCATAGGCACAGGAGGATAAGGATCAGGACTGGCACCGGTATCCCCCATGGATGGACTACCTGCTCAGCAAGACTTTAAAGAATGGTTAACTCGGTAGAGATTAGCTGAATCTCCCTATCTGCCCTCAGAGCCTCTGCCGCCTCTGTTCATTAGCAACAGAAAGCTGCAAAACAATCTGCCTCACTGCCCTTCCTCCACTGGTTTTCCCCCAGTTCCAACCCACCATTCCAGCAAGGCTGCTCTCAGAGTCCCCACATTCCACTGTCACCTTCTCACCCTACACCTCCCTCAGCCTCTCCTCCCCAGCCAAGCCTCCAAGCACTTCCCCCTCTCCAAACCCTCCCTTCCAGGATCACCCCGCTCTACCTCCTCCCACCCGAAGTCCTTTCTTGCCGGCTTTTTCTCTCTCCGTACAAGCCTGCCGGGGAGGTTTGGGTATTTGCTCCCCACGCGGGGGAAAGCCCTCTGGCAGGGCTGTCACCTTGGCTCCCTGCCACTCAGCATCACAATTTTGGCTAGCCTGGGGCAAGGGAGAGCCCATGGGTGCCCCTGCCAAAGACCAGAAAGGTCCAGAAGCTTCTCGAGCGCTCTGCCTACGATTTAACAGAGTTCACAGGTGCTCAGTGCCCTGGAAACCCAGTGTTTTATAGAAGTGATTGCTAATCGTCACCATGGGGCTTACCCATAGAAATGGCACATGAATCACACCTGGTGCGGGTTTCAGCTCCTCCTCTGGCACACAGAGAAATGAAGTGCACAGCCGAGATCACGCAGATAAGGGTGACACAAACCCGTTCCTGCTCCCGAGCGCCAACAAGGGCTCACCGCTGCGGGAGGCGCGGTGCTGGTTTGGGGCGGATGGTTTGGGGCTGCTGGTTTGGGGGTGCTGGTTTGGGGGTGCTGCTCCGCATCTGCCCCATGCCGGCACCCACAGCACAAGCTGCCAGCAGGGACATGGCAGCGTCCTGCCCGGGGCCGGGGCATCGGGGGCCACCAGCAGGAGACCCAGACGGCAGCGTGGGGTGCGGGTGGCAGGCGGCGCAGGCACGGGAGTGCCGGCAGGGTCTGGCTGAGCACTTTGCAGGCAGAAGGGCTGCGACCCGTGGGGAGCCGGGGCGGAGCGTTGGGCAGGTGGGATGAATCACGCTTTCCTCCCGGTTTCTCCCCATCGATTATGAAAGGAGCCGAGATGGCTGCTGCAGATACCAGTGTGTGCGTCCTGTCCCCCGGCTGCCCCGGGCTCGGCCATGCACAGGGTGGCTCATCGCCCTTCGGTGACACACCACCGAGACCCAGGCCACCGAGGATTTGTAGCCCCTGGCACAGAGAGCCAAGATTTCTAAGCGGTTTCTGAGATGTTTCTGGTACTTTGGTTAGGCAGCGTCACTGGCTGCTCAGCACAGTTTGCAATGCAAACGCCACAGAGGGACCACTTCCTCCGGAGCTGCTCAGGGGAGCCAGGACCTGCCAAAACTCACCATCACTTTTTTCTTTTTTCAGTTCAAGTCCTTAAGGCTTGACTGCCCATGCCTTTCTGATTCACACCCAGCTTTCTGAGATTCAACAGTATTATCTCCGAGAGTTTTAAACTCAAATACATAAAAGAGTCACATGCAGTTAACCTGAATAGCAAGCTTAGGGTTTCCAAGAGACAGTTCTTCACCAGCCCAGCCCAGCTACCCAAGGTGTGTGTGCCTCTGAGTGATCACCAAGTAGCATCTGGATATTTGCCACCAGCACCAAACCTTTCTATTAAACCGTCTTCTGGAGCTGCAATGGCTCATCCTGGTCCTTTGTTTCAAATGGATGGAAAGAGTCATGGTTCCCACACAGGGGAATATTCCAGCCAGGGATACATCCATCACTTTATCCTTGTGCAGTGCCTGCATTGGAGCTGGAGCATCCCAGTGCTCAGACATCCTCTCTCTCTGATTTTTTTTTCCTGCTTCAAAAACCATCAGTTTCCAGGGGCAGAATACCCCCTTAATTTTAGGCAAGACCTGTGCCGAGAGTTATTGTTTACAGGGTGCCAGCTCTCGATTGCTCCACACTTCAGTCAGGAATGCCCTTCTTTCTTTCTTTCTTTTTTTCTTTTTCGATTTTAGGAATGCTGTAGGTGAATTTACAGCTGAACAACAGTGGGAATGGGAAACCTCAGAGCTGAGGGCTGCCTACGTTACAGGTACGGTAATTCCAAACTGATCCTCCTTTGTGCTGATAACAGGGCTGGCTATTGTTTTCCTGAAGTCCACATGTCTGAAAATACCGCAGGCGTAGATAATTGCAGTGAGCATGTGCTTCTGAATCTGTTTCTAAAACACGCCTGGGATTTAAGCTTTTTAAAAATCATGACCCTGATTCTGCTTTTTTCAAACTCAAAAGCAAAAATTCCCTTGAATTCCCTTGGCTCGAAATGAAGAAGGGTCTAGCTCTTAAATACAACTTACAAAGGGGAAAACGTGCCCCTTTTTTCTTTTTTGTGATGAAAGAACAAAGCCTGAAAGCTTTCAGCACTTCCCCAGCTTCTTTCTCTCCCCCACTCCCCCTTTGATTTTATTTCCATTTTCACGTGTAGAAAGTCAGATCTTATCTGAAGCGACAATTTAAAGCTCTCCTGCTTTCATATTTTTCTCTGTTGATGATGCTCATTAGGTTAAGCTTTGTCTTTGGCTATAATGGGTTTCTTTCAGCTTTTGGTTGAGCACTTGGCTCCCAAGGGCCACCATTTCACCCTTTCATGTTATGCCACTGGGCATAACTGAGACTGGAAACCTCATACAGCTAAAGAAAGAAAACGAGTGAGGGATAGCTGAATGGGCAGGATGCTTCCATAAGCTATTTTCTGGTGTCAACCAAGGTACCTTTTGGCTTCTTTATTACCTAACAGGGTAGTAGAGGTTTGTGGACCATTTGCTTGGGCTCTGAACTTTCATTTTACTGTTGATGGATGTGAGCTATTGCTCTGCAGTTCTTCCATCATGGAGACACCAGCAAAGCACATGACACACAATGGAAAACGGGAAAAATCCTGAAAAAATTGTTCTTCAGTTAAATGTTTCTGGGATAGGACACAAGAAAGGAAAAAAGAAAATTTGACCTATGTGCCTCTTCCCTATCTGCTCTTACACCCCAAAAAATTTTGACCTGGCCGAGGTATAAGGTGCTCAGAATTACATCATTGTGGGGCTGGCTCAGCCAGGATGAATGTGAAGTTGTAAACAAGTTGTTACTCAGGCCTAGTTCCCCCTGGTGTAGCAGGACTGCATGGCTGATGTTTGTGTCGTGGATCCTTCGGCTCCCTGTGTCCCAGCTCAGAGGGATTATAATTACATCTCACCTTACCGATCTTTTTGCCGTGCCTGAATTGCTTCCACAGACCTGCTCGACTTGTTTGGCTGCTGCTTATTATTCAGCACAAGCCCCCACCCACTGCCCTTTCATGTACATTCATGTTTGTGTCTAAAAGCCACAGAGGGACATTTTTTGAGGGGGAAGGTGATGAGTGTTTGCTGCTGCCTGGACCCCCCACTCCCCAGAATCCTGGGGCCAGCTGTGGGGCAGGGGTGAGTCCTGTGCTTGTCTCAGTGCACAGAGCAAGGACAAAACAGCCTGGTGAGAGTGAGTCACTCCATTTCAAAATACGGAAAATTTAATGAGACGCTTCCTGAAACCTGAGTTCTGCTCCAACAAGGCACAGGAGAAAATGCAAACCAGGATACAGCAAAAGGCTAAGGTGAGGGTGTAGGCACAGACTCGAGTAGGGACAGAGTGGGTCCCATCCTGCTCCTCCACTATAACTTCCAAGTGGGTGTCATGCAGGCAGTGCTGATGGAAACAGCCTCTCCAGGTGGAACTTTGCTCTCTCCAATGATTCCAACCCCAGCTTCTCACTGGCCCTTTGAACAACACAGCTCAGACACCACCAGTGAGAATTCCCCCACTGAACATGGGGCTGCTTTTTCACTCTAGGCTTGGTCCTATCTGTTACAATTATGTGTAGAGGAACCTGGTAAGGGTTAAGGATGACACAGGAGATTTCAGACTGCTCTGATTTTCTGTGAAGAAATGGTTGCACAGCTCCACAAGCAGCAATAAAATGGAGGGGGTTTCTTGCAGCAGGCATCTCACTGGCTTTGCATTTTGATGTTGCCCTTTAAACAATGACCTCAGCCTATGGCCACAGTTAAGCTTGCACTCAAATCCATAAATCCTAGAGTGACTCTTGATCAAGTGTCTGATTCACCTGACTCTGAAGTCACACCATGATTTAGAAGCTGCTCCTCAGAGAGGTCGAATGGGAGAGCTGGGCTGAGTCAGCCACCAAGACTGCTGACCCACTGGTCTCAGCTGGTGGGAATGGGACAGGCTCCTGGCCTATAGCTCCTCACTCAAGGGTGTCCTTGTACCCAGCAGGATCCCAAGCTGTGCCAAGGTATCCAAGAGCTGAATTCCTTGAAAGCAGCAGCTCAGGCTGGATGCTCTGAAGAACTGATGTGCTTTTCCCCAGCTTCTGCCCCAGACATGCTCAAAGCCAAAACCAGAGCCAGCTGGAACAAAGAGAGCCTGTGCTGGTGCTGACCTTTGCGACATCCATGTAAGAGATGGAAGACTTAATTCATGTTCCTGCTCTGGTCAGTTTGGAGGCTGCAAATATCCTCCCAAGGCAGTGCCCTAACCTTGAGCTGGTGGCTTCTCTGGATGGCTGCCTGTCCTGCACCCCAGCTGAGGTGTGTCTGGGTGTGAAAACACTCATCAGGGACTCAGGAAAGCTTCTCATGCTCCTGGTGAGTCAAGCACCACTCCGGACATCTGAGTGACTCAGTACCTGTAGCCAGAGGCTGGGCTCCAGCAGGTGCCATGCTGCTCCTCACACACTGCTGTTGGGCCAACACTCTTGCAGGAAACGACTCCTGGCTTCTATTTGAGTGGCTGGACACGGGCTTACAGGGGGAGAAGGGATCATTCAGGTTTCATCAGACTTCTGAGACATTGCTGGCATTTGAGCAAGCCTGAGCATGACTTGAGTGAAGCAGTTGGGACAGCAAATTCCAGGGGAGGAGAAACTGCATCAGAACAAAGGAAGTTTGTTTGAAGACAGAAACACAAAGAAAAGTCCTCATTGTTGCAGCTCTAAGAGAGAGATTAAACTGTTTCTAAAGTTAGGTGACTGCTCCCTGCCTCTAAGCCATTCCTCATTTGTCACCCAAATTATGTTTAGACCTGGGGCAGCACCTACCTCTATTAAACTGAATTATTTGCATCCGAAAGGAGTTGTTAAAAAAGAAGGTTCAGGCAATGCAACTTATCTTGCTTATCTGACCTCCTTTGACATTACGGTCCAAGGTGTTGTATCTGCGGCAGAAGCAGATGCAGAAAACCTTCCTCCACCTGGACACTGCTGCTGGTGCTGCCAGCTCAGCCTGGAGCTATGACCAGGCACCTGCTCCCTGCTAAAGCTGCTGACCTTAATGGAAAAGGGAAGAGCCTTTTTGGGTGACTCATAGCATTGAATATCATGCTGGGAAAAGAGCAGTTGAGATCAGTAAATTAGCTTGCTTTCATTTACAAGAGTGAGTGTTCTGTTGGATGGGGATCAGGAAGGCAAAGGGTGGTTTGTTAATCCAAAAGGAGAAAGGACTTATTTTCAGTTTCAGTGGCTGCTGGACATCCAGAGTCAATAGCCAAAGATTGCCTCAGGGCACTTCCAGGTGGGAAAATCTGATGGCATTTTCAAATAATACCAGTCTGGAGAGATTGTTATCATTTCTGGATTTGAACTGATGTGAGCACCCAACTGAAGCCGGGGCTCACTGCTGGTTTTGTCTCATCAACCACATTTAGGACATTTTATTGTAACTCAAGAGCTTTCCTGTCAATCAGCTGCAGTCACAAGCTTCTGTGATCAGAACCAAGGGAGACCCTTTCCTAGTGGGGTACAACACACCCTTCTTGCTCTGGCAAGGTGAACACCTTACATCTTCAACCTGCTGCCTGCTTAATTAAATCTAGATAAAAGTTGGCTGTAGCTCATTACTGTTTACTGAATGGTAGCTATGGACAAGCTCTGTTAGTTTGAATATGGATCTCAACCAGATGAGAAAAGGGATATGATGCCAAAAGTAGATGTTCTAGCAGGGTAAAAGGAAAACCCCTTCCTGTGTTGTTACAACAAACAAATGGACTTAACCTTTTTCCCAGTGGGATTCCCACACAAAAATAACAGAAATTGTCCCACAAATGGCAGCAGTCCCAAGTTTTCATTACTCTTATGATGCCACTAGAAGCCTTTTTCCAGCAGATGCTGGCATTGGCCCTTGCAAACTTAGTCCAGTGCGTGATTCACCTACAGATGTGCACGCTGGCACAAACACAATTTTTCTCCTGCTGGTCCTAGTCAGAACAGATCCCCATTCTCCACTCTACTGAGCAGTTACACTTCACCCTGCTGGAAGGCTCCCTGTGCCGGGCTGGTTTGTGTTACACTCACACACACACACACACACACACACACACACACACACACACGTTTCCAAAAGGCAGAATTACCCTGAGAGCCTAACTTCACCAGTCAGCTTAAGATTTGATTGCTCATCTGTAACAGAATCTCGCTAACTGGCTTTCACAAATGAGCAAGAACAGCTACTGCTGCTTTTTTTAATTGCTTCCATCAAGCTTAATGGGATGTTGAGCTGAATGAGTGAAGTACACAGAGGCGGGTGTGGGAATGTGTCTCAGGTTGCACCCACCACATTCTTCTGGTCTTCTCTGCAAGAAGATACCATCACTTCAGTAACCATACTTAGCCACCCCACAGGTTTTGGGGACGGATGGAGCCCACATCCTCCCTTCCCCACCTGCCCTAGCCAACCAGAGATAAGCTGTGGGAAGCTGACTGCACCCAGCCCGTTCCTCTGATCTGTGCACACAGCTGCCTCCACAAAAAGAATTAAAGCCACATGAGAAACATCCAGCAGGAAAAAATAAATCTCTGACATGGAAGAGATTTCACTGCCAACGGGATCCCCAAGGATCATGGGGATGAAGAGTTACTGGTGTTAGGAGCAGACCCACGCTTGTGGGGAGGGAAGCCTTCTCCCACCCCAGGCTGGGGTGTTTTGGCACATCCAGCAGCAAGTACACTGGTGGTCTCCACAAACATGTGCAGCCACCTATCCTGAGAAGAAAAGCACCACTATTGGCACTGGGCAGAAACAGGCTTTCATAGGAAATCGCCTCAATTGCTCTTGAGAGGAAAAACTATGACTCTGAGAGGAAACTTTCCAGTTTTTATTAGCTACATTGTAAGTTGTTTTGCAGTTGAATTCCATGGAAAGAAGGAAGAGTGTGTGTTTAGCTTTTATCAGCATTTTTTTTTCCTGAATTTCTTTTAGATCTGCCAAAAGGTAAAAACTCAATGTCCTGAAAGAATCTCTTGTGGGAAGTCACTGGAGGTTGTAATCACTGCTTTTAGCTCCCATTTGTCCAAGAGATGTGAATCACAATTACCCATGTCACAGGGGAGTCCCAAACAAACCTCTATCTAAATCTCATCATGGAAGAGATTAGCAGATCCACTGCTTTACTTGCACATCTCTGCTCTGGCAGGAGGGGAGCAGAGCTTGCCCTGCACTTGATGTGCCATCTGCAGCTGTTCTGTAAGAAATGCTTAAATGAACAAAACAGGAGCAAGGCTATGGTCAGTTCCAGGACCCTCTGTGCTGTATTTGTCCTATCATTTCCATAGGTATCCCTTCTTCAAAATGAGTAGGAACAGCCAAGTTATGCCCCCCAAGGAAGTCCAGGTGCTGCAGGCTCAGGGACACTGAGCTAAATATTGGCTGCTTCACCAGAGCTGTTGCTGTGCTCCAGTCATGCATGAACAAGTTGATTTGAGTGTATATATTTGGTTCTGTCCCACCCTTAATATATTATGCATTTTTCCAAGCTCTGAGGTGTTTTTATGGCACCTGGCACAGCTTAGCTGAAGCCACTGCTCAGAGGGGCCGAGGGCCGACACCATTTCTATAACACTGAAATAATTTGGGTTACAAGTGCACCAATGGAAACCTCTGCCAGTTCGTGTGCACTGTGTGTCACTGCCCCTTTCACACAGCACAGATTTCATTATCCAGGTGAATAATAGGAGGAAAGGGAGGGCTAAGTTCTGAACACCAGGACATAGATAAGCAAGTTTGCCCATATTAGAAGGGGGTAAGCTGGCTTAGAGAAGGTACTTTACAAAACAGTTTGTGAACCAAAGCCCTCCAAAGCCCTTGTATTTTTGGGTCCAAGCAGACAAAGCAATGCAAGCCTTCAAGTATTCTTGGTGTTGACACACAGTGCTGAGCACTGTGTATGCCAAGATAAAGAGGCAGCCTCCAGTAGTCCATTATTCAGTGCTAGACAACTTGATTATGATGGAAATAAACTACTCTTTTGCAATATTGACACTGTGATCTATGGAAACAAGTTCTAAAAGGCCTGTCACATTTAGAACTACTGCTATGGCTGTAATTAATGTTTTTAACTTATTTTGAAACACCTGATATGTCTTCTTTGGAAAAGGGTTCACACCAAGTGCAATTCTGTAAAAGCAGTTTTCACCTGCTCCTAACTTTGCTCTTGATGACATCACCTTTCAAATCTGGCCTGAGCCTGGCTCTGGAACAAATTGTAAGGGAATTCCTGTTAAAACATTGTCTTGCAGTGATCAGGACTAACTTTTGCCTTCAGTAGAATTAGGAGTGTGCAAGGAACATTTGGTAATTTCTCTGAAACATAGAACTCCAGGCAGACTCTTACCTAATGTTCCAGTTTCTGAGGAATTCTGCAGAAAGCCTGCAAGACCTGCCTTGCCCAGGATGTCACCAGTGCCAGAAGTGTGGTCCTACCCCATTGCTCTGCTTTTCTCCCTTGCCTCTGAGCTGCAGGGTCTCAGCCCAGCTCCCTGCCTTCTGCTGGCCTGACCACCACTGCCAAACCCAGCAGAGAATGTTCAGCTCAGTGTGTTCCAGAGATGGCAGAAAGAAGGAGTGGAGAACATCCTGCTGGCAAGGATGGAGCAAGGGAGACCTCTCCCTTTCCAGGGCAGCATGAGGACAGAATGGTCCATCTTTATCCTGTGCCTGCAGACAGAGTTACAACTCCTCACACCTGGGCAGCCCCACACCAACACACACGGAGCTCTCTGAGTGTGTGATGGATTTGTGGAGGAGGAGAAGCACCAGCACAGATGACAGAAGACTTGAGTCCAAAGCCTCCTGGATCTGTAGGTCCTTCACCTGGTTTCAGGCATTTAAGGTTCAGGGCTATAGTTTGCCTGCTGCCCATGTAAAGCAGAGTGTTCTAACTCACTTGGCTGCTCTGAGGATGATGAAGAATTTAGGTGTAAAGAGCCATGTAAGTCTTGTGGAGAGAAATACTTGCTCTGGAGTTAGCTTGAATTTCAAACAAGTATTTTCTGTACCTGCAGGGCTTAGTCCTGCAGTCTTACCCTGAAACAGGCAGCAGACAGCCTGGAGCAGTCCCATGAGCTCAAGTGCTGCATAGGTGTAAGCAATTACTACTAACAAATCGAGCAGGCAAACAGAGAGGCGTGCTTGAGCCATGGCAGTGCTGTATCCCAAAGCAGCACCTGTTCACAGAGCAGTAGTTATTTGCTGTCTGTCTGCCCAGTAACAACCCTGTCACCCCAGCCTGTGTCTTGAGATCATTTGTGGTACTTCTGCTATCATTGTTGGTACTGACAACAATATTCTCACCTTCGTTGCCTGGACTCAAAAAAGCACCAGCTAGAGGAAAAGTTGTAGATGGGGGGATGGAGCTGTGTTTTCTGACGCCACAATCAGTGATCTGGGGCCAGTTTAAAAGCATTGGGGAAATACTGCTTGGTCCTGTGCTGACAGTTGAAGTCTAATTAACCTGGGCAGTAGTTCTTAAGGAAGAGTGAGTGTCATTGCAGCAGATGCTGGGCTGTCACAACTTACCAGGGTCTGGAGGGTTCAGGGGGCTGCTCCCACCCACGGGAGCCCCAACATTTCATCCCCAGCTGAGCTCCCGCCCGTTATTTTCCTGAGGATGTGCTGTTGTTTTCCATGGGGATGGAACACACCACAGCTCCAGTGTGAGTGAACACATTAACATCAACACAGCCTTTTCCCCAAGCTAAACATATTACAGCATCAGCAAATTACAGGGCACTGTAAATTAGACTCCCTCTTGTGCAGACTTTGCTCGCTGGGCCAGGGCCACATCCCTCCCTGAAGGAAGGCGGTGGCCGAGGGTTTCATTACTCCTCATCTCCCCTGCTCCATGCACGGGGCAGCCTGGGCATGGTCACATTTCTGCTCATGCTCCCAGAGCATCCATCCCACACATACTTCCCAAAGGATGCTTTTGTCGTGTTACAGTATGACAGTGACCAGTAAATCCCAGCAAAAGCGACTGCCCATAGCTCTGGGTCAGTTGTGAGGCATCTTTACTCATTGGGGGGGAAAAAGCACGCAGGATGGGACTGGCTTCCCCCTTCTGTCCCCAGTTTCTGAGCACCTGAAGCCAGGAAAGGTTCAGAGAAGACCCCAGAGCACCTGTGTTGAAATCCTGGAGTCAGGTAAACAAGCAGACCTGTCTCTCTGACAGATGTGTTTTGGCCAATGTGTTTTTACCAGACCTTTTCTAGAGAATGCAGTGTGTAGAAATGTTTTTGTGGGTCTGGGAAAACAATAATTAAAAGGAACCGCTGAGCTCTTTTCCCTGGAAAAACAACAAATGCAGCCCACACTCTCCCATCCCCCTTAGTGCAGCTGGCAGCCTCGCTCGCAGGAGTAACCCGGGGCTCCCGGCTCCGGCTGTGTGACAGAGCTCTGCCAGCCCCGGGGCTGGGGCTCTGCCCTGCACACCTCAGGGCAGCCACCCCTCGGGGAGCTGCGTTTAATACGAGAGACCCAAAATAAAACAAAACAAAACAAAACAGAACAAAACAAAACAAAAAAAACCAGCGAAAGAGGAGCAGACCCAGGTAAATGATTATTTACAGCTGCTGCGTGGGGAGTGTTACACAAGGGGAGGGTGGAGCGCGTTCCACCGCCCTTCCACGGCTTGTGGGCAGAAAAGCCGATCACCGCCGTGATGTTTCTACTCCCCCAAGACGGAGTTAATACTGTTTACCTTGTAATAAGAATGCTATTTCTTGCTTTTTTTTTTTTTTTTTTTTCCCCTTGGCTGAGTTTGTTTCCAGTCTCCCTGGCTGCTGTCCTGCTGGGGCAGCTGGCTCCGAGGGCAGCCAGGAGTTCTGGGCTGGGAACAGCAGCATCCCGTGCCTCCCACCTGCTGAACCTTGCTGTGTGGTTCCCAAACTAAAAGTCAAATCCCTTGGCTGCAGAGAGAGGTGAGACAGGGGAGAACACTGGTATTAGCACTGAGCAGCTTTTACATAGCTGGGACTTTTCTAGGAGCCTGGCAAAGTAAGAAAGCTTGGCACTAGCTAGTTCATGTTGTTCTTCCCTCACTTTCTTCTTTTTCTTCCATTGAAAACCACCTTCAAGCTACAGGACCTTGGCAAAGGCTGTCTTTGTACCCCTCAGTCCTGGGGATCCTCTGCCCTGATGTGAAAATACAGTTTTTTATGTCAGTCACATCCTTCACCTTCCTGGACAAGAGCCAGCAATGCAGCTTTTGCAGGCATGGAATTTCATGACGTGGCAAGTGAAGTACAAAAACACCATGGTAAGAATGGGGACTTGTGCAATGTCCCAGGATGTGCCACCCAGCCTGGCTGTACCGGTCAGCAACAGCCTGGTGTCACCAGGTGGACCTGCCTGGTGATGAGAACACTTTTCCAAATAGTCCTTCTTCTAGCAGGAGGGAGGACCTGCATGAACACCGCGATGCAGGACACAATGGAAGCAGAACCAGGCAAAAATATGGGAAATGTAACATTAAAGTTAATGTTTCTGACATGAAACCTGCTCCTGGGCCTGGCTGATGAACCAGACAGGAGTGGAGGGCAGCTTCTGCACCTCAAGGAAACCCAGCAGATGTGTTATCCAGGTGGGTTGCCCAGGGCTTGGCCCCCAGCCCTGGCAGAACCCACCAGCTGGTGGCTCCTCGTGGCAGCAAAGCAGGAGCACCCACAGGCTCCATAGCTCCAGGGGCTCCTGGTGTCCACAGTAGGTCCCTGTAGGAGATGCAGACCCTAGGAACACCAAGTCCCTGACGCAGTATGCTAGGAATCCAGGCAGGGCTTCTCTGGAAAAGCAGTAGGAGTTGGGATGTTTTCCAGCCAAGCACATGAGGCTCAACAAAGGAGTATTTTTCCCTTTCTGCTCAGTGATGCAGATGCCCGAGTGCAGGACTTCAGGAGCTGCAGAAAGGGTCAAAAGCAATGTGCTGCAGAAGAACAAGCTCCTTGTCGCAGGCTGCACTTCTAGAAGCAGGGAAACAGCAACGAGGCAAATTGAAGAACCAGTGGGAGTGGAGGAATGAAGAGTCTAATGAAGGGGGACAGGGAGGACACCCTTGCAATGCTGTTTGTGTTGCAATCCAAAGGACAGTTTGGAAAGCTCAGATCAGTTGCCCAGGTGGATGCAAAGCCCTGGCTGAAACACGTGGCTGTTGTGAGCCTGTGGCTCCTCTGCTCTGTGTGACACCAGCCACCTCCTCTGCCAGCTGGTAGGTGCTAAGGTGGTGGGCAAACAACATTGTGGGTGAGTAGTCCTGATGGGATACACACCAGCTTCCAGGGCTTCGGCCTCTTGTGAGGTCTGACACTGCAAGATTTATTGATTTTTGTCCCCCCCCATTGCAGGGACATGGACAAGGTGACATTTAAAGCTCCCTTCCAAGCCAGGCTGTTCTGTGATGCGACTGCAGCCCTGACACTGTGCAAAGAGCTGACCACAAAATAATTTTTCAGGCAGACTCAGGTGTAAGACTCTAGAAGATGCTGCTACCATTGGCAGCTTTTAGCTGTCCTTTGTGAAAACACCAAGGTGATTTTACACCAATGTCACCTCACTGGCTGTCGCAAAGTTACTCTAAATGTCTCCATGCTCAGGACAAAGGCTCGAGCTCTTTCAGTCTGGTTTCGCATCTGGATTTGTAAATCTGCTGCTTTTGAGCAACTCAAGAACTTTACTGATGTTTCTGGGGTTTTCTCTTAAGAAGAAGTCCTTAAAGAAATCATTAACTTCTTTCCCTCAGTGATGCCATTATTTCTGCTTCTGCCTTATATTAAAAAGATTCTGAGCTTGTGCAAGTGTTTCACAAACAGCCATCAACAGCTGTCACTAGGTCTCTTGGCTATTTCTGGGATCTTAATTGTCAGTTTTCAGTGCTTTAATACTCTTCAGCTATGTGTTCAGAGCAATACAGAAAACAGAGCCAAATTTATTAGAAGAAGCTCATGTTCAAACCAGAAACTGAATCTGAAAAAGGCATTGGACATGGATGATTTCTTAAAATTATTGAGTTGGAGAAGCCAAGAAATCCAACAGGCTGATGCTATTCCAAAAACATCTCGAGGTCTCTTACTCCTTTGAAATATCTAAGCAATATAAATGAGCATGTAATTCCCACTGACAGTGAAGTTCCCTGCATAGTAGACAGAGCTCAGGCACCATGTGAATAATAAATATGGTATGGAAGATGCCAAGAAGCAGTCAAAGTTGCCATTGTCTGCAGAGACAAATGCCATCATTTCATTGCAAGATGGCTTTAGCAGCAGGAATGCCAGTCACATGCAAAGACTGAAATCCAGTGAGAAACTCCCCCAGCTTTCAACCCATGCAACTCCTTTTCTATGCGGCCTACAGCAGAGATAGCCAAAGGGCTGTAGAAAACATGACTGGGGAGAATTGCATGGTCATGGAAGAAAGGCAGGGGAAGTTAAAGGTTGGCTTTGAATTTTGTCCAGTTAAAAATACAGCAAACAAACAAACAAGGTAACCTCTGACTCCTGCTCCATGCCAGTCCCACACACAGATCTGTATCTCTCCTGCAGTGGTCTATTTTTGCCAGCTGCTGAGAAGCCCTGACCATTTTATAGGTGAGATTGCTTTCCTCTCTTCTTCTGCCCAGGAAACTTCAGGGTAGAGCTTGCAAAAGTCCTCGGAGAGGGAGTGAGCATGAAAACATGGGAAAAAATTAATCTCAATGGAAATCCTTGACTAATTGACAGGCTGGAATAAGAATGACCATAGACCCCAAACTATGCCAGGCAACCAGCCTGCTCCAGGCACTGCAAGCTCACTCAGCCAGCCACATGCCTGGCTGTTTTGCTCTGCCAGCTTTACAAGGCCTAATTAGCTTTGCTCCTATTGTTTGTAATTACAAAAGCAAACAGTCCTTGGAGAGTGAGAGACTACAGGCAGCTCCTTGACTGAGCTTAAGAAAATGCTTTTCATACAGTTTGCCTCTCATCACAAGTACTTAAAAATATGAAAGGGATGAACTCAAAACCCTGGTGAACAGAAAATGGTTTCCAGGGCAGGTAGAAGCAGGGGGATAGAGCCTTGCTACCACCCTGGGGAGGTATCAGTGCAGGTTAGAAGACACCATGCCCAACAGGAACCATTCTCTACCTGGCCTGCAAAAAAGGTCATGCTGTCACAATAGGAGAAGCACAGTACACCCCCCCAAAGAGCTTTAGAGTGAGATGGAGAGAGTCACATACGGAGCAGCAGGACTCTCGCTGCTCTGAGGGCAGAGCAGCTCTCCTGGGAACACCTTGGCTCCACACCCCATCCCTTCCCCATTCCTGCAGCCCCCACTCCTCTGCAAGGGAGCCATCTGCCTTGCCCCTGCCCCTTTCCTGCTCCACCCAGGGTGCAGCCTGCCTTGCCAGGGAGCAGAGCAGACCTTCTGGTTCCTGCACTGCAATCGGAGCAGATTACTGGGTGAGCTTCTGCCAGAGGCCACAACTGCCTGACTCACTGCAGAAGATCTGTCCCCACCTATGTCTGCTGTAGATACACACAGCTAAACAAAGTCCATCCTGGCAGGCAGGCTCCCAGAAGCCCAAGTCCCACTCTTCACTTCCATGCACACCGTTCCAAGTTCTGCTCAAAAACAAGAAATGAAGTAATAGTCTGGTTTTCCTTAAAAAAGTCCATTTATTGAAATTGTTTAAACACTTTGTACAAGTTCCCAATACAAGCATCTGCTCCCTGGCTCAGGGTTAATGCAAATACAAAAGCACAGACTTCAGCAGTTCTTTAATGTGACCTGAGCTGCCACCTCCCAAGACAAGAGGTCTCCTGAGGCAGCTGCTGTGCACAGGCAATTCTCCATGGAGAAGGGGAAACCACATGGCCCAGCTCCAAGTACAGGCCAACATCAACTCAAGCCTGAAGCAAATGCTCTGGTTGGTTTCTTTTAGTAACTTTATGCTGCAAGAGTCAGGTAAAACAGAGGTACAAGGCTTGTACAGACCACCAACGTGGTACATAGTTCAGCCAGAGGCTCTCCCTGTCTACAGAAGGAAATCAAGAGATCTGATGCCTCTGAACATATACACAATTATAAAGCCTGGTCAGAAGCAGCAGTTTCCTTCTATACGATAAGGTTGAGCTTTGGAGAAGTGGCACCATCCCTTTAGGAATTACAAGATTTAACTCCCAGTGTCAGCCAACACCAAGTGACTGACTGGGTGTTTCAGGGGAAGGGGTGAGAACCTTTGATGAACAGCATTATTTCAGGTTTCTTTTTTTTTTTTTTTTTGATATAACTCAATATGCAAGGATGGCTAGCTCTTTAAAATGTTTGTTTCTTCCTCTTTGGTGAGCTTGGATTACAAGCAAATGCCATAACCTTTGGGTCAGTTTTCTTGGAATTTGCCTTCATATCATCACTGAAAGTGTTTACAAGAAATAGACAGGATGGAATGGCAGCTTGTGAGGTATCCTTGGGGAAACATCAGGGAGTGGCAGTGCATTCAGTTTGGTTTTCTACAGCTAACTGCATCAGGCAAACAGAGATTGGGAAACTAAGCCCAAACGAGAAAGACTCGAGGAAAGAAGAGAGTGTTAAAAGGTAACCTGTAACACACACGAGGGGATAAAGCTTCAAGCTCAGCTGCCAGGGCAGGAACAGGGAGAAACAATCCCTGGCAGCACTTGGTGTCTAAGGAGCAACCACAGCCTCACCAGAGACACACAGTGAAAACAGAAGGCAATCCCTTCCTTGAGCTCTTCCCCGGCACCAGGGAAACCTGCAGATGCTTTGGGAGTCTGATAACTTCTGTGATCTCTACCTTACACTGCATCTTCCATTGGCCAACAGCATGTGCACAGACAGTGTGCATTTCCACTGAAGTCACAGCAATTTGTTTCTGACTCTTTGTCTGCATGGGAAGGAGGGTGCTGAAGATGATGCCAGTAAGACAGTACAAGAGCATTTTACATCTCTTCAAACATTCCTACATGTAAAGTCTTTTCCCCAAAATTATGTTTCCCCTTAAGCTATTGGTTTCATCATTTTGTATATAATATATGTTCCTTTAATTTCTACACACACCACACTGGGCTCTAACTTAATGGGATATGGGACTGAATTGTTGCCATCTATTTTTTAAAAAAAAAAACCAAAACAAACAACTAAAAAAAGCACCAACATCCGTCTATAAAAACAGTATCATTTTCCCTTTTACTCCCAAAAACTAAACTTAACCCAAGCTTGGAGGTTTCATCTTTCCAGTGGCAATACCTATGAATCTAGGCTAGCCTTCCTCCATGGGCTGGGAGAGAAAGGAGAAGTTATGTCCAGTAGCAAAGAGGATTACAAAAATATACACATTTTTGGGAGAAGAGGAAGGCAGAGCCTAGAGCCTGGACTCTGCTCAGGACAGTGGCATTGTAGTGTCCTCTCCAAAATGCTTTCACTACCAGTGCTGGTGGTTCCTCTTCTTTGTTCCATTATACATAATCCTTCCCTGTGGAGGATGCATTTTTTGGGTAGCCTCGGGTGGGTGGATATGAAGTTTCTCTCCGTGGACAGGAGCAGCAGAGGAAGGATCCCCCCAGTATGGCCAGAGATGCAGCTGCCCAGCCAATGAAGAGAGCTGAGCCAAATTCAAATCTAAAGAAAGAAGGGAGAAGGTGAAAATCATTGTTATCCAGGGGTATTACTTGTAGTAATGTATTCACACAAAGCAGAAGGAAGCTAAAACTGGGGTAGATGTGGCTTCTTGAAAGGCAGCAGCTTGGAGCAGTCAGGCTTTGCTGACCCTCAAAGCTCAGAGCTGGCTTTGTCCAGTATTTTAGGGCACCCCACAGAGCCACAGGCCAAGCTCTGTGCAAACCAGGCCTTTAGCATGTATGTAGTGAGGTAAAAATCACAGAAGTCCCACCAGTGAGATCTCTGGCAGTGATGCTGCCTTAAAACCAAGACACCTAAGAGCTACATGGACAATGAGATCTGGTCCCAGCTCTTTCTGGGATACAACCCAGTTTGGATACAACCCAGCTAGATCAGAAAATTACCTTCTTTGTTTTGAGCAACTGCTACTCAAAACTAAGCTCTGTGAGTATATCATGCTAAACTATAGTGTGTTACACCAAAAGGGTCAGTACCTGGTGTTGACAGGGGTGAAGGGGTCATAAAAGGCCCGAGCCACTCTGTTGCCATACCACGACGTGGCCACCAGCGCTGCCAGACCTGCACAGAGAGAACACAACGTCATGGCTTAAGGAAAAACTATCAGCAAAGTCAGCATCTGGAGTGAAGCTGAGCTGCTGCTACCCTGCAGGTTCTGAGCTGTTTCAGTTAGTGCTGGCTGGGAAAGGAGGTAAGAACAGATTTGAGGTTTCCCACAGTTACAGTGCAGCAAACTCTGCCGACAGCCTTTTTTCACTGAAGCAGGGTCAAACTCACCCTTACACATCCATCACAGGATATATGCCACCCAGGAAACAGCACAGTGAACTCTCAGCACATCTGTAGGTTACCAACCTGAAATGATGAAGATCACCCCACCGAAGACAGCCATCCTCATCTTCTTCACCTGGTCATCTTCCATGCACTTCATGCATTTCATGCCTGTCACAGCAACAAACACGCCGACAAGCCCCAGGAGTATTGAAGCCACCATCAAAGCCCTTGTGGCCTGCAGACTGCCTGGAAGACAGTAGGATTTGAGTTACCCTCAAAGAAAACTCAAGATACAAGTCGAAATTCAAATTACTGGGCTTAGCAATCATGTATCTAAATATTCCTGCTCCCTGGTACACAGGATAATCCAAGCAAGACATTCCTTTTCAGCTTTACTCTCAAGACAGTCATGAATCAGGATCAGAAGACTCAGCCTCTTCTAAAATGCATGGCAAACAAGGGCATGCAGCGGTTTTTGCAGGAAATGACCTGGGAATTGCCCTCAGACATCTTTTGTTCCTTGATCATTTGAATCCCAATTGGAAGGACATATCTGTTTATCAAAAGAAGTATTCAGATTTAGGCTCTACCTTGACAAAGTACTTAAGCACACGTTTTAATATGAATAGTGACATACATATGAATAGCCCCACAGCAGACAGCAAGGCCCCTTTACTGCTCAACACTTCCAAAACCTGTCTTTTATACAAATAACTCAGTGCAGATTTAGGTTTTTTTTCTTGGTGCTAAATTCTCAGTTTGAGTCTCAGTGGGTACAAAAATACAAAAGAAATAGGATTTTCCCAGCCAATTCAAAAATAGGTTTTCTCTTCTACTTAAAATATTTAGCTTAATTGACTCAAAGACACTCAAATTCTTACAGAGCCTCTTGGGCTTTTGAAAAGTTGGCACATGATGTCTCCCCGTAGGCAAGAATGGAATTTGCCTGAGTTCTCAGCAGATGCATTTGATGTACTTTATCCAGGATTTTGGTTTTCTATGGACTCATCTGAAGGCATAGACACGCTAACTCTATGAATGTGAGCTACTGAACACGGATTTTCTTGGTACCAAAGACAGAAATAAAAGTACTGACATAAATTAAGTCATTACTAAAAAAAAAACCCCTCAGGTGACAAAACACCTGACTAGCAGTGCAATAAGAGCCTGAGCTTTATTGTCTGGGAAATCAGGTTTGTTTGAACAGCATGGATTTTAATATACAGCCCTGTAAAGCCCTGAGAACAAACAGGACTGGTTAATAAAAGGAGTAAGCTCCAAGGAGCATGCTGTAACCAAGGCACAACCACCCCCTGACACAGGATCTCAGGTCTGGAGCTCACCCCTCAGAACACCCTGACTGCATCCTGGTAGAACTCTGCAAAGCATTTCAGGCTTGAACAACTGCAAGATTTAAGCCTTCACCAGAGCACCTGCACACTCACTCAGGGGCAGGATGGTGAACCCACCCGAGTCCCTGCCACAACAAGGGGCTCTGTGGCTCCATCTGAAACTCGGAGCTCAGACCTGACACCAGCCAGGAGGAGAGCAAGGCCACGCAGCCATCCCCTGCAGCTGCTTCACTGCACTTTGTCCCACAAAACTGCTTGTGTAGGGAAACTCCTGTGACCAACACCAGGCTCTAATTCTGCTTTAAAACAGATCTGGATCTGCCCCTTCACACACAACCTTATTGTTCTGTAAATAGATTACGAAACCACTTACACACAACACAATAAAAAGACAATAATCAGAGCAACAGGAAGGAACACACTTTCATAAGATGAGTATTTGCTTTCTGGGGAAAAAAACTCTTCAATCAGCTTGGCTAATATCTCTCACTTCCTTCAAAGGGGAAGGTGACACACCTCCGCACCACCCATGTGTTAATCGAAACCCATCTGCTGCACCGAGTACAGAAACCCATTAACAAAGCCATTTGTCAGCTTAGCATAAATCACCACTGCAGGATCCAAACTCATTTTTAATTGATTTATCTCCAGTGTCAGGGATTACACTCCAAAAGTAATTTCTACCTTACAAAAGTAAGGCCAATGTTCAGAAATGCTTCAACTGACAGGTTGCCACCCAGGAAACCAACTTAGCTGCCATACATTAAAGGCCAAATTGTGCCCTACAGCAGCAGCTCTGGAGAGGCCCATGGCTGAATACCAGTTTGTACTAGGCATGGGAAACCATCTTTTCTGCAGAGGTACCAAACCTGTTTTATTAAGACTATAGTAAGTTTGGCTCAGTCTTGCTGATGAAGAAATGACTTTATAGGAGAGGGTTTTGAAAGAGATCTTTCATGAAGCTCAAAATAGGCAATGCGATCTTCTAAAAACTAGAAAACCAGTTATAAGGGTGGGAAGAAAAACTTCACCTTCACACATAGTGCTAAGGGACAAACACAGGAAAATGCTAGAAAAAGTTTCTATGACCTCTAAAAACCCAACTATGAAACCCGCTAAAATCTCAAGATGTATAAGCATTAACTGTATGCATGCCACAAGAGCTTTGCAGAAGCAGCTGCACAAAATACAGCATTGTGAGCATTCCCCAGAGCTGCCCACTCTCTGCCAACGCTGGTGGGACAACTCCTGGTGCCCTCGCCCCCTCCTCATGCATGGCTCCATGGCATTCCATGGCATAAGGGGACAGAAACATGTAGGAAACTTGCAGTGGGACAGACAAACTGGATGGAGCCTTTGCAGAACATTATGTTCCTTTGTCCCAAGAATCTGTAATATGACATGATTGTGTTAGCCAACCATCCTCCACCCGTCCCGAGCTCCCAGCACAGCCTGGGAGGCAGCGCTTTTGTCCTCCTACCACTTTTGCAATGTGTGCAGTGCACTGGCCGCAGTTAATCATCATACAAGCTACCAGTTATTAACTACACATTAACAGACACACTGTCAGTGGAAGCTTCACATCCACGGGCTGGGAAAGCTACTTTAATAATAGTTCTGTTGTTCACACAGGCCTTTCCAGATGCTTTAAAAATCCAAAATTATACAAGTACAATATTGTCTTCAACCTGCTAAACAGGACAGGCTACTGACAGCAAGTAGAAGTAATCCACAGCAATTTAACTTTACAACTTCTACCATGTTAGAGGGAAAACAGGATTTCCCCCACACTCCTTGCTGCTGCAACTGTCTCGCCAACAGGAACAGGAAAGCCCAGGCAGCCTTGGGAGCCCTTGGGGAAAAAACAGTCCTACACAAGGTGAGACAAACTGGTCTGGCACCAAACAACAGCTGTCAGATGGCAACAGTATTTTGTCAATACAAACCAGTATTGACTCTGAAGCCAAGCCTTTTGATTGCTGGTTAGCAATGAGAGACACAGCCTGAAAAGGCCACAGCAAGAAAGCAGCAAGAACTGATCAACAGAGGCTTAAAACTACTGATGACTGTTAATAACAAATGTGCATTCTGCAAGGTATAAAATACCACTGAAGTCCACAAACATGCTGCTGCAGCTCACACCTGTTTCACAGAATAAATGCCACTTGCTTTAAAAACATACTAATAAACCATTAGAATTGTTAGTGGTTTTGGACACAAACAACCTCATTCAGTTTATCTGAAGCCTAAGTAATACTTTTTGCTGCCCACAACTATCAACTGAGACAGAAGTAATTGCTGGTAACTGCTTAGTTATATACAAAAAATATTTCAGTATTTCATCTGCAGAAGGGTGAGGGCATTTGAGGGATTTTTTTATCATCCCATTTCCTTATTCAATGTGTTTATGTCATTTATATTACAGAAAAGCGATTGGGAAAGTGCCATGGGATTTTTGTAATGCCTGTTTGTAAGGCAAAATTGCTGTAATGGCTCTGTGTGCAGATTATCCTCTGATAGGGATGCTCATCAACTGCCTTAATTTAAAATAAGGACTTTTCCTTCCCTTCCCATGGGCCTGCAGCCAGCTAACTGATGACAGAATACAGGTGAGACAGATGCTGTGCAGCTCCCTCTAATCCTTAGGAGGGAAGTTCCCCAGGAGTTACAAGCACCCCTGCAGTACAGGAAGCATGTTCCACTGTCCCCTCCAAGAGAAGTCAGCAGCCTTCAAAGCCTTCCCACCGGGGTTTCACAAAAGCCAGATCCCCTGGAAGGAGTGGGATCTGAGATCTTGGTCTGCCCTGCCTGCATGTGAAAGTTACTTTTGTGCAGTAGACAAGGGAATGAAGATCTGAGCAAGCAGTTAACAGCTTCAGAGGGGGCCAGCAAACATCTCTCACACTTTGCAGTTGTTCTCACTGCACCCAAAAGCTGCTAATGCCATGGACACTTTCAACCCCCTTACCAGACCCTGCAAACCATCAGCATCAGATTCCAGTCTGGACTCTTTCAAAGTGCCTCTCTACAAGTCTAGAAGACTGTACAGAGGTATCGACGCTTGACAGGGACTCTGGGTTCCGTTTCTTGACAGAATGGGAAGGTTGGGAACTCCCCATTGCACGTCCAGGGCAAAAGAGGCAAGTTCAGTAGGTGACAGTGGCCTTGTACCCAGCATATTTGAAAGCAAGTAAGGTTCAATGCCCTCCTACGCTCACTGACAAAGATTTGTGGCAAGACAAGCATGGTACCACCATTTCCAGGTTCCTGGTCAGAGGAGACCTGGGCAGCCTGTTTTCCCACAAAGCCTGGAAATTCCCTTACCAAGAGATTTAGTAACACATAGTAACACCAGCTACTAAAGCTGCTTAGAAGCTGCTTGTAGAGCAATAAAGCCAGTGTGTTGCAACAGACTCCCATCCCCTCTTGCAGACACACCAGGGCACTGCACAGGAACAGCCTCGGTGGCATTCCAAGTAACCCTCTACCTTCTCAAAGCCAGCACAAGTGAGACTTTTATCACTCAATCATGATTTTTCATCAGGAAGGAACAGGGATTGAGAAACACGGTAGCAAAGTAACCCTTAACCCACATGAAAGCACAGATACCACCAGCAGGTTCTACCTGCTTAATCAAGATCTAAAGATGGAGAATCGGACACATGTCCCTCATGCTTTGTCCCTCCCTGGGCCACCCTCCCAACTCCCCTACCACCAGAACTGAGCAGCAATAAACTGAGCACGAACCGTTCCTTCCCCCACCCTTTCTCTTCCCCAGCTCCTGGAACAGGCTCAGCCAGGGTGGTAAAGGTGTAGGAGGGAAGATTTCACATTTCAGCGATGTTGCTTGACCCAGAGGGCATTCAAAACCTTGTTTATTTTCTGGGCTAGGGCACAAAGGCTCATTGTGGATGTACTAGGTTTGGTGATAAAGTGATAGATGAGTCTCAGCTTGTCTCAAGCACAGAACCTCTCCCAGCAAAACCAAACAGGTCGATGGGTATCTTCAGCTATAACAGCCTAGACAGGATCCAGAACATCTGCTCTGAACAGGAGAATGTGGTTAGGCGGGGCTGCAAACTTTCAGAGAAAGGTACCAGGAGTCCCACTCCCTCCTGTCTGAGATTTAAAAAATGAGACCCCGAGGAACACAAAGCTGAGCTAAGCTCCATGGACCATGCTGGAGGGCCACAAGAACAATGCTGAGGCTGTGCAATAAAGCCTTGTTGCAAGGGTGGCATTTGTTGCCTCTATGTCTGCGTGTGGCCACACACTGCTTTTCACGTAAGCCAGCAAAACGCAGCCTTTCTGTTGCCTGAATAGGAGCAGTGACATAAGCCCTCAGCTGAACACAGCTGCGGGAGAAGTGCCAGCATGGGTGCACTCCAGCAGTGTGCCCACACGGGCACAAGCTGGAGGCCCCTCGGTTGGCTGATGGTGTTCATCAGCTTGTGCCAACCCCAACTCTGCCTTGCAGCCAAACACTGACACATCCAGAGCAATGGCAACAGCTACCAGGTACTCCAAAGCTTGCTGGCAAAGCCTTCCAGCATTCCCACAAACACGAGTTACTGCAGGTGCAAGAAGGTTCAGTGCTTTCCACAGGGACAACGTAATTACAGATCTGAGCCTCTCCCATCAGTGCATGAGGCTCTGACATGTGGCTCAGAGCACCTGGGGCATGTGAAGCTCTGGCAGGAAAGCGTGGCCAGGCAGAAGTTCTGCCCACACAGCCATGCCACCTTCACCAGGACACAGATGAGTGCAGTAAGGGAGCTCTGCACTGCACCTGTCCCGGGGTGTGGCTGTTGAGTTGGCTATAAACGGTTCGGGGGTTTCGTTTTGTTTGGACTTTTTTTTTTTTTTTTCCGCACCTCCACCCAAACCAGCACTGCTGGTCCCTGCCCAAGCCTATGCGGCTGTAAGACCTTCAAGGGACACGAGCAGGGAAAGCGCCAGATAAGGTGTATGTCCCCAGGCACGATCTGGTTTCAAGCGGGAAAGGCACAGATTAGGCAAGCTGAGGGACCGCAAGAACGAGGAGTCTTTTTGCCAGCCCTCACTGATTCTCCCTGTGAGGGTAACATTCCCTGCGATATTTGAGAATTCTCAGGCATACCGTCCTGCAGAGCTCGGCGAGAACAGAGGCCACTACAAGCTCAGCCTCGGTCCCTGTCACCTCCCTCCCCCGCAACCCTGGAAGAGAAGAGCCCGTATTGTTCGCTGGACAAAGGTGAGCGGAGCAGCTGCTTTCGGCGCTCAGCCCTGAATGGGCCAGGTCCGGAGGGCCTGGGGCAGGTTTTGGGGAGCCTGTTCCAGGCGGGTCTCATTTACAGCACAAAGGGCTGCACACAGCCCCCGAGGCAAGGTTACCTTTCGCAAGCCATCCAGGGGGTGGATGGAGATTCCTCAGCCACTGCTGGCATCTTCGCCCCCCACCCCCAGTGAGAGATAAGAGGCTGGAAGCTGAGCTTACACATAATTACCACTCCGAGCACTCCGGACTGTGCGCTCAGCCCTGCCCCGATTAGCACAGCCCCACACCCCGCGAGTGCCAAGCGGGTGCGCAGCACTCCCGACGGGAGCAATCCGCACCTCCGCCAGCTTCAGGGCCCCCGGGGGCTTGGGGCAAGGAGGGACCGATGTGGGCTGGCCGCGAAGGTGGGTCCGGCTCCACCGCGTGACACACGGGAAGGGCTGGTGGCAATCGCACTCGGGGACACTCCCCGCGGATCTGGGTCTACGTGAAACTGCCTGCTCATTCCTTTGGGAAAGAGAAGGTGACCAAGGCGGCAATTATTATTTTATTAATTAGGGAGGGATGAGGGTGTTCCAGAACTCGGGAGGAGATGAGGGCTATTGAGAAAGGAGTACTTTTTAACCCCTTTGGGTGTCAGCATAGGTTATCTGCCCCAGCGCTCTAGAAACAGCCCTCTCCGTGGCTCCAGCTAGGCTTGAGCACCCGAATGACACCCCAGCCAGCCAGGCTGATACCCCAGTGACACCCCAGCCAGCCAGGCTGCAGCTCCTGCCTGCATGAGATGGCTTCGCCGTCCCAGGACCAGATAAGAGACCTAGAGATTATCTCGGCACACTGGACTGCCTGAAAACTACAGGCAGTGCTACCTGGGCAGGAAGCCAGCTCACCTGCCAGCCCCTCTGCTTAAAAGCCCCACAGGATCAGCAGCGACTTTCCCAGACAACAAAAGACCAGAACAGTCAAAGGCAAACAGGACTCGTGCTCCAAAAGCCCCCTCCGGCCACACTGCTGAGCTTTGCTCCTGCTCAGCCGTGCCCAGCCAGGGCAGCCCAGTCCCTGGCGGGACCTCCACAGCCAAAAGCTCTTGTTCGCAAACACGGCGCTTTCCGGAACACAAGTTGAGAATCTGAGCTTTCCTCCTCCCGGGACATTTTCGGGGGATGCGGGGGGGGGAACGGGCAGGGGGATGCAGGGCAGCTCCAGCTCCTGACCGGGCACTGTCCCCCGAGCGTCCCCGCTCCCCGCCCGGAGAGGCGGGGCTGCCAAGGGTGCCCCAAAGGACCATCACCGGGGAGTGACCCTCCGCTCCGGCGGGGAGAGCCAGCGAGGAGCCCCAAGAGAAACGCATCCGACCCCCGACAGGAGGAGGAATCGTGAAAGGGACGGGGGACCCCGAGCCCTGCACCTTCAACCCCGAAGGGACAGACTGAGTAAATCCAACGGGACATAGCCCGTGACACTCGACAGGAGTGGCACCCCAATCGCGACAGGCAATCGGCTGGGCGAGGGGTGTGGGGACCACACAGATGATGACGACGTAGGAGACGAGTCACTGGACGTGCAACAGGACTGGCAACCCTAATCTAAATACTTCAGCCTGGGCTTCCAGACGACCGACACCGACGTGGGGTAATGACCCTACGGGACCGGTACCCTCCGCCCCGACCGAAGCAAGAGGCGCTGGGGCGGCGGGGATATCCCCGACGGGACGGACATCCCAACACCCTCACCACCTCCCAGCCCCAACTTACTCTCCAGCTTGAACAGCGAGTCGTACACCTTGCACTGGATCTGCCCCGTGCTCTGCATAGCGCACGACATCCACAGCCCCTCGTAGAGCGCCTGGGCCGTGACGATGTTGTCCCCCGCGTAGGATGCCATCTTCCACTGGGGCATGGCGGTACTGATGATGATGCCGATCCAGCCGAGGAAGGCCATGACGAAGCCCAGCAGCTGCAGCCCTCCGCTGGCCATGTCTGCGGCCCGAGAGGGGGGACGGACGGTGGCGGCGAGGGGACGGCGAGCGCGCTCCGCACTGCCCCGCGCGCCGCTCTGCCGCCCGCGCGCCNGGCCCGCACACCCCCGGACACCCCCGGGACAGACCCCTCCCTCCCTCGGGGTTTCGCCCTGACCCACAGCCCCAGGTGATCCCCCCGCCCCGCGCTGCCCCTCCCTTTGGAGAAATCCCTCGTGGAACGGTCCCTTCTGTCCCCCACGGGCGGGGTGAGGTGGCACCTCTGGATGTTTTGGCACCTCCGAAGAGTGCCCTGGTTGTGCTCGTGGGTCTGCCCCCTCCTAGAGCTGGGGGTCCTGAGAGCGTGAACCCCCCACTCGCCTTGCTTGGGACTGGCAGCTCGCTGCTGTTCTTTACCTGCTGGAGATGTAAACTTGGCTCTCCGGCTTTCCCTTCCTCCAGGGAGCCGGCGCAGTGGGCAGGGAGGTGGGGATGGGGTTGTGCCAGTCCCACCTGTTCAGCTGCTGTATGTGTGACCACCTTCCCCAGCCCACCTCAGTGCCGCCAGGCAAGGCAGGGGGACATTTTCCTCCTGGCAGATTCGCTGCCTGGCTCCTGGACATGCAGCACACGTGGGACAACCAACTACAGGGGAGGCAGCAGAGCAGTCACGGCAATTATGAGTACTGTGATTTTGAAGGGCTTTCACAGAGGCAGCTGAGCAAACACTCACCATCCACGTACAAATCCAAACTTTGGAACCTACCATTTTAATAAGGACAGTGTCCTGTGCACCTCTGCATATGTGGGAGAAATTTCACTTCAGTGATTTGCTAAGGTTTGTTGAACCAGGGGATTACAGACCAGGAAGGAGTGTCCTCTCTCTTGGGTGTGTGTTTGTCCAGTTACTATAGTTTCCCTTTCTCCTGCGTGAATATTTGAATATTGACACATCCGGACTCAGAACAGGCAAAATGAGGAAATGCTGTCTCCTTCAGAGGGCACGGCATGGGCTGGGTGGTGCTGCCTGCTCTCACCACAGGCTGGATGGAGGGGTCCTTCAGCCTGGACCTGCTGTAATCCCAGACTCTGAGATAAACAGGTGGTAATTCCTGATAAAGGTCCTGCTGGAGGTACGGATGGGGTTGCATTGTTTTGACACCGTGTTTTGCTGCATTCTGATGACTTAGGAGATTTTGCTGGAGCTGCTTCCTGAGATTTGCAAACAGACAAACAGGCTCATGATTACCTGACCTGTCCTGTGCAATGCCAGGGGGGTCAAAGGGGAGAAAATCCACTGCAATCTTGCCCCACCGGCCAGATACAAAGCAAGGCTGTTTTGCTCTGAAAACACTTGTGGCTGCAGGTCCCCAGTGTCCAGGCAGCAGTGCTGGTGTGATGAAATCCAGCCGCTGCTTGGTAGCAAACTTTTCCAGTCATGTTTTTTTCACTTTTGAAAGAATAAGGAGCTGTAACTCTGCATCTGAAGACGTTTCAGTTTTCCTGTGTCTCCATGGACCATTATATTTCTGGGACTGAAGAAAAAGCAGCAAAGTTTTCTTTGGCAATACAGAGATAACAAAGTAGATTAATTTATCTGCATATTTATGAAGAACTCTGATACAGGGAGCAGGGAAACCAGCATGGTGCTGGCTGCTGGAGCTGGTTCCTGCAAGGAACAATCCCTTGCCTGGTAAAGAGGCAGGGCAGCAACCCATGTGAACCTGAGGAGTGCCGAGTTAGGAGTGTCTGGATTTGATCATTGACACCTGCGTAGTCATTTCAGTCCATGAGTGTCCATCTGCAAGGGAGTGTGCAGTGTTCCCAGTGCTTCAGAGCACGGAGCTGACTCACCCCTTTCCTGACCCTCCTGCCAGCCCCCACCCCGACAGATCGGCTCCTCACTGACTCCTGCAGGGCAAGGTCAGATCTGGACCGGGTTAAAAGTTACCAAGACACATTTAGCAGGTTTAGACCTTTGTCTACAGGCTCTGAGCAGCCAGGAGAGGGAAGAACCATTCTGTATGGGAAGGACTTGGACTTCATGCTGAACCTTCTAGGAAGGTACAGGGAGGAGTCCTGGCTGCCAATGATCTGATTGCACTTGTACTGGGAGGGACATCGAGAGTGGTCTCGGGGAAATGCAGGCACCAGCAGGTGATGTTGTAGCACCCTGACCACGCTGCTAGCTCTTGGACGGACTGAAATTCATGACCAGTCTGTCCTTGGGAAAATTTGACTTAGGATTTATCTTAGAATTTATCCTGGTGGCACTTTTGAGACGGTTTGTGCCAAATCTGTCTGCAGTGTGAGTCTGGCTGCTTGCTCATACAGTAGGATAGCATATGTGCTCAGTTTCTTCCCCTTCCAGGAGGCCATGGAACTTAGACTGGAGACAGGAATATTCTTTGAAGGTTACTGTGGGATTGCAGCCTACACCTGCCTGGAGATGGACACTGTGCTCCCGAGGGGCTGTACAGGAACCCACTGCTCCTCTGTCCCTGACGGTGCTGCACTGGGCAGTGCTACTGACTGACAGAGTAGCAAACAAAGCCAGTGAAAGGCAATAAGGACACACATCCAAGTGCTCTCAGCCCTCACAGGCTGCAGCACAAGTTGCCAGTGTTTCTTTGACCACTGAACACCCCCAACAATCTGCACACAGAGTTTACACAGTCCCCTCATGCACAGTGCCAGCCTCATGAACACCCAATTTGTATTTTGCTTTCTAGGGACAATTTGAGGTTGATACCTTTTACTCGCGTTTCATAAAAGATTTCAAAACCCAGAAACTATTTCTGTGGGATCATCACAAGGAATTTACATAGCAAGATAAACACTGAAACTCCACTTTTCCCCTTCATCACTCATTGATGCGCTCAGTGCTCTGGAATTTGTAGAGGATTTTACAGTATCCCTAAGAGCACCTAGTCTCCTCTTCTGAACTTCCTTCCTTTCTTTGAGACATAAAGTATCTTATTTCTGTTACTGGATGATTTTATGCACTGCCTCAATGGGCAAAATAAAACCTCTTTTTACTCCATAATCGCTTTCTTTCCTCTTCTGCCTGAGGTTGTTTTGGGTTTTTTTTCATTGGAAGTCCCAAAGAGTTTTCACACTATTTTCACCTACTTTTTATACCTGACTTTTGGGAAATACCATTTCTTCAGATCATTAATCTCAGCTGAAAGACCTGGGTTTATCCAAGATGTTGCAATCCCCTCTGTATTCTCTAGGCTAAAGGTATTCCCGTAGTGACAGTCCTTAGTGATTGGCCTGCTCTTAAGTAAACATGCAAGTTGAATTTTTTGTCCTTTACAATAGCATGACCAAGTGAGAAGAGGCGTGTGCACAGACAGTCCCTGAAATCAAACTGGGATGTTTCTGTCTACAGGTAGAGAAACTCCTCTAATTGTTCAAAGAGATTGCCCTCGTGTGCCACAGCCCTGGCTGCACTGGCCAAATGCTCAACACCTTGGTCATGTCACTCCCTCGGGGGGTGTGAGTCAGAGAGCAGCCTCAGCGCTGTACTCAGCAGAGATCTGAGCTCTGTGGGTAGTAAACGATACCTGTTTCCTTTTCTGGCAAAAACAAGCTTTAACACTTGCCAGGACTTGCAGGTGAGCAGCCTGGTTTCCTCTTCTCTCAGACATTGCTCGGGGAAGGTCTCACTGTGCAGTGCCTGTGTTTGGGAAGCAGGGGCTCACGTGTGGTTCCCTGTCCTTGTTCACACTAAAGCTGGCCCCCAGACTCCCCTGCATGCATCCTCGGGCTAGAACTCATGTATAAGGGTAAACATCTGATTATAAGTTATTATAATCATGGGCAGGTGCACAGAGCAGCAGGTGTGCAGAGCAGGCACAGCTGCATTATTCTGGTTTCAGAGTGAAGGCACAAGCTTCATTCTGGACCAGAAAATGGGAATGGCCAGACAACAGCACTCCACCATATTTCTGGTGGCAGCCAGTTGTAGAGCCAGGAAATAATGCAAGCACAG
Source organism: Rhipidura dahli (assembly GCA_013399225.1). Classification (NCBI taxonomy): domain Eukaryota; kingdom Metazoa; phylum Chordata; class Aves; order Passeriformes; family Rhipiduridae; genus Rhipidura; species Rhipidura dahli. The sequence continues at coordinate 860,607 of VXAC01008437.1, read as the reverse complement.
TGACCCTTCCCCAAAATGTGTTACAGCCTGCCCTGTTCCATGTCTGAATATATCTTGAGCCAGTGCCAGTACTTTTAACTTTACTTAAAATTTTCCCTCCATAAATTCAGCTGGATTTTTTTAAAACTTCTGGCACTTGCAGCATTCTGCAGGAGGGAGTTTTGCAGATTTACTCTGTGTTTCAGGAAAGTGCAACACCTAGTTTCTTTTGAACCCTATGACTTGCTGTTTCATTTGAAGTCCCCAAGGTTCTGGAGGAAAAGGGCAGACTGGTAGAACCACATGTGTTTAGCTCAAATTTACATTGTCTAGAAGAACCTTTAAAAGACTTTGTTGTTTATCTGCAGGCTGCTTTTTCTTCTCTCTCTCCCACTTATTCCTCCATCCGTCCAGGAGAAACACCCCAGCTGAACCTTAGCTCCGAGCACTGTTTTGCAGGCAGCGCCCAGATGTCTTTGCCCAGATGTCAGGAGGATCTGAGGCCTCTGCAGATCTTCCCTGGGATTAGTCAGGGCTGTGTCCAGCGCAGTCTGCAGTGAAGGGCAGACTGTGTTTGACCATGGTAGCAGCTGAAGCAGCCAAAGATCACAGCTTGCAGGGCTGGAGAGGGCAGCAGCACAGGGAAAGCTTAACCCTTGATCTGCTGCTCACTCCTGCAGGGCTGACATTCAGCACAGAGTTTTACAAAAAGGTTGTTGGAGAAGTCTTCCTTCAAATGATTCCTATTGCCTAAAAACTACAGGGCAGTGAACAACACCAAAACCAGAGCTTTTACCTGCACAGATGAATTTAAATTGTCATGTCCAGGAGCAAAGCTCAGATTTCCTCTTTGGTGTTGAAATTTGTGGTAGATGGAGGCAGCATCAGTTGGAAGGACTGACGAGACTTATTTGATACTGATTACATACAGGGAATATATTCTGAAAATACATTTTAAAATAGGCTGTATTAATTATTCCTTCTCAAATACTGGGGACAGAAACAGCATAAACCTATCTGTGTTTGGTCAGGAGACATGACCTGGAATTCCTAATCAGCTGGAGATAAACCAAGCTAATAATCAACCCTCTTCTTGCAGTCATTGAAACATTCATATTTTCTCACTGGTTGTAATGAGGTTACAGTTTTGGGAGTAGTTTAATTCCACTCTTCGCATGATGGATTTCATCTGGCTGTAGCTAAAATGTGCTTATATGTAACCTGCTGAAGTTGTGTGAGGCTGGCTGAACTCCTGACTTCTCCTCCAAACCTCCCTCTAGTGAGGGCTCTGAAAGGAATCATGTCTCCTCCCGGGCTTCTCAGTCTTCACCTGTTACCTTTGTTTTTTTCTTCTCTTCTGAATCAGCAACAGACAAATGACTGCAGGGCCGAGACTGCGCCTCAGAATGCCCCAAAAGCACTGGAATCTTTCTGGTGTGTAAGCAAGTGGTTTTGGCATGTGTAAAGCTGTACTTTGTGTGTCATTACCCACAGCTCTCAGAACTCAGGGCTTGCCCGTGCAAGGCAGTGAGCTGCTCAGGAATAAAGGTGGTCCTGAACTTGGCTGCTCATGTGTTGTTTCCCAAAGCAATACTGGAAGCTCTGATAGAGATTCCATGGCACGAAACCCAACCCTTGGAGGCCAAGAGATTTGACCCATATGGTAGGATTTATTTTGTTTTCTATTTTTCTATTTTAGTATTGTTCTTTCACTGGACATTCTGTACCAGAGGCCAGATAGAAAACAAAAGTCCGACACAAATTCCTGGAAACAATGAGTTTCACAGTACTAGAGAGGTAATGGTGGGAAAAGCAGGGAGTTATGTGCTGTAGACAGAGGGTAGCTCTACATCATATCAACAAGAAATGTCATTTCAGAATGTATGAAACTAATCATGGTGTCATGATGGGACAGGTGTGGTGAGGCATCTGGGGAAGAGGTTCAGCAGTGACGTGGCAAATGGAAAGTGTGCCCTGTCAGAAGGGTCAACCACAAAGTGTGGCCACTTTCCCCACCATGTGCCACTAGGAACACATAGAGAGCAGCAGTTCCTGGTGTCACAGTCCCAGGACAGGAGAGGGGAAGCAGGGAGCATAAGTGAGACCCAGGCCTGACTGAGAGGGAGGCAGATCCATGTGAGTGTCATAGTGCATGAGCCATGAGAGATGTGCATCAAGATCCTGACAAAATAAAAAGAGTTTTCTAAGTGCAGATAGGAAAACATCTCTCAGATCCTCTGGGAAATGGGCTCTGTGAAGAGCTAATCCTTGCCATCTACTCATCCTGTTTGCTCTCATCATGTTCCTGATGCCTCCAAGGTCTTGGTCCTGATCCTCCAGGACCAGTTATAGCAAGAATCACATTTGTACCCAAACCTCACCAAATGTCCACCAGGAATTTGTGATGGGTGGTGCCCATACTCATTCATGAACTTGATGCCCTAGTTATGAAATTATTTTCCTGAGACTGGCAAGAATCTGATCACCTTCAGAATCACCACTGAAAAATTCTCCTCTTTGGAATAAACTCAGGTTGTTCTTCCTGAAATGAGATGAAAGAAGGAAGGGGTCATTGGAGTGATATTACAAAGAGATAGGGAGAAGATGCCTAATGACTAGAGCTGAGGTCCTCCCCAGGAACCACTGTTCAGACAATCCTGAAGACAGAGTTACCTCAGTGAAGTCAGAGTTACCACCATTTACATTGCTCAACCACTGACCAAGCGAGACATCAGGATCAAGTACCTGTGAGTCTGGTTTTTGGGGGCAACATTCATGACAAGGAAAAGCCCGAGCTGTCCTCAGCACTTTGTAAATTACTCAAAGATCCTCATCTCAGGGTATGGCTATGTCTCACCTTTTTGTGCCTGGACCACAACCTCTGTCCTTTTCCTAAGCCCTTATGACATGTCAGGTAATTGGTGCTGGGAAGATAAAGTGCTCCAGTGTCCTTCCTAGAAAGGCTCTGCCATAAACTCTTGCCAGATTTCTAGATCAGACTGTTAAGAGACAATGACAATGTTAGGAGACGAGGTTCCACATCGTTTTCAGGTTGCTGAACTTATCCCCTTTTACATGCTGCTCTGAATTCCTCTGGGGATCAATAAGACCAAACCTATTTGTGCTGTCCTTGGACACTGGAAGAATTCAAGATACACAGATTACTGTGCTGTAGGAAACCTTGTGACACACCAGATCCAGTTAACAACTGCTCAGCATCCTCAGAAATATGCTGGCCCTGTATAATCATCTTCCAACAAGTAGTTGTCTCTGGAAACTGAGAGGAGCACAAGGGTGGGATTTGTAACTATTGGCATTCAATGTGCTTCAGTCCTCTTTAGGGCACCCAAATCAGAGCCAGGTACTTCTGAAGCACTCAGTAGCCCCTCCTGAGACCCACATGGCTGGATTTTTCAGGGAGAAGCAGGGTTAAACACTTAAATAAATATTTAAATGTGGCCTGTTATTCCAGTGCCTACAGGGGAGTGAAACTCTTGAAAAGCCTTGGCCAAGTGCAAGACCCATCTGTGCTGAAAGCAGAGCTGTGTGCTGGCAGAGGAGGAAGGAAGGAGTTTCTTGCCTGGACTTTCCAACACACCCTTTATCGCTAGGACTGGGAGAGCACATTGGAAACCCAAGGTCGTACTTCAGTGCCTAGAGGGAGTTAAAAACACCAGTTATCTGGCTGGAGGTCAGAGGCTGGGGGTGTTTCTCTCGCAGCTGTGTCTCTCTGCTCGTGAAATTCTCCCTTAAGCCCGGGGTACACAGAGGCTTTGCCGATGGGCGTTTCGGGAGCTCTCCGGGAGCCCACGCCCTGTGCTGTTGACAAGGCGCAAATGAAGCTCTAAGCCTGAAAAAGGGGGAGGGATGATCTCCTTAGAGAGAGCTTGGGTGAGGAACAACACATCGTCGTAAAGAATAGAAACCGGGCCCTACAGGATTCTGGACCACCAGGGCAGAACAGGGGCAGGGCAGGAGGGAAAGGACATGCTGTGCTTTCCTCTCATGGTGCACAGAGAGGCTCCGATGCGGGGAAGAGGACAGGACAGGGGAGAAAAGAGAAGGTGAAGACACTCCTATATGAACGCCTTGGGTGAGATGAGGACTGGAGTCATTTGTTGTCTCCTATCCCAGGGCTAGCACTGCAGCTCTGCCCTTCTAGGGGATTTCCATCAAGGATTAAGTTGTCCTTCCCCTTCTTCCCTCCTTCTCTTCCTCCTCCATGGTTTTGTCCTCCAGCCTCAGCACAGCTTGCCTGCATGATGAAGGTGGGGAGTGATGACATGTGAGACATGAGGGGCTCTGTTCATGCTAATTTGCTCTGCAGCAGGGGCAGAAACATCCCTGCCCTGTCCCTTGCCTGCACAAAGAGAGGAGAGGGCTGGAGGGAAGGGGTGGCCCTATAGGAGCCTTTGTTTGCAGTTGACTTCTCCTCCTTGCCGGAGCCTGTCGCTGCACAGAGGGTACAGTGCCCCGGACGTGGGGGTCAGACCCGGGGGTCACTGTGCCAGCTCTGGGCAGTGCTCAGTGTGCTGTTTGGATGCTGGATGTTAAAGAGAAGGGGACAGTGCCAGGCAGGTGGGCAGACACTGATTTTAACAGTCACAGCCCCGGAGCTCTTCAGGGAAACTCCTTGCAGAGCCTGTGCCCAAACCTGGCCCCCACTCATCTAACCAGATCTCAAAACTCTCCTGTGCTCATGGTCCGTGAATCACAGCAGCAACTGTTCTCTCCGAGCCTCAGCTCTTGTCCTCCTGGGCTTTTTATAGCAGACCAAACATCCTGTTACCAAACTGTGCATTTCTAACCCCGCAGTTACTTTCATCCCTTTCTCGATGAGTCTCCCAGAGGGTCTCTCGTCACTCAGATAAGCAGGTTGATGAGTATCAGCCAGAGGCACGGAGGCCTGAAGCGTATATTTGTTGTGAAATGAGTCACAAGGGGGGCTGGATTTCAGCCAGGAGAGCCCTGCAGGGTGAAGCGCACGTACGGCCCCTCTCGCTGCGCTGAGGTGTCTCCAGGAGCAGCCGCCGAGCGCAGACACAACACAAACCCCTTCCTCCTCGGCACCTTTCCTCTTGTGCTTTTCTCTGCTACTCTGGAGAGAGCTAAATGCTCACGCTGCTCTCCCTTCCCTTCCTGAACGATTGCTATCAGGGACACAGAGCTTGTGCCTCGCTTGCCTTTAATCACCCCGTGTGAGCGCACGGGAAAGTTCAGGCTCACGCTGGGAAAGGCACGCTTGGATGAGGATGACGCCGCAGGGACGTGGCAGGGCATTAACAGCCCCCGGGGTGCTTGGGGACGAGGGCCGTGGACTGGAACTTGTGACATGCCGAGAAAAGGTGTGTCCGATCCACTAGGCAGCTCCTCTGCCTGCACACACCTGCGTGGAGCTGGTATGCAGTGACGGCACCGCGTATTCTCGGGCGGCTGTCAGGAAAGCCGGGTGGTCACACACGTTCCCAGTGATACGGATCTCACCACGCCCAGGCAGAGAGTCCTGCCCCGGTGCTAAAGAGGAGCGCGACTGTGACTCCTCGCTCTCGATCTAATTGCGCTTAGCCAGGGCCTCCTTTTCCCCAGCTCTAAAATGGGGTTAGTAATACATCATTGAGATTATGTGTTTCGCAGGTGTGGGATTTCATAGGCAGCCATAAAACTAAATTTATTGTACTGAAGAGAACATGGTACTTTGAGAACCTAAAAAGACTGTAATGAAATGCTTGTTTTAGCATTTATTGCTTTGGAGTGACTAAAAAAGCTGTTTTAAAGGAACGTGTGCAAGCATCATACCCGTGTGTATAATACACACACACACATACAAACACAGTTTTTACTTACCAATCCTTTAAGCTCTCATCTACCAGAACATGCCTTTGCTTTCCTATTTTCCTTTAATCTCATATATTGCCTGCTTGAAAAATCATAGGTTGCTCAGAAGTCTTACTATTTTCCTTGGGGTTACTGAGCTAACGCCAAGCTAAATCCCCAGGTTTTGTGACTGTGTGAGCATGGCTGAAGGGTACATTACACACTGCTCTGTAATTTATCTGTGTACACATCTCATGTCCAAGGAGCACTGCTCTGGAGGTGAAGACACTCAGAGGCCATGGATGGTGGTGTGTGTGAAGCAGGAAAATGGAGGGGGTACAACCGAGAGGGAGGAGTGGGGAAGGTTGGGCAGACAAGCCCATGGAGCAGAAGAGCTCTTAGGGAAACCCCTTCCCAAGCTCTCTGTCACATCTGAGCCCTGAGCTCTTCCTGCTGGACAATCCCCTGGCCCTGAACACGAGTCACCTCACGGGCTGCTGGCCTGTTTGCAGAAAGGTCTGTATTTCATGCCTGAATGCACAGCATCACCACTTCCTTCTTGCTCCAGGCTCTCTGCTGCACTGTACATTAGACACTGAGGAAGTAAAGGCAGAACACCACCCTTCTGTGCTCGTGGGACTGCAACCTCAGTGGGGTGTTGCTGCAAAAATCGTTTTGTAAATAGACTGGTGACAACCAGCTCCCAAGACTGGCAGCAGTTTCTCTCTCTCTCTAACATAAATAGCTTGGCTTTAATGGAGAGCACCGACCACCTTGTGTTAATGAGTAATAAAAGCAATCGACCCATGGTGCATTTGTCCCTGAGCTGGAGCTGAGTGTAGTCAAGGTGATAAAACTCTTAAATTAGCGAAGTTTTGCTGCATCGATACCATGCAGAGTAAGAGCCTGCTAAGGCCAAGCTCTGACAATCAAATATTAGGATACCCTAATGCTTTTGTTGGTGTCAAAGCACAGTTAACATATGTAGTACAGCCTACGAATTCACTGCAAAGCTACTCTGAGTCATGTCAGCCGGGTTTGGGGCTACACAAAGACATCTTGGGAGGTTATTTTGAGAGAGCTGTTTTCTGAAGCTGAGGGGACATCTGTCATGCAAGTTAGGAAAGCAGACCATGATGAGAAACCGCTACAGACTTTGCTTCAAGAAGATGCTGACTTGTTTTAAATAAAGATATATGTATCTTGCCATTTTCTACTAAATAAAGAACATTGTATTCTTTCTAGTAACTACAGAGGATTCCACAGGACTGTTCGGAGACATGGACATAAAGAAGGACCAGGTATTGGATTGGTCTCTCCACCAGGTGAAGAACCACAAACCATCTTCATTGTGTTGCACACTCTGCAGCAGAGTTGCACGAGGGAAAACTGGAGGATCCTGACCTGCTCTGCTGTCCAGGCCAGGATGCTCCAGAGCCCCAAGCTAGATGCAAATGGCTGGAGCCACTTCCTGTCCCCAGTGACTCATGGCCAGGGAAGCACTGGCATCCTGCTCTAGGAAGGGTCACTCACCTGCCCTGCCCTGCAGGGAAGGTGAACACAGGTAGGTGGAAGGAGCTGGGACAGCAACACATTGCTGGGCATGTGGAAAATAAACAAGACCACCAGGACTGCAGTAACAGCTGTGGAGAGATGGAGTGAAGCACAGGCAGCACTGGTGCCTCACGTCCTGCCTCCATCCCTTAGTGGAGTTTGCCTCTTGGTCTGACATCTGTGGACAGTGGATGGGCAGAGCTGGAAGAACAGAGTACAATGTGCCCATCACAAAAGCTTAGAAACACCTCTCTGGCTATTACCACAGGAGATTTTCGTTTTCCACCTCTGTTCTGCTTGTATGGAGACACTTTCACCATATACCAAATAAGAGAAAATGTCCCCTTTCTTTCCACTGGGCTCATCCTCTCTGAAAGTGGCTTGCATTTGGGTACAGGACAGAAGGAGAAGGCAAGGAGATTCATATGGCTCTAATACATTTCCTGGCTAATCCAGGCTCTGTTGCTTTTAAACTCTGGTCTTGACACTGCTAAGGACTTAATGCTGATTGTGGGAAGGCTGTCTCAGGTTGTTCAGGCCTTCTCTGAGCTCACCACACCACTTTTTCTGAGTTGCCTCTAATAACAACTGACGAGGATGCTTTTTAAAAATGGGTGCAGACAGAGGTTAATGAACACAGTACAAGACAAGTATAGGAAGAAGATGTATATTTTCAGTACCAGTCTCACATAAATGCAATCTAATCTATATATATATGTGGCTAATGAAAGCCATTGTCCTTTATGGGACCTGTGTGGGCACTGCCATGTCCCTGTGGGTCAGAGCTGTTGAGAACACAAAGCTGCCCTTGTCACAAAAAGCCATGAAGTGAAAATCATTAAGGTTTCTTTGAGTTATACAGACATTTGGATACCAGAAAACTCAGCAGAAAGCATCATATCCACATAACCATACCAAGACCTGCATCTGGGAAAGATGGAAGAAGGAAAGTTCCTCACTTGTCAGCTTCTACAAGTGGAATTAGGAAGCAGAAAGCAGAAAGCTGAAGCAGCAGAATCTCCTGCATACCCTGGCTTTATGACCTGGGACTTTTATTCTCCACTTAAGCCTCCCAAAGCATGTGCTGAGGACCTATTCCACAGATTGACCTCTGAGGAGCAGAGTGAGCCTGGCATCGAGGGTAAAAATGGTGATCTCTGACAGTAAAACCGCCTCATGAGGTTACGATAGGAATTATACGGGTTACCTACTGTATGAATAAACTTCTCATTGCGGTGGTATTTGAAGGGAAATCCCGGAGAAGCGGAGGCTTTGAGCAGCTCTGTAAAGGCACCGCTTGGCTCCATCTGGAGGCGACAGCTGAGATGACAAACACCGCCAGCCCGGGCGAGCGGCCGCGGGCAGCGCTGGGCGCGGAGCAGAAACAGTCTGCTTCTCTGACCCGCGGTGAATATTTGCCCATTCAACACAGGTCTTCAGCCTGTTACTGCTTCTCTTTGTAGTCAAAGTTAGATCATTAGATCATTGAGGATGCGGCCGTTTCTGTGCATTTGTGCCTTTGGGGTAGAGGAATTTCTAGTCCCTCTCCCCTCTGGTTTTTCTGGAGCCCTGCTGGCTTTCGCAGCACTGTATGAGAGGAGACAGCGAGAAGCTTCTCACAGAGGCCCCAGCCTTCTGCTCCTGGCAGCCTGTGTGACCCCTGCTCACCTGGGGAGTCCTGCAGCAATACAGGAAGTTTGCAATCAGAGTAAGCAAGCAGGTAAATTCCAACTGGATGAAATCCTCCAGACTGGCACTGGTTTGAAAACTTCAGGATTTCCACATAGGAGCTCTATGCATGCCAGGAATGAATTGAGGTCCAGGGCATGAGAGGTATTGAGGTTTGCCTTAAATTCAGAATATAGAGTTCCATATCTGAGCTGGGGTGGGGGTGGATGTTGGTTCTGAAGGTCCACCACTGCTACCTTTTCCTTTCCCTCCCTGGTGACATTCCTGCACTGAGCTAGATCATCACTGTGCCAGAGACCAACAGGGTAACAGCCGAGGGGCCTGGGCTCTACACCAAGACACTTTGTGGTTGTTCCCTGCTAAGGCACGAACCACTGAACAGGAATAAATGTGTGTGTGCACATGGGAGCTCCTCTCTGTGTCCCTCAGCAGTGCTCAAAACTTCTGCCACGGAGAACAAGTTTTGATTCTTTTTTCCAATCCCTATTCTGACAAAAGCTGCCGTGATACCTGCCCCCCCTGCCAGTCCAGGGCTCCAGTCAGCTGCAGGTCACTTCTGCACAGCCCCATTTCTCTTCAGTCAGGCATGACAAGAGCTGTAGCGGTGCGGGGCGGATTGGCTGCAGCAGCTCCCGTGGGCACTCTCACCCTCCTCCTGACCCCTGGCAGGTGACCACTGCTCCTGCAGCCATCACTACCATCTGCACAAGCCAGGAGGTCCTGCTCTACATGGTCACTGTGAGAGGGTGGTGGTCATCTGGGACACTGAGGCTCTGTCTGTACCCCGGCTTTAGGAACAAGGCTGGGCACCGCTGCTCTCACTCCCCTGGATGTGCTGAGCACCTGCTGGCATGAAGTTCTTCCTCCAATATGTGGGCTGCTTTTTTGCTTTTTTCTCTGCTGGGTTTTTGATAACATCAACCTGGACAGACTGCTGGATGGTGAATGCTGATGACTCCCTGGAGGTAAGACTGGGGTGAGGAGAGCCTGATCACCAAAACCAATGTGTTCTAGAGACAGTTGGCTTCCTGGTGTCATTGCTCCACTCTCATGTTCTTTCTCCCTGTTGTGCTGGATGAAAGTGGATGAAAATGAAACTAATTACTGTGGCAAGAGCAGGGGAAAAGTGGTATTTTGTGTAATTCTCTTTGCCAGACTTTATTATCCAGACGGTGCTCTCACTTAGTAAGTTCAGGAAAGATCTACAGGGTCTAGTTCTAAATGTGCATGAACTTGGAGTTATCCTCTATGTCCAGCCTGCATGGATATTTTGGAGATGTTTCTAGTTCTGTAGTTCAGACTTCTTGGTGGAGACATCCAGCATGTACAGCTGTGCTCTTCAAGTCTTTTTCTGAACAGCCATTGAGCTACAGGGCTACGAAACATTTAAGGGGAGCATGGGGACTCAGTATCTCCTGGAATTCGTGTGGACAGTAGCACTTTCCTGTTAGAGAAGTTATTGGCAAAGTAAATGGCAAGCAAGGGAGCAGGTTGCTGCTTATATGCAAGGTGTGCCCCAAAGACTCCAGGCCCCAAATCATCATTGTGTTTCCAGCACTCAATACTGCAAATATGTAATTTTCTTCCCAGCATAGCCATTCATTTCTGTACATTTCAGAGCTGTGGGTCCACAGTGCAGGAATCTGCTCTCTGGCAAATTGGATACTTTAGGCAGTGAAGGTGAAACATCTTCCAAGACAGAAAGTTTGGCTGAATGTATCAGGAGGAAACTTTCTATCTGCTATCCAGCATACAAAACCAGATGAGCTCCTCTGCACTCAGTGATTGCAATGCAGCATTTAGCTGCAGCACATGAAGGGGTGAATTATTCTAGGAAAAAAGAATAAAACTGATTACAAGAAAAACATTTTTTTTTTCTCTAAGCCACAAGAAATCTGGAAAATCTGACTGTCAGAAACACTGAAAAGTGGATGCAAGTGCTGAGGTAATCACAGATCCAGTGCAGTGCAGTTGCTGGTGGTCAGCATGTCTGCTCTGTGAGCCTCTTTACAGGGCAAATAGAGGGCACCCAGTGATGCTGGATGGGATATGACTCTTCACTTGGGAGATATTTCAGATTCCTTTCAGGAAGTAGCCAGATGAAGATATCAGTATACTTAGAAAAGCCAAGTGAATCCGATTGTGGGGAAAACCAGAAGAGAGAAACCCAGCTTCTGGGCAAAGTGAGTCCAGTAGAGAGCCAGTCCATTACCCCGAGGCTGTGTAACCTTGCCAGTCCATTACCCTGAGGCTGTGTAACCTTGTCTTCTCGGTGCAAAGGCACCTGCGATGGGCTGTCCGAAGTGCTCCATTAACACCCAGTTTGGTTCTTAGCAACCTCTATTCTCACATTCCGGCTCTGAGTGTGAATACTAAATAATGGAGTAAAACGCCCCCAGCCTTAATACCTGACCACTGATCTCCTTAATGACCCTAATGACTCACTGCCTCTCTAATCAGGGGAATGTCCATGGCCAGAAAGTGCACAATGACTCCTGTTTTCAGCTGGAAACAGGGAAAAGCCAGGCAACTTTGAATCCAGGAGAAGGGAACTCTGTCCTTCAGCAGCTGTAGCTGCTGGCTCTTGGCTGGTTGCTTGGCTTTGATCCTGGCCCTCAGCAGCTGCGGAGGATGAAGCTGTCACTGTGGTCCCACTGGAGAGGAGCATCCCAGGAAGAAGGGGCCAGGGAGTGCCAGGAGCAGCCACCTCCAGGGAGGCTGCAGGGGCCCTGACAGCTTCCACAGACCCTCACCTCCCTTCAGAAACGACAGGTTATGGCACACAGGAAGGTGTTTAAGTTGGTGATTCCTTGTGAAGCATCGAGACAGGGCTGGGTCAGTTTTTGCAGTAGTTTGTAGTGGAAAAAGCCCATAATCTTCTTCTCAACAAGTGCTGTATTGTGTAGACAGTCCCTCCCTGTTGCAGGTGGATTATAAATACCACCACTACTGTTAAATGCTGCCTGTTTTACTCTCGAGCTGGGCTTGTAATCATTGTCTGCTGGCACCTTCTCGGAGTGAGGTAAAACACCGTGACTAACATCACTTACGTGTTTGTCTTCTCCGCTTTCCCCAGAAGGAGAAGTGTGTGCTTGTTCTGTAATTTTCTCTTCTTCTTTTTTCTGTATGAGAATTATTTTAATATTAATTATACATTATGAATAGGATATAATTATATCTATTACAGTCATTATGCAGTTCATGTTTTACATGCATACTTGTGTTAGGGAAAGCAGGTCGTGGCAACGTGTTTCGTAATCGAAGTGGGCGATGAGGAGCGTGGCTGTGATGTTTGGCTGCTCGGGGGGTCCTCAGCTGGGCCCAGGGAAGCTGGAGCAGATTTGCTATGGGGGGAGAGAGGTGATGGGGAATTAGTGCTGCCAATATGGTGCACAGGTCCAGCCATGGGATGGGGAAATCCATGTCCCCACATGATGCCCCGTGCCCTGACCCCTGGCCCCTTTACAGAGCGAGTGCCTGAAGGTCTGTGCTGTCAGCACAAGGGAAGATGCCCAAGCGTGCCTTGGGAGCAGATTAACAACCAGAAGGATCAGCTGTGCACAAAGAAGAGGGGATCAATTATTGGCCCTTGGCAGCAGAAACAAGAATAGCTCAGCAGTGGCTCAGGGCAGCCCCAGGTCCCCATACTGGCACCCCTTCCCATCCCTCCTGAACCAGGCAATGGGACATTTATCCCTGGCTGCACACAGGCTGTGTGGAGATGGGCTGGTCCCTGCTTTGCCCATGCTTGGTGCTGGCTCTAGCAGGAGTAGTGACAACTGAAACATCCCAAGAAATGCAAAACATTAATCAAGATTCTGTTAGTCTGGGAAGGGGGTTATTTCACAAGCTAGACCGTAACTGTTGTGCTTAAGGCCTCTGTTTTGCTTGGAGGGTGACAAAGCCTGGAATCCTGTGAGTCTCTTTATAAATAATTTAGATGTAGATGCTGCTTGTAAGATTTAAAAAACAATAATAATGTGAGCTGACATTATAATAAAGTAACTGACATTATTAGCTGAATGCAGAGTAGTATGAATAAGCCTGTGGTGGTTTGGGAGGAAAGAGAAATTACATAAATACAAGTGGAACAAAATGTAATTTAATAAAAATATGCTTATTTCAAGCAAAGCCTGAATGGTGGTGAGTTAAGACAGAAGAGGACCTGCAACTGCATTAAGAGGGCCATGGTAAAAACACGTTGAATATAAACATGGCAAATTGTTTTACAAGACGCTGTTCTCTTGAAAAGAACAGAATCAATGAAATCTGATTTTTCTATCACTGCTTCTCATTTTTCATCATATTTTTCATTACATATGGCCAGAAATTCTCAGAAATGCTAAGCATGTCTCATTTTCATGAAACAAAACATGTAGATTATTTTCGTTCAAATATAAATAGTATCTCCTCTGCCAGTCTGAAGTAGTGAGTCATTTTTACTCACCTTTGATCCACAGAGCAGTATCACAGAGGAGGTGCACGGGCTCAGACATTCTATTGTGGAGAAAATACTGCAGTTGGCTACAGACTTCAATACATCCTGACTAAGACTTTATTATGTGGCTGAGATATGTTATTATCTGCTTTGTGATTTACACGGTGCAAGAAAAATGAATTTATTGCATCATCCAAGCAAGCCTGGTCCCCTTCCCCTGCGTGAAACTCATTTGCTGGAAGAGTTTCTCCTTCCATTAAGTGCAGCGGGTGTCGCTGGCAGCAGCGGGCGGGCTGGAGTCCAAAGCTGCACTGACATTAACTCTGCTCCTTGTATGAGCAATTCCAGGAATATTTTAGAGGTGCTTGTTGCCATATTTGCATTGGTAATGAAAACACCTCCCATATTAAAGTGATTTACAGAAGGCTGGGCTGGGAATGGTATCTGCGGCTGGAGGACAGCGGAGATCATTAACCATGATGCTCCTGCATCGTCTGCCCCAGTCTGGATGTCTCAGCCATGACTGTGGCTTGGCCACGTGTGGTCCCATGGCTGGCAGCACACCGGGAGCCCCAGGGCCAGGATCAGCACCAGCTGCCTCTCATTTTCCAGCCAGTGTCTACAGCTGAGTCATTTGGGGGAAACCTCCCCCAGGTGTCTGCAAAGGGGCTCACATCCAGACTCCTCTGCACTCCTCTCCCACTCTCTGAGCTGCTCCTCCACTGTCAGGAGGATGGTGTAAGGGAGGGGAGCTCTGGCAGCAAAGTCTCAGGTTGTGTGGTCCATAGCCCTGCCCAGCTCAGCCTAGACAAGTGTTTGGCAATGGGTGAGCAAACCTGCTCTTAGACCTCTCTGGTCAGCCACCCCTCAGCTCTTCCCAGAAATTTCCTCCTGAATTTTTATCCTTACTAGTAGGCAGGATTTTTTTTCCTAATGTCTAGTCTGAATTCTTTTGCTGTAAGGTAAAATCATTAGTAGGGACACAGAAAACATTGTCCTTTTCCTCCATCCTGCTGCTTTTTCTCTTTTTCAAGCTAAACGCTCTGGTTACCATTCTTCAACAGGATTTCTGTTGAAGGGCTAAGATGACCTCCTGCTGTGTTGGTGGATATTTTAACTTATAGTCTTCCTTGTCTCCTCAATCCACAGGTGAGTACAAAATGCCGTGGCCTGTGGTGGGAATGTGTCACAAACGTTTTTGATGGGATCCAAACTTGTGATGAGTATGACTCCATCTACGCCGAGCATCCTGGTATGTAAGAGTCAGAGATGTTTCTCAAAGTGGTGGGGGCACTTGAGTGTAGACTAAAAGAGTATCTGTTCTACTCAGTGACAGATAATTAGAGGCATGTTCCTTTTCTCAGTCACGTATTACTCCCAGGAGAAGCTGAAAAAAGCTGAACTCCAGAAAAAATGTTCCTATGGGATCTGACCCCATTACCTGTCCATGTTTCCATTCCTTGTGCAGTAGAATTATCTGCTTTTGTCCTGCAGTGAAGCTGGTGCTGACCCGAGCCATGATGATCACAGCAGACATCCTGTCAGGATTTGGATTTCTCTTCCTTGTCTTGGGACTGGACTGTGTGAAATTCCTTCCCGATGAGCCGCTCATCAAGCTGCGCATCTGTGTGGTGTCTGGAGTTATGCTGCTCATTGCAGGTATTTCCCTGCTGTGTCCCCATTCTGTAGGACACCCTTTGGCAAAGTGAGGAAGTGTTAAAAGCCTTCTTTTATTTTGGTTGGTGATTTTCTGTAGGAGGAAAGATCTTTATTTGATTTATTTGTGCTTCTTCTGTTCACCACCTGCCCCCAACAGCACATAGTTCAGTTTGTCTGCTTTCAGTCCATGTTTTGACCAGGTGACTTGGATTTGAGTTCCATTTAGAGCAGTTTCACCGTGGAGTGGAGTCAACGTTGTTGACACGGCGAGGAGACCTTGCTGTAGGTCTCTAGACCAAGTGCTGGAAGACTAGAAAGTCCTGGCATCCTGGTTTGGTTCCTGGCTCTGCCACAGACTGTGTGACCTTGGGCAAGTCACTTAGCCCAAAATCTCTGCAGCTGATCTCTAATAAAAGGATAATAATATACCTGTCCCTTCTAGGTGATAAATAACCAACTGGCTCAGGTGCTTTACTGTTACAGCCAGTGGGGGAATTTTAAATACAAAAATAAATAGCCAACTAGGGGCCAAATAATATCATTTGACTTTATGCTGGTATCAAGCAGCTACCTCTTCTTCAGCCTAAGCAGGTTTAATACATAAATCACCTCAGCCACTGGGAGCACGTGTAAAACACTTCGAGACTCTTTTAAACACCTTCCATTCACATATCAAAGTTTGACTGAAAAGCATCATCAAAGTTCTGAAAATCAAAACAGATTAGAAAATTAAATTCGGGAGGCAACTTCACAACAAGCTGAGAAGGGAGGAGCTTTCTGCCTTTTGCTGCAGAAATCTGAGTGCTGCCAGTGTGCTGGAGGTGTGTGTGAGTGCCAAGCCACGAGGTGCAGCCTCTGCCTGGCAGCACGGGAGATCAGCAGGAGGCAGGGTGAATCTACCAAAGGCTGAGCATGTAGAGCGGCCAAACCCTGCTGTCCAAGGAAGGTCTTCCCACCCTGCAGTCTGACCCAGCAGACAGTAGCTGTAGCTTTAGATTTGATCCCTTGTGGTTCGGTGTGTGGCACCTCTGTCCCTCCCCGCAGGTCTCCCTGGCATCACGGGCTCCGTGTGGTACGCCGTGGATGTCTACGTGGAGCGCTCCTCTCTGCTCTTCCACAACATCTTCCTGGGCATCCAGTACAAGTTTGGCTGGTCCTGCTGGCTGGGCATGGCAGGGTCACTCGGCTGCTTCTTGTCTGGGTCCCTGCTCACCTGCTGCATGTATCTCTTCAGAGGTGAGGAAGCACGGCTGAAGCACAGCTCAGGGGTAGAGCCATCGCTCAGGGTGTGCTACAGGTGACAGGGTGGGGAAAGTCCTTTGGGGACACCCTTTGGGATGGTTGCCCGTCTCCAGTGGCAATATTTTCAGCTGTAAAATGGGAATAGTCTTAGTTAGGCAGCTTTAGAAAGTGCATCGAGGTCCTCATGTGGGAGCTGAGGTGTAAGGATGACATAAAATGTGTTGTTATCATGTCACATCTTGGAGTGCTGCTTTCCCTGAAACACAAAACTTTGCAGCTGAAAGTCACCAAGCACTCATCATCAGTTCCTATTTCCCTCCCTGTGCCTCACAGAGACCAGTTCTGGAAGACTCCATTCTGCTTATTCCTTGAGGAAAGGCTATTCCTCAGCTGCGACCGTCGTGACAAACGTACATTTGCCATCCTCCCAAACAGCCACCTCCAAAATGTATGCGGTGGACACAAGGGTGTGAGGAGGAGGTAAGTGCTCCAGAAAGACCTCTGCTTTTATTTGTAGTGGATTGCTCAGAGACTCAAGCTCTTGTGGTTGTGATACAGGTGCCGTTAAATATCAAGGATCTTCTGTGTGCTACAATGTTTGCATTCTGAGAGCTTAAAAAAACCCTTTCCTTCAAGAAAGTAAACTCTGAGAAGATCCTGCTTTATGGAATCCTGTTGCCTCGAGTGCTGAGGCCACTTGCGTAAGCACAGACTGAAATAACCAACACAGACTCTTTCAGCATTTGTCTCAGCACTGTTGGTAGAAGTGAGAGAAATCAGCCCTTCCTGAATCAGAGTGCAGTGCTCTGCATGAAGATCCCCAGGCTGCAAGATGGATCTGCTCCATGTCTGGCCATGAGCCAACACAGTGCACAGGGAGAAAATACTGGCAAAGGGTGGGACTGACTGTCTGACCAACACCTACACCCTGTGCACTCAGCATGGAGATCTGCCCCTCTCACAGGCTGATGGGGAGCTCTTCAGGAGATAAGAGCTGTGTTAAACGTCTGACCCTCTCTTTGGTCCATGAACCTCTGCACTGAGTAAATATTGTAAATCCAGGTGTATTCTTCCCTGAACAATACAGTCCTTCTCAATCAGTGTTAAAATATACACTACAGATACTCTAGTCTCACTGCAATCTGGAAATTGCCAGCTGCATTCTGCTTAATAAAAATGTTGGACAAAGTGAATGAAGATCCAAAATCTGAACTTGCACATTACAATATATCTACATCCACTAGAAACTAGGATAAATGATAGTCAAATCTATTGTCCCTTTTCATCAAGAGGTGTTTAAACCCAGTTCAGGACTGCTATCCCCTGCTGCAATCCAGGCTGCCACAGGCTGGATGAGGTTAGAGCCAGGTCTTCACTAGGGCGGGGGAGGAAAAACCTTGGATAGTTTAACATGTTCCCTAAAAATGGATGTGAACAATTTTTCATGACTTTAATAGAAAGGGAACCTGAGATGGAGTTTTTTAGGGTTGGTAGGAACTGTCCAAATTCAGTCATTTCTGACCACAGGCACCTCACCATATCATGGGCACTGGGGGTTGGGAAAAGGCTCCCAGCACAGAGATTTTTCTACTCAGGCGGAGTGAAGAAACAAAAGTGGAGTCTCAGCTGGATGTGCACAGGCGTGGGTGCTGAAGCACCACCAGAGGCAGGCTTCCTCCCTCGACTGCTTGATGGGGAGGCTGGATCGCCTCCTCCCAGGCAATATGAAGTGAAACTTTATGTTATATGGGCCAGAGGGAGATGGTGTGGCTGAGAATGGAGTTGGCTGTATCCCAAGCAGCACTTCTGATAACTCCTATGGTGGAAAATGAAGGGTTTAAATCCTCTGATGAATTACCCTGGAAGCAGCACCTTGTGCTGCAGCACAGAACTGACCAGCAAGGCCAAAACACAACCCAGCCCTGACATGGCTCCAAGTGGAGAAGCACTCGGGGCCTGGGACAGGCAGGACACCAGCAGGTCCATGTGGTTCTGCTGCAGGCCCAGGCACCTCCCCAGGGCTCAGACCACAGCAGAAGCATCTCAGCAAGAGCCCTGGTGGCAAGGGAGGCTTCTGCCTGCAGAGTTTGTGCTGCTTGGGCTGGCAGACATTTATGTCAGCCAAACTGAGAGCAGGTTACTGCCAACAGATGAGCTGCATTGAGCAGATGTAAACACAGTAGGAGAGGTGATGGAGGCTTTTTTACAAGGTCCTGAGAGACAACGAGTACAAGAGTTATGAGCGATGTGATGAATTCAGAGATTATACCAAGAATGCACAAAGAGATCTGGAGGTGACAGGAATTTCTGTCTGTTATTGCAGAAAGCTGCATTCAGAGCTTGGTGTTTTGGGGTTTTTTTTAAACTTTTTCACAGCCACATCAGAAATGTGTTTTCTGTGGGGCTTTGGGACAGGAAAGCTGACACTGCTGATACTCCCTGCCAGGGCAGGGAAACTCTGGGAACAGTTTTTGTGTCTGGTTCCTTGGCTGTGTCCCTGCTCCCCTGCTCCTTCAGAGACACAGTGGGAAGGAGATGGAGGGTGAATACACCCCAGAGGCAGAGCTGCTTTCAGTGACTGCTCCACTGCCCACATCCCTGCTCCTGCCAGAGAGGCAAATGCTCCCTCAGCCTCCCTGAGGGAGAAGAAATGCTGCAGGCAGCCTCAGCCCGACCCACCCAGCTCAGAGATGCTCCTGGGGAGCAGGTACTGAGCAAAGACATCATCAACCCTGAATCAAAACCTCCCCAGCCTATGCAGCCAGCACATTATCCCTCCCCACAAACACTCAGGGATGCCTGCCAGCCTCTTGTTGCTGTTTTCTATAACTTTTTCTGAGCACAAGGGTTATTTTTTGCTGTGAAGATTTATTTCTTGTTTAGCAGAGAAGAAATGCAGGTGTAATTGCAAATCTCAGACCATTGATTTCTCCTGTCCAGCACTTGAGAATAATTCTGGGCCTTTGTCCTAATGGTCTTCTGCTTGTTTTAAGGTGGTGGGAGCTGCTTTGTGACTTGAAACACGTGGGTCACACCAAGCAGTGGCTCAGTGGGCACTGAATGTCTATACCCTCATCAGGGATGAATATAAAGGATTAGTTTCTGTAGTCCCTCCATCCCTGTGTTCTTCCTTGGGGTGCACAAGTAGAGCACACACATACCCCAGATACCACCTCAACTCCTCAAATACACTTCACATGCAAAGAATTTAGGTACAAGTATTCTTTGCATATGAAGAATACGGCATCAACACTTGTGAGCCTCTCTTCTTCAGTATCTATATAGAATAAGAGTTAATTCTTTAATCATACTTCTATTCCAGCCAAACTCTTTGACAGTTTTTGAGGATCTATCTTCTGCACAAGATGACTGGGAAAAGGTCACAGCAACTCTTAGTTTTGCTAGGTTAATGTTTTGTAACCAGTCCAGTACTGCATTGCTTCATTATTCAAATTCTGCTGACAATCTATCTGATGTTTTGATCAGCTGTAAATATTTAATTGTTAATCCCTGTTTGATTTAATACTGACACAGGTTTCATGACTGCAGGACTCACTCCTCATTAACTCATTATCAGGCCACAATGCAGATCTATTCTAGTTTAATTGTACATTCATTAGCAAGAAACCTCCCAGAAAGTAAACAGGACTTATTTTTTCTTTCAAAATCACAACCAGTCCCTAAGGCTAAAGATGTATCAGGTGAGTTCAGTTATTAAGGTATTTCCTTAATTCCCACCTACATTCCATTCAGCAGCAGCTCACTAGGAATGACAACAGACTGATTTTCCCTTCCTGATGGCCATTGATAGCTTTTTGCTCAGTTGCAATTTCCAGCTGAGCTGAGCCCCAACATTTAATCCATCAGTTCCAACAGCTTTTTAGGTTTCTCCATATTTTCACTAGCTTCCAAGGGGTATTTTTATATGTTTGGGCACCTCAGCCTTTGTTTCCCGGGGCATAGGGAGAGTTAGGGATTTAGCTGAGAGCAGCACCCCTCCACCCTGTGTGCCTGCCTCAGGGTGCTTCCTGGAACCGGGGCTCCCCATTGTCCTCTCCAGTGACAGCTCTGTGCACTCTGCCAGGGACCTGGCTGGCTGCAGGTTATGGAAAACAGTAATGTGTTTAGGTAAGATCTTTGCTAAGCTGATTCCATGCCTTACACATAGCTATTGATTTCCCATTTTGATACAGGCAAGTGAGAGAGATAATAAAAAAAAAGTCATCTGCAATTGCTGTCCTTTTCTGTGTGCAGCATTTTGTCCTCTCCCTGCCTGGATCAGCCTTGCTTATGAGGGCTTTTAACAGCTCCAGCTGTAATTAAGGCTCTCTCTTACTGTGACCTTGTGAACTAGGCTATCTCCTACTGCAGCTGCATCAACGTTTCCCAAGATATGGATTTCCTGCCTTTTCACAGACGTTGCCATGTGATTTTGGTGCTAATTCAGTAGATCTGAACAATTATTTCCAGCAGACAGGAGCTTTAGAGGAGAATTGTGTTTTTCTTGCAAGCTGTAACATCAGTGGGATCTAATAAACACAATTGCCTTGGAGTGTCGCGTCTCTCTAGCCCGCATCCAGGTTTTGTTCAGGAAGGAGTTTTGCCAAGTGACCTGCTTTGACTCCTGTCAGGGGTATCACTGCTCTCCTGCAAGGACACACAGAAGGCAGCAGCACAAACAGGACCAGCTCTTGGGCATCAGGGAGTGATTTTGGAGGCTGCCTAGACCTTTGCCGGTAGCTACAAACCTCAGACCCCAGTGTGCACCTGCAGCAAAACATCAGCAGCAGCTGTAGGCTCTACCCCAGCTTAGACACCTCTACTTAGAGTAGATTTCATCAACTTTCCAAGAGAGAAAAGAAAAAAATTTCCACGAAGAATGCAAGGTTTTCTCTCTCAGCAGGGGCTGGACTCCCACAGTTTGCTCTTCTGCATCTGTTAAATATTGTGGGAAAGTGATTAATGACTGAAATAGTCTGGCCAACCGCTGTTACAGGGAGCGAGAACAATTTTCTCCCTGTAGCTCCTGGGTTCCTGCTGTAAAATGCCTTTGAGCGAGGAAGGAAAGAGCCAGAATTGTGCCATCTAGTGACCCAAAGAGAGAGGGCATCTGTCCCCAGCCCCGTCCTCATCCCCGCTGTGCAGAAGTCTTCAGCCCATAATGTAGAATTTTGGATGACAATTAAAAAAAAACCCAAAAAATTAATGAGCATATCAATTATTTTCCCATTTTTAATTTCTAACCCTCCTGGCATTCCAAACTGATGCCCTGTTATGGCTCAGCTGCCTCTGGTTTTGAACTATTTTGCCTGAGAGCCAGTTTATGACTTTATTATTCAGCTCTTAATCTGCAGAGGTGAAAGTCCAGCCATGTGCTTCACCACGTTCCCTCTGTCTTTTGCTTCCAGATGGTCACCAAGCAATTATCTCCTCTGCACTGCTCCCGTTTCCCCCTCACAAGGCTTGCTGATGACAAGTTCTCCCACAAACACATCTGTCTTTCTAGTGTTTTTTCTGTTTCATTCTAGAGCTGTTGGCCATTTCTTCTCAAAGTCAGCAGGAAATGTAAGTCAGACGATGAGTGGCAGGCAGAGAGTCACAGCAGGACAAGTGCTTTTCCAAGGTGAACCCCATTCCTAAGGTGATGAATTATAAGGAAATGGCTCTTCTTTCCTTGCAGTTCTGGAAACATCAGCCAAACTGCATTAACTGCCCTCATTAAGAGCTGAGTGCTTATAAAAGTATCAATTACCCAGCAAAATCTCTGCTCGTGTAAGAATTGGAACAGAGGTCAGGGGAAACCTTGTCCACTATGCTGGACCATGCAGAAGTGAGGTGGGAACCTGGGACAAGCAGCTTTCTCTGGGAGTAACAGTTTGGTGGGGCTGCCCAAAACACTTTTGTAGAAGGAGGAAACCCATCTACTTCTCCATTCCAGTGATCAGGAAGGCAAGGACCAGGGCCCTGAGCCCCTTCTCAGGGTACTCTCCTTCCCTACCCCAAACCAGCAGCAATATTAGTTTATGTCCACCCCACAGCAACCCTGCACGAGCTCTTTTTTTGCAAATACGTCCTGGGGCTTAGCAGTTTTTGGAAGCTCCCATGGCTCCTGTCACGTTGGACAGGTACCACAGCACACAGGTTCTCCCACGCTGGTGACTCCAGATGGAGCCTGATTTTGTGACAGCCACTAGCTCACTTTACTACGAGCCACTTGTCGCAATTTTGATGGAATAATTTGATTTCTTTTGTGCATAATTAAAGCACCCCAAACATGAAACCGAACACACGCAAGTAGCAGGGGAACAAACCCGTGCCCTCGAATGTTTCTCTGTGCTGAAAGCCTTGCTTGCCCTCTGTTGGGTGGCTGGGGAAGCTTTTACCACCTCGGGAACCACTGGTCCTTGAGAAATGGGGATGCAGAGGGACTGGAGGCATTTGAACCAGAGCAGTCCTTGCTTGTTAGCCTCTCCAGCCATCTGATTAGAAGGTGACATTCAGTGAAATTAAAGGCAGCAATTTATTTAGAGCCAAGCCATTAATAAGCAAGAGGCAGTAATGTTTTATGCAGCACATAATGCAGACAACCTGTGGAGTTCACTGCCACGAAGGGGTCACTGAAGCAAACACAGTGTGTAGGTGGGAATCAAGTGACGGCTGATTTAATGCCCACTAACAGGCTGTGCAAGCTGCAGTGACAAACATAATCAAATCTCATGCTTCAGGGCATAAATTGAAGGGGTTGAGTGGTGGAAGCAGTTATGTACATGAAAGATCTGATCCTGAGAGGTGCTGATTACCTGCAATTCTTACTTAGTTCAGCCAGCAAAAGGACACTCAGAAGTTGCTTGACTCCTCCCCTGGCTGAGTCTGTACTTGCTAATTTTCCTTATTAATAAACCCAGTAATATTTTAGCCTGCTGGCACAAACATTCATTTGGCTACAAGTAACATTTATTTCCTTTCACACAAGAGTCAAACATTAAAGCTGCTTCTAAAATAAGATTTTAGGGAGATAATTTGTGGTGGTGCTGGCAAATAATTGTCTCTCAAAATATGCTGCAATTCTTTATCTAGCAAAGGTACTTACATAGAATCATTATCAGAATATTATAGCCTTTAGTGGATTTATCTTCCTAGTTTCCTTCCTGAGCATGGGAAGTGGTGCTAACCTCCCTCTACAGGTGGGGAGGAGGTCCATGAGGCAGGATGTAGGCTTCCATTAATCTTTTGGGATTCTAATCCCAGAGGGACCCAGCTGCCCAAACTGGGCTCAGGTCTCCATGGGACAGAACATGGGACCAGGTGTGACATTACCTTCTGCAGCAAGAGAGGTCTGACTGCACCCCCAGCCCTTGCCACTGAGAGAGCAGAGGCAGAGAGGTCAGGCAGGCTGAATTCAGCCTCCAGTGAACTGCCCATGACAAACAAAAGGAAATCTTTGCTTTCATCTGGAATCCAGCCAAGGGGGAAATTCAGCATCTTTCTTCAGTAATTTGAGAACTAGTTAGGCTAATACCTCCAAGGAAAGACTTTTGTTGAGCTGATCCTGTTGGGCACAAGGCAGTCTGGATGGCTTCTTAAAGTATTTTTCCATCCTGTCTGCAGTGATCACCTCAAAGAAAATGGCATTCTTCATCCTAATAGGTTTCTGTAATTAAGTACTAAGTACCTAAGCCCCTAATTCACGTCTGTGGGGAACTTCCACGTGGGTTCTGGGCCACTCAAAGCCTACTGGTCTGCAGTGCTAGAGCAAGAGTAGCTGGGAACAGTCACCATGCAATTAAGAGCAAATGAGCAAACTCACTTTTTTGTGCTCTGTAACCAGCTCCTACCACTGCTACTCCTCCTTAATCTCTGCCTCTTGTTTTCTCTTTCCTGGCCATAAATTTGCTGCCTTTTGCACTAACAAATCTGATATGCTGTGCTAAATATTTTAAATGTGGCAAACGATCCTTCATCACAGAGTGGCATGATTGCATTACAATGTATTAGAAAAACATGACTTTGCCAGAGGGTGTTTTTTGGCACAGCGCCGAGAGAAGGAGGTAGCCTAAGTTTGAGAAGTAGCTATCAAGTCATTTATCAACATTTGGTCCGAAAACACATTGGATTGCACCAGCTCGAGCAGCCTTAGAGAGAGAAATCTAGAGGCTGAGCCAGAAACCCCAAATACAGACATGCCTTTGAGGAAGCTTCCAGAGACATCAAAATGTCAAGCTGAGCTCCAGTGACAGATTCAACGCATACTTTTGGCATTTATTCTGTTGCATTTAGTCTTGTCTTTCAGGTTCAGATGACATATGTGCTGCTTTTCAGTCTCTCGGCCAACCTGTGGAAAGGGCTGATTTGATCTCACACTCCTTCAGCATGATGGAAGATCTCTGATGAACCAAGTAGGGTCACTGAAAGCCAACATGTGGCGTCTAGAGCTTGTTTTCCTTCATAACATCCTCGTAAGATGGAGGCAATTCAGTTCCCTCAAGGCTGAAGTGTGGGGCTGGAGAAGAAGAAATCTCTGCAGTCGTGCAGGGGCTCAGGGATCCAGAGAATGGGCACGGAGGTGCTTCAGTAGCTGGGGAAAAAGCAAAGTCACAACTCTGCAGCAGACAGGCGTGAAGGGCAAGCGTGGGAGCAAGAGGGGTGAGCCCAGGAGGAGCTGCCAAGCCACTTGGAAACAAGAAAGGCACGGATGTAATTTTTGAAGGATGGCATCACAAAGTCTTTCACCACAAACTCCAGATACAAGAAGTTGGGACAGAGGAATTTGGGAGGGTTTGGGTCCTCCCTGTGGAGACACTGTCTATGACCACCCAGAAAGCAGGTAATATGCCCTCTGGGAAGGGCTTAGCCTAATGACAGGATTATCTTTATTTTTTCTTGGAGGGATGTTGTCTGGCCCAGCCTGCTGGCCATACTCCAGGGCAGTTCTGGATGCTACACACAATCATTATAGCCCAGGCCTCAAAATAGGGGTGCTCCTGGGGGATTGTTGAGGGGGGCTGCCACAATGAACAACACCCACCAAGATCATCTTTTGACAGACCCTAGGGTGCCCCAGGGTGTATCAGCTGGTTGAGCTGTCTACTGGGGTGGCTCAAGTTAGCCCAGCACAGTTTTGCCTGAGTGAGAAATGAAGGACACATGCTGGAAAGGGCTGCCTGACCCCAGAGCCTGTGGGCTGCTGAGTGCCCTGGCACTGAGGAGAAAGTCCCACACACCTGCACTGTCAGCCTGGCCAAGCCCCAGCCAGGCACCTTTGGGACACATGGACACACAGGGGCAGCACCAAGGTATGGCTTGGAGAAAAGTGGATGTGGCTTCAGCCCTCCAGTCCATGGTCTGGATGTGTCCCCAAGATGCCAGAGTTGGGCACCCCACTGTTCACTGTAATACAGCTCCCGGTTGCATCCCAGCTCCCACTCAAGCTGGACTGCTTTTTACTGGGTTATGGATGAGCCACAGGAAGCCCACCAGGGCCAGCAGGACCTTGCAGCAGGGACAGGACTAACCACAAAAGGCATCTGAGCTGCTGAGGGCAAAGACAGCCACGGTGCGTCGGGGGAGGCAGCTCCGCCGCTTCAGCCAGAACTGCAGGCAGCAGCAGATCCCGCAGGACAGGAGCACGGCCAGGAAAAACAACATCAGGAACCTGAGGCAGAGGCAGCAGGGGAGGAACAGTACCATCACCATCTGCAGGCAGCACTGACAGATGGCTGCACGTCTTCAAATTAACATATACATTAACATCTTTTGCAAATAGCCATTAAATGTTGTAATTTCCCCACCAGCACAATGGACATGATCAAAGTCCCTAGAAACCAATGTCTCATTCCTGAGTGCTCAGCACTGAGTGCTGGCTGGAAATTCAAACATTTCTCCCTGAAATCATCCATCGTTTTTTCCCAGCTCAGTTGTCAGTGTACAGTGAAGAGGATATGGATAAATGATTTCCATTAGTTTGTAAAGACAGAACACAGGGACAGCCCAGGAGCAATGCTCTCTAGCTATCAGTCTCTCTTAATGCCTTTCTCTCCATATATCCATCAAAGAATATTATTTGCCAGTTTTTCCCTCTAAAGCAGATCTGAAACTTACCACACATACCAGCTGCTAAAGTTTTCACTGCTCTGTCCAATGCACCTAAAAAGGGAAGAATAAAAAGGACTTCCAGTCCAGGGTGAGGGGGCTGCTGTACCCACCCCAGCACGTCTACCAACACAAAGAGAAGCACCACCAGTAAGTAGAAGACTGAGAAGTTTTATTCCATGAAGGGAGCCTTATTAAAAGTTTCTCTGTGTGGATGGGAGCAATGAAGATGATGCAAGGAGCAGAGTGCCACTTGTTTGCCTTTCAACACTGGCACCTGCCACCAGCGTTTTTGCTGAAAACCCAAAGAGTTGCCAGCCTCCATTTCCTCTTTTGGAAAAAAAAAAACCCTAAATGGCCTTTTTCTGGAAGTCCTTGTTCCTCTGCTGTGCTGGGGTGTCAGGCAGGAGCACAGCACCCCTGAAAGAGCCTGAGGTGGGGGCAGCTGCGGGTGAGAGAATGAAGCCACACTCACCTCTCGCCAAGCTCACAGTCCGACCCAGAGTCTGCTAGCTGAAAACACACATTTAAATCAGTGAGGGCAGGTATGTGGTTTTGGTTTTATTTTTTACAATTTACCAGTGTAATTACTGTTCTTAGCGTGGGAAGCTGGAGAGGAAGAGCAAGTGCTGGTCCTGCAGGGTTGAAACCAGACCTCTCCTTAGGGATCGACCTCTGTGGGTCTCTGCTCTGAGCCAGCTCATATCAAAACCAGCAGAGAACCTCACCAAGAGCTCAATAAATTCAATAGCTTGCAGATGAAAGCTAGGCCAAGGAGAAAGCATTCCTTTTGATGTGAAAGAAGGAAAGACAAGAGCAGGGAAACACCAACTGGAGTCTGAGACCTTCTTACTGCACTGGGCTTTGTTATTCAGAAATATCTGCTGAAAATGCCCTGTATCCAAATTCTTGTTCTGTGGCTCATTTTTTTGGGAGCTAATTGTGAATGCAGCTGTAAATTTGAGCTATTTTGACCAGAAGTGTGCTCTACCCAGCACTTTCCTCCTTTCAGATAGTAGTGGTGCATCATTCCCAGAGTCAGGTTTCAGGTATTGCAAATATGTGAACCTGAAACTTGTTTTTCACATATATTTTCTACTCTCAGCTCATGCCAGTTTATTTTTGCAAGCCGTGTTGATCTTAGCCTCAGTTTCATATTATCTGTGCAAAAAGTAACCAGACCGGTTCATCAGTATAATTGAATCCAATTCAAGAGATTTTTTTGGCTGTCTGGTGTTAGGTGTGTTATTACAGTTGCCCAATGTTGCTACAAAAAAATTCAGGTCAGGTATAGAATTGTGATAACACTGGAAAGCAGAATGAACAAGATAGAGGAATTTAGATTTATTTCGCAGAGAAAAACTATTAGAATGTAATTTGTAAATAATTACTTTGGATTTCCCTCTTATATCCAAAACACTTTTAGAGATTTCTGACTCTGAGTCAAACTGGAAGGCTCTGTTCTGAATTAGAAATTTGTATCAAATATGCATAACTGAAAGATCTCATTTTAAATCTCTAATTAACAGGACTTCTTTTTGTTATGCAAATCTTGAGCCACTGTAAACAGCATGAAATCCCCCCACAAATCTCTATAATGTGTCTGATCCTGTGCACACACTGCCTTTCAGTCCCTAGTTTCACCAGAGACCTTTGGATAATAGTAAGTCTTCCATATAAAGCATTATCTGTGAAATTTCATGAGTGGCTGAAACCCAGTTGAGGAATAGAGAAAAAGACAGAAGCTTCAGCTCTCCCAGGCGTGTCCTTTTAAAACTGAGCTAATTTTCCATGTCACATAGGCACCCTGGTGCAGAATATTTTAATTATTTTGGGGTTTTTTTGCACTTCAACTGATTATTAAAATAACAGGTCAAAAGCAGAGAGCTGATTGCTGTGATTACATGTATCCTGAGTATTCTTCATGGCTGAATGACAACCTCTGGACTCTCTTTTATCATCCTTCAAACCACCTCAGCAGAGCCACCTTAGTGTAGTTAAACTGCAGCAAAGTGCATCTGCTCTGAGGCAGGAATCTGTCAGAGCAGCCAAACACCCACCCGTGCTGCTGAAGCCCCAAGCTCTTCCATTTCAGTAGCCACAGACAGAATAAAGGACTAGGGCAGTCATGTTTTCTCTGCATTAATTGGAACTTTTGTGAGCATTAAATCTTCCCCAAATTCATTAGGTCTTCAAAAAAATCCTTCATACACACAAAAAAAAAAAAGAAAAAAAGAAAAAAAACAACCAAAAAACCAAAAACCCCAACAGAAACTGAGGTCTAAATTCTATAAAAGTTGTAATCTTCCCCCTCCAAAATCCCTGAAATCAGCCTGGTCCCAGTGAAGGGTTTGGTTACCTGGAAGAAGGTTAAACACAGAACTCCAGTTCCTGCTGTGATCCATGAAGTTAAACACAAAGCTCCAGGTCTCGGCATTATGAGTGTAAGAAATATCAGAGGAGCTTTGTTTGCAGCCGTGTTTTACCCTCTGTAATTTGGTGCTTTTAAAACTCTGTGCACATCGTGCCTGCAGCCACAGAACACGTTACCCAATGGCTTCCTGCGCTTCAGAAATTACCGCTAGCCAGGCACTGAATTTGGGTTTGCAGGGACACAAACAGCTACCAGAAGGTAAAGGAACACTGGTTTAAGGTCAGCACCTTGCAGTTGTTTCGGTATTTTCATAGCTGTTCACAAATTCCTGCTGCTGAAGCTTAGTTCCATATTAACCCACGGCTGCATTTAACAGGACCTGCTGCAAACAAAGAGTCACCGGAGCCCGTGCAGTGGGGCCACACTTGCATTGCACACTGCCTTCAGATGGAATAGTGGCACTACAGATAAAGCACTGTGCCTACCACCTCAAACCTGCACCAAGGATGAAGGAAACCCTTCCCAGCCTGAGACAGCCACCATCAGCACCATCGCTGCTGTTATGCAGCTGCCAGGGTTTGGTTGGACAGGAAAACGCAGCTGAAAAGACCCCAGACATCCCCAGTGGTTCTTACGAGGGACACAGAATTTCAGTGCACACTGGTCCCTTCCTGAGGGTTGATTCAATTGCTGTAGATCCATCCAGGTGCTGTGGTTAAACAGGGGTAGGAGACAGTTTGCCCCGCAGCTCTGATCCCCTCGGAAGGGACAACCCCACTTTGTTCAGCAGTCAGTAATAGGTTGTCACCAAAGTTTACAGCCCGTGGCCGAAACGCACCATTAACTGTGGGTCTTCCAGATTTAACACTAAGGGTGTTGCCATGAATATGTTTAGTTGTCACTCCAGAGTTAAGCATTATGTTGGGATGCCATTACTTCTGTAATGATTGACAAAGCCAAGCTGCTCTTGAGATGTACCACAGATGGCTTTGCTCCAGCTGAAAGGTCAAGAAGCCCAGCCACCTGTGATATACATGCACAACACAGGTTTGTCATTTAATGTTCAAGTTTTGCATAAAGCCAGGCCAAGCCCTGGTGTTCTCTAATGTTTACTTTCAGCTCAGCACTAATGAAAGGCGAGCCCCTGAAATGCTGCCCGCTGAGAAAGCATCTCTCATGATGGTGCTAAGTACATGTGCTACGTAATATAAATGGCCTGAACATGCTGTCCTGCTTCAGACCAATCCTTTTCAGTGTTGCTCAACAGTAAATTGCCAAACCAATTTCTTAGCTGTTTTCTTAACAGAAAAAGCTCCTGCAGTATAAAAATGTGCACAGCCTTGCTGGGAACTGTGTGACTCCCACAATTTCAGGCTTCAATGAGGTCATCCATCATTGAACTAATTTCAGTTTTCTTCCTCTCACAATTACTTCCCTCATGCCAGCACCCAGGGTACTTTCAATTTAGATCCACCAAATGGATCAACCCCAGTATTTCAGGGGGCAGGTACCTCAATGAGCTCCTGGTACTGAAAAATAACACATGGCAATTGTACCAGGTCTGTTTCCAGAATAAAAGGGAAAGGATTGAATTCTGTCACTGCTCAGCTCCTGGCCTTGAGACAAACTTTGATGTTTTCTGCTGGTTGGCCCCATACAGGAGTTCCAAGGGATGATGGCAATTTGTGAAGCCTGTCCTGCATTCTCTGTAGTGGTGTCAAGAGCAGAGAGAGTTGGCTTAAAGGGGCTCCACAAATAGCCCTGTGTTTTGCCTCAGGAGTGATTCCAATACTGAAAAGAACTGCTGCTTCTTCAGCAGGAAAACTCTCCCTGTCCATGATCAGCTGAGCAGCTTGAATACATGAATGTCATAAGGGGCCTCAGCACTTGCTCTAAGACAGTCAGGGCTGGACACCACAAACCCAGAGGAGTTTTACACTGGAATTCATGGTGGGCTGGGACCCCTCCTGCTGCTCCTTGCCTGCTGTGGCACTGCTGCCTTCAGGTTTTGCAAAACTGAGAGACCCATCTTCTGGATAGCTCTGTGTCCGAGGACTAGCTCCAGTGAGAGGGATTTCTCCAGGCTTTTTGCCATCCCCCCAGCAGCAGATACCTGCACACATACTTGCACACACACATCAAGATAAGCCCTGCTCCCTCCTCCTCTACTTACTGGATGAAAAGTTTGGGATGTCTTTCCTCCTCAGTTATATCCACCTCATTGGTGGACCTGGGAGGCTGCTGCCTGATAGATGTTAACTCATGGCCATTAGATTAATGTGCTGTTATTTCCTCATCACCTTATGTGGTTGCTAGGTGACAAATGCATCTCCCAGGCAGCAACAGGAACTACAGAAACATACAGCAATTTATGACTGTCCATTATTGCTCTCCTTAAAGTGCCTGGTCCTTTCAATGGGAAGAAGTTCTAGGATCTAGTTCCACCCCAAAGGCTGGCTTTCAGAGTTGCCACAAAAACCACCTCCACTGGGGGCTGGGTCTTGCTGGGCTTCAAGAAAGGCATGAAAGGGAATGCAAGATGGGGAGACAGGAGGAATTTGGGAGGACTTGCCAAGTCTGGGAAGGTCAGGGTTGGGTTAGGGGTCTGAATTTCAGGAAATGGGCTCCAAATTGTATTTATGTGCACTAGAAGTGATGGCCTATGTTTGCCTGAGACCATACAATTAATTTCATACAGGTTTTTATATAGAGCCAAAGTTTCAGGGAACACTCTGGGGACTTCTAGATTTTGGCAAGAGTGGGAGGAAATTTACTGGCAAACAGAAACCCCCACAAAACTCTTGGCAGCCTGTAAGCACAGCTAGAAGCTTAGACTTGTTTAAAGCTCTTCCTAGGCTGGCTTCGGAGCATTTGATGGTTGCTGGGTATGACTTTTGGGAAAGCAGTCACCTTGCCAGGCTCTGACCAGCTTCCCAGAACAGTCCAGAATGAGACTGTCAAAGACTCAGAAAGAGAAGAAGGGGAGTGGCAGCAGGAGAGGGGGGACAGGGAGCAGAATGGAGAACACAGAGACGTGGAAGGGAGACAAGGAACAGCAGGGCAGCCCTGCTCTCTACACCGAGGTCAGCTGACAAGAGTTAAGCATGTGTTTGCTTTTTTGTGCTGCAATGTTTGCACACCACCACCACAATCAATTCTTGCTGCAGTTCAAGGCCACTGGGATCTCTCCTGTCCCTCCTGGCCTGCACCACCACAGCCATCCCAGTCTCTGCTTTTGCAGCTGCATCCTTGGCATGGAGGCTCAGGCAGACTGCCACCATCCCTCCTGGCCTGGCCTGGGAAGACTCAGCAGGTAAATTCAGTTTAGCCCAAGAGAAGAGCACAGTAATGGGGAGGATTGAGCATTTTCTCTTTTCCACGGGAGAACTAAAGCAGCTTCGGTCTCATCCTGCGTAAATGGAAGCCTCAAGGAGCTACTCGTTCCCTACACACACACTGAGGTGACTAAATCCAGCACTGGGGAGAGCTTTTTAACTAATGGCCAGTGCTGGCATGGGAACAAATGGGAGCAAACCAACGATGAATAAACTGAGGCTGGAAATGCAAAGAAGGTTCACCCCATCCGGAGCAGCAAGGTTGAGCAGCAGCTTGTCTGTGGGAGGAGTGAGGGCATGAAACCAAATGGCTCCTGGGACGCAAGTCAGCGGCTCCCACAGGAGATGCAACCACTTCAATGGGACTTGCTGACCCAGGGAGCCCTTTCCCACCCCATGGAACCAGCCCAGTGGGTCCTTAGACCCTCAAACCCCTCCACGTGCACAGGAGTCAGCCAAGGTGTCCCCGGGCTCGAGTGAGCGAGGAAGGATGAACGTTTTAAACCAAGCCCTGGTAGAGCTGGCACGGCCTGTTGTCTTTCAGAAGGATTATAGCCAGTTGCTGCTTCCTGATGAATGCAGCCCTTTGTGAGCCTGTGCAGGGGATGTGCTGCACAGGGGGAAGGAGAGACTCCTGGCAGGGATTTAAATGAATGAGAACAAGGGTGACATTGTTCTGCTGCACCCTCCCCAGGAGCGAGCCTTCGGAGGTCACCCCTCACATCTGAGGCAACTGCAGCTACCTCATCTTGTTGGATGGTCCAGAGAGCCCTTTTGTTTGCCCTGGTGTATCAGCAGGGAAAATCCAGCAGAGAATGGGGTCAGTGAAGGCTTCTGCCTGGCAGGAAGCTTAAGGAAAAGGAATCTCCTTTAGGTTATGCAAAAGAGATTTCTCCTAAATGTGCGGGCATATCCCATACTGAGAACGACAGAAAACTGAATTCAAACACAAGTGTTCATACATTCATGGAAGTCAAAACTTCAAAACTATCCAAAGTCCCAACACTGAAGTTTTGTGATAAATTTCTGTGATTTCTCCAAATACTGCTGTTCCAACCCTATAAAGAACACCTGAAATAAATACTGCAACATCTGAAGTATTAAGTTTATCTGAAGGGACTTAGGCAGGAGCTTTCTTGCTCTGGAATTCTTGCACTTTGGGAAGTGAACATTTCCGGCAAACATCTCCTGTGTGCTGATGACTTTGGTGCTGACTCTGCTCTCACCATCAAATACAGAAATCAGTGTGCAGTGATTCACTGAGAGCTGTGTTGTGATGGGGCAGGGTGAAGCTGAAAGAGTTTAAAGAAGTGGCTGTATCTTTTCCTCTTCATAGTTGAGTTTTGTCTTTAAAACTTAAGTTGGATTCTAAAACAATAAAAAGGTGCCAAAATAACAGGATATGGGCTAAGCCTAGCAGTTGTTTTGTTGTTTTGGAGAATTCAGAGCTCCAAATTACTTTCTGAGATGTACTGCACCTGAGAGACAAATGATAGTTGGACTTCTCTTATTTCTGGCTTGGACATTAGGACATGAGATAATTCCCAGCTCTGCCACTGACCTCCCAAATACCCATGAACTTCTGTGTGTTACAGCTCAACTGGAATATGAGTTTAAGAGATCTTTCATCTCAATCTCTCCAAATACCACTGTACCTCACACAGAGCATGTCAAAAATCAGTTCAAAGAGCTGGATAACCCTCAAGAGTTAAGAAACAGGAAAGCAGAATTAAGGTTAAAGCTGACAAAATAAAAGGCAGATTGAATAAAGAGAAGGAGGAAGTATACCAGATTTACAAAGTTATCACCAGGAGAAATTTTTCTCTTTTCATTTTCTAATTTGAAATTAAAGCTGATTACAACTACTTGAACCCTGAAGTCTGCTGCTGTTTCTTTTTACTCCAAGAGGTCCTCTTTTAATCAGTTAAAATTGTATGTGGATTTAATCATTAAAAATTATGGTTAGGCTTTAGTACTTTCTCATAATACCTCTTTTTTTGTTGTTACTCCATTGCCAGGAGCTAAGAAATTACAGTGAAAGAATTAAAAGCCTTTAGTATTTTCATGCCTGTAATTTACTTAGCTGCTGGATGTAAAAAGACAAAAGGAGAATAAATTGCTTGAAAGCAAATAGAGGCTTCATTTTCCCCTGCCTTTGAGTTGCTGATATCACACTGGACACCACATGGGAGGTTTTGGCTGAGAAATTAGCATGAGACTATCTGGCACATCCTGAAACACATTTTCGAGGCAATTTTCCAGGCAGAACTGTTTAGCAATGAATGCAGAAATACATCCTGATGCTGGTCATTATCAGCTGGCACATGTGCTTCTTCAGCAGGAAAACTCGTGGCCCAGGGGCTTCCAGCTCTGCAAGAGGGGCCACTTGGGCACAGGGACACGGACATGTCTCTTGTGCCTCCTGCAACACCTGGACTCCAGGCACCACAGGCTCCATGTGCTGTGTCCTTAAGTGAAGGCACTTACTAACATTTCAGCCTGAGGCTTCCTCAGATGATCCAAATACCTACTCCTACCTCACTTGATTGCTTACCACCCTCCCATGCATCCTGAATTCTTTCCAGGTGCCCTTTCTGGGTTTATTTTGAATTGCTGGGGGTCTCAGGTGCAGCCTGTCCCCTGCCAAGCACCCCAGCCCACCTGGGCTGCATGCAGGGATGGGCAGTGATTTCAGACCCTCCTTCCTTCCAGGCAGAGTCAGTTCACAACAGGCTATAGCCACGCTCCTGTGTGCCCAGGATTAGTGAGGGCTGGTACCAGCATTTGAGGATTCAAGAAATATGGGGTCAGCAGGCTGCTCTCCAGCCTTCCTCTTGTGACAGATAAAAAGCCAAATGCTCTGCCTGGGAACAGAGTGAGCTGATGCTTGGGGTGAGATGCTGTGTGCACACCCACCTTGTGCTCCCCAAGGATGCTTCAGAGGTGAGAGTAGGATCAGGGTAAGGATGAGACAATGAGGCTCCTCTGGGTTTTCTTCCCCTCCAAAGCCCTGTGCCATGAGCCAGGCTGCCCTCTGATCCCCCAGTGCAGAGCTCACCTCCTCTCCAGGCTGGTGCCAGGATGAGAAACAATGTCTGGAAGACCAGATGGAGAGCTTGCATCTTCCTCCCTGCTCTGCAGGAGTTTTCTGCATGTATAAACAGAGAGAGATATGGGGGATTCTTCCAGGGCAGATGGGGACTGCAAATAAGACCACGCAATAGGAAGGCTTAGCTTAGCCCTTTCTCCCCCTCAACAGCTTTACTGTTTTACTTAATCTCCCACTTTTACATCTTCCCCAAGAATATATCTGAAAAACACACTCCTGTTTATAATTTCAACACAAACAGCCAGGCTCTTCACACTCCTTTCTTTTAACTCACCCTTTGATTTCCCCACTGACTCCTGCTTCTGCTCTCTCGATTTCCCTCTGGCCAAGCAAAATTGTCCTAACAACACAAATCTTCACAGACTCATTTCCCCTCTTTAGAGACCTGCTTAAATACACCAAAACCCATTGTCTTACTCAAAAGCAGATTTTTATAACCTCTCCATCTCCCACAGGTCTTTACAGCTCTGGAAGAAAAAGGTGCAAACACTCAGAGCTGCCCTTGGAAGAGGTGAGGGTAATTCTGTAGGAAGGGAAAATGAATCCACCCCTCCTCATTTGCTCTAGTGATAATCCCCCTCTTCTAGGGCAAACAAACTCCAACTGGCCGACTCCTTCCTTGTATTTGTGGGGGTGCTTTTTGTGCTGCACCAGCACTTAGATGTGCAGGGTGCCATGGGCTGTATAAATGTAGGGGTCCTGATACACATGAGAGTCCAGGTGTCAGACAAGGGACACATTTCAACTTCCAACTGGATGGCAATCAGCATTAGATGCAGAGCTATTTTTAAAATCTCCCCATTCTTACAAGGTATTACTCCTGCACCACCTCTCCACTGTGCTACAGATATCAATGAGCTCCATTCCTACGAAAGAGGAAGAAAATATTTAGCTTCATTCCCAGCTGTGGTCCTTGGACACATGGTTTGTGTGACAGAACAGAGTCTTCCAGGCTCTCAGTGTGAGTGCTGGGGCTGGAACCCAGCAGTGCTGAGGTTCAGCTGTGTTAAGCACAGCAGCTTCCACTCCTAAAAGGTTTCCTGAGGAAGGTTTTCCAGAGGAACATCCTTACAGCAACATCAGTGCAAACACTGAAAATCGCAGCTCAGACACTCACCTCATCTCCTGTGCACACACCTCTTCTTCCTTGATGTTCTCATCCACACTCCCATGCTCTCCTTACTCTTGCAAGCCCTGGTGTCAGGGACAGATAGATGGGCCTAATCCTATGAGATCAGAATTCCCAGAGCCTGCAGGCAGGGTGGATGTTGCTGGGTCATCCTTGGGGTGAAACCTGGGCAGTCCAGCCCTGCCAGGAAGGATGTTGCACCAAGGGCCCAGCACTGGTGCACGGTGGGCCCTGAGTGAAGCATGACCATCTGTGAATTTACTATTCCTTCTCAAATGCTAATTAGTTATTTACATAAAACTTTGGAACATTTTAATTAGTTGTGTTAATTTAGAATTCACAGAAGAGAGCTATAAAAGTCTATTATATGGGACGCTTATTCAAATGAAGCTTGAAATGGCACATGGTGATGTACTCACAAATCTCCTGCCAACACAGTGAGAAAAATGAGAGGGTGGCCAGGCTTTGAGTGAGACAGCAGGAGACTGGCATTTCTGATGCACTGGGTGAAGCTGAGAAGCTGGTCCTGGTTAGGGAGATGGTCCTTTCCCACTTGAGGTCTCAGTCTGACAGTTACACACTCATATTGTCCCAATGTTGTTCCATTTGATGTGTCCTCCTCTTCCTCCTCAGGGGAGGAATAACAGTTCTATCTTTTCTACCTGTCAACTATTTTTTTTTAACTTGTAGGAAGTCATGATTAGGTTTGAGTTGGTTTGAGATGATTCAAATCAGGCCAAAAAATGGCCAGCAGTTTCTGAAGCCAGAGGAATGGGATAGGTGGACACCAGTCCATCAGTCATATGTTCACACCACCCTGTTCCTTTCAAAGATTAGGTGATGCAAACAAATGCACTTCAAATACAGGTTTACCAGATCTAGGAGCTCCCCTTGCTCTGCTGCAGCTCAAACTCTGGGACAGGTACCACAAGGCAGCAAACCTCCCTCCTGCCCTTCACAGGCTGTGACAGCAGCCCCAAACAGCACTGCTCTGCCATCCCACCTCTGGGTCCTGCAGTACAGGCAGAGTGTGCTGCTCCTGCCTCAGTTGAGCCTTTATTCTCAAGGCAAGTGGAAAAGGCTTTTCTTCATCAAGTTCATCTTTTCACAGCACTAAACTCAATTAAAGCAAAGATGTCTGTAAGTGGCTGGACTGATAACTCTGTAAATCCAGCTATCTGAGGTTGCTACAGAATCTAAATTACCCCATCACCATTAATCCCAAGATAGAGAAATGTCCAAGCAGCTATATAAAATGAGACACTCTGCCCTAAGATTTCATCTGGCAGGGAAAACCATTTTCTGTATAAAATACAGCCCACTTTACCTCTTGAGGTTTAAGACTTAATTCCATAAATCTAGAATTACACTATGGAAAATCATCTTCCTTGGAGGAAGGTAAGTTCCAGCATCACATCCAGAGCTGCTGTCTGCCTGAAGAGCTTGAGGACACCATGGTGCGAGGGAAACACAGTGGCCTATCCAAAACATTATAACCAGAATTCATGGGTGGTGACATTGAAAGTGAGAGGAAACAACAAACTCTTACGTGGTTCACGACAAAACACCTGTTTTCTTGGTGGTCACAACACGTGTAGGAATATTTTTATGCCATTTTCTGAAAAGCAACAGAACAGTAGGAGTATTGCACTAAAACAGATCCTCTCCACTAAAAGCAGTGGGTTAGCTGGGCTTCCTGGACTTCTCTGCTGGCCCATAGTCTGGTGATTTGCAGACTGTTGGGCAAATAATGCCAGAAAGGCCATGTTTTCAAACCAGAAAGAAGGTTTGGGCTGCATAGATTCCATAGACATCTATTATTCTGCACAAGCACTGGAAAATGGGTTGTACATAGCAGGGAAAGATCTCAGAGGATGGCCATGAGCAGCAAGAGGAGGCTGCCAGGAGCAAGTGACCTGTTGGTCTGTGGGCTACGCTCGCAGAATAAGAAGCAGAGTTAAGTCCTGCTATAAAATCTGTTAAGAAGGAGAGTGGAGAATGTGTTGTAAAGTTCAGCTTGATGTTGTCTGGGAAAGCAGATGGACCAACCTAAGGATGGAGTAGTTTGCCTGGAGATGAAATAACTAACCTGGAGGTGCCTGCTTCCATCACCAGTGGCTTCAGGGGAAAGCATCAGGACACACCTCAAGACTGTGCAATCCCATGGGAGTAATTTGTTGATTTGATGGAGGCCAGCCTGAGATTGTTTAGTCTTTAACAAAGAATAGTCTGGAGATACTTTGAGAATCACTGCCATCATCAAGGCAAATCAGAAATATTCTCTGGGCAAGAATTTGCTTGATAAGAACAACAGAAGGGAGTGAAGCTGGAAGGCACTGTCAGCCAACTGGCAGGTAGTTCACGGATGTCAAATCCTTTAATCCAACCTTTTAAAGCTCATCAAAAGATTTTACAGCAAGTGCATAAATGCCCTGTGAAATCCAAGGCTGCTGGAAATTATTTAGGACAAGAGCCAAATGTAATTCAGAAAAAAAATTGGAGATGACTACGGAAAATTTGCAGAACAATATTTTTTGGAAATCTTTTCTGTTATGATGCATAAACCAGGTTCACACTAACAGAGGTGCAGAAGAAACATAACTCATAATTACTCTCTTACTTTCCTCTGGCTGTAGTGGGAGCCAGGACACCAGAATTGTGCTCAGCAAAGCAACCCAATTTTGAGCTCTTACTGTTTATTCAAAGCTCGCCCATTGACCCATCTTCCTGTCACAAACTGATTAAGTGCACATGTCAGAAGGATTGCCAGCAATCTACAGCAATCACTGGAAAAGAAAAGGGAGCTGGAGGGTATAAAACAAGCAGCTTTTCACTAGTGACTTCACTGTGAAGGAGCTGGAAGTCACAGCAGGCCAGTGGCACATCAGGATAGTCCAGAGGAAAGATGGAAATGGTTGGCAAGCTCAGTCAAGAAAAAGTGCCCACAGCCTTGCCTTGACCTGAGCACTGCTCCTTTTCTCCAGGTTCATAAAGGAAGGCTCCCAGGGTTGCTTGGGATCGTAGGCACAGCATCACCTCACTCTGCATGAGATCCACCCCAAACCTCACTCCTACTGCCTCCACCCCTCAGAGGTGTCTCAGCACTGCCCAGCATGGCAGCTTACAGGGAGGAGCAGCTCATTGGAAGGAGGATGTGCTGCCTGTCCCTCTGAGTGGACAGAGCAGGCTCTTTCTCATCACCCAGAAACGAGTAGGCTTAGTCTCAAAGTCTTCCATCTGCTGGATTAAAACAGAGGTTTTAATCAAACCACGGAGGAAGAGACAGAGAAGGAATGGTAAACCAGAATTTGGGGTGTGGGGGTTGTGTTTTTCTTTTGTTTGTAAGTTCAGTATCTCGTGCATGAGAAGAAGTGGCCAAGCATGGTGGGAACAGGTGCTGGGGTGAGTTTGCCCATAGCTTCAGGGCTGGGCCATCATCTCCTGATGTCCCAGCCCTGATGCCTGGCCCATGCCTCGAGTGACATCTCTTTCATATCTCCCAGGCTGGCCAGGACTTCCCAGGACTGCAGGCAGGGGGAAAAAAACAACAACTTCCACAAAGGGGTAGATCTTTCCTCATCAGCTGGGAGTGGTGAGTAGATCAACTCTACACTTCATCAGAAAACAGTTTTGCAAAGCTTGTGTACCCATCTGATGAAGAACTGCACTTGGCAGATAGAAAATGCACATCACATCCTGTAAACCTTTCCTAAAAGGGCATCACAAATTAATCACTCTGATGAAGTTCTTAATTTTTTTTTTAGAGCATCATTTATCAGTTTAATTTAATGTTACTTCAGTTGCTAAGGAGCCGTGATTGCAAACCTCCACCAAACAGGAGTTTTGAACACTAATGTCTGGTCATCTAATTGAAAAATATTACAAAACTCAAGCTGAGGTCTACCCTCTCTAGCCACACAGCACAGTGAGACATGGAAATGTTCTGTATTATATATAATAACACTGTTTATTAGTCAAGACTTGTAGCTGTTGGAGAGAACAGCAAAATCACAAAAGGCTCAGTAGAAGAGACTTGCAAATTAGTCTCATTACTCTTGAAATTGAACTGCTTTCCATGCTCCTGGCAGAGATACCTCAAGGATACTGAGATTGCCTGTGTATTGCATTTCAGATCATGATCGTTCTGCTTTACACAGTAATGTACTAAGTCTCCATCAGGCCAGTGATGGGAAGGGGGATGTTTACTTAGTGATGTGTGAAATGATGAATAAATCTTCAGGAATTATTCTGGGGGAGAGGGCAGTGAGGGGAGAGCTTGATTACATTCCTGGATCACCACCAACTGCAGAAATCCAGAAATTTTGCACATCTTTCAAATAATGAGCATCAAATGGGGGGAAAAAAAAGGAAGGTTCAACGCTGGTTCAAATTTCTGCACTACCAAAAATGTTCCTTCATTTCAATTAAATCTTGACCTATTTTTAATCAAAAGAGCCTGCTGTATCTTTCTGCCTCAGAAGACTGACATTGCCAGCAGGATGCTGCAGTCTCAGGTCCCAGCTCCCTGGGGAGTGCTGGAGGCTCCCCTCGGGGCCACAGGGGAGGCTCTGCCCCATGGGGCCATGGACTGCATCCCACATCATCCAGAGCACCTCTCCCCACTGCCATCCCTGCAGGGGACTCACCTGGTGTCCTACAGGAGGTCTCAGATGTCCCAGCAGCTGGAACCCTAAGAAGGAATCAGGCCCTTCAGCTCCCAGCCCGGGTCTGCCACAGGCTGGGCCATTGCACTGCGGGGTCACAGAAAGGGACCTGAGCTGGCACTGAGAGGGACAAGGCAGAGAGACAGGTCAGTAATTTTTCTAGATGAATATTTTCAAAGAGAAAAGATAGAGCAATGTTTTGAATAAGCTCCTGTGACATAAATAATAAATAAGCAATATAAACTCCGTATACAGACGTATACACATACACGCATGCATTATGGAGAGCTCTTCTTTGCTCATTAATTCCCCTGGGAGTTAGAAAATCACAGCTAAAAACAATCATTTGTATGCAGAGATAGACTGCACAGAGAGACAGAATTTTTTGTTCTTACCAAGACAATACTTTTTGGAAAAACCCCAACAAATTAATGTGAGCCAAACTCAATAATTTTGTCTAAACACGCAGCAGAAGAGATATTTTCAAAAAGTAAGGAAATAAAGAGCATGCATTGATTTTTATACCTGTAATTTCATAAGCTTTAATTTTATAACACCGTTCTCAAGACCTGAGCAATTCAACCCTTGTATGACACTTCTGAAAACCTGAGCATTTATTGCACTAACATGAAACAGGGGTGAGGACTACTCACCAGAAAAAAGGTACAACTCCACAGATTTGATTTCAAGAGTGTTTAGAACAATCTTTCCACTTTTTTGATTCATCACCTAAGCCAAAAGGTTCCAACTTCTCCCAGGGGAGCTCATGTGTCTGACAACTGGGCAGGTGGACCATGAGCCAGCAGCTCTGCCTGCCCCTGCCATTCCCTGCTCTCACCACCCACCATGGTGGGCACAGCCAGCCCCACTGCTGACCCAGCACTTGCACTTCATGTTGCATCTTTAAACCACAAGGCACGAATCCTTGAGAGATAATGTTTGATCTCATATGGCACAATCTTCTTGACATACAAAAATTGGGAAGATTAGAATAATGTCTACCACTAGAATGAGTTTGGTGATACTGACCAATGTAGAAAATAAATGGACATTGGGAGGATGAGATGCTCCCTTATCATTTGATGGGACTTTCAATCAGTATTTCCTGCTTTGTTCTGGTCTTTTGCAGCATCCCCCTGACTTTATTTCTGATCTTGAGCACTGAAGGTTTAATCAATCATTGCTCCTCCAGCTTCTGGAATCTAAGTGGCTCAAAGCACTTGTATTTACTGAATGTCATTAGGCCACGGTGATGAAGCAGCTCTGCTTGGATCTTTAATCCACTCCTTGTTACAAAAAACATAAGATAGAGCTGTCTTTACCTGGTAGCATTTTATCAGGTAAAGCCCTGGGCACTACCTGGAGGGGAAAAGGGTTGATCTTCCACGTTTCTCTAGGCTAGTCTTGAGGTTAATAGAAAGAGAACAACAGATGCCTTGTGAATTATTGCTTTGCAAATTAAACCTTCTTCCTTTTGTTGAAGGCAAGGCTGGAATTTTGTTACAGAAACCAGCAGTGTTTGATCTGATCCATAGTACCACCAAATTTTATCTACAGCACGCCTGGAGAGTTGACCCGGGGGAAGATGACAGATTATTGCTACCAGCAATAACAAAGGCACAAGCCCTTTGGATATGTAACTGAAATGCAAAAGACTTGCTTAGCTACTTCCAGAAGTACAAGCACATCTGGCTACAGCAGGAGAGGAAAATTGGAGAGCTGCTCCCTGGGGACTTGCAACAGCCCCCTCTTCTGCCGGCAGGCACCCAGGAGACCTGTGGGATTCACAGCTCTGCTACCCTGGGTGTCCATGCTCTGCTTTAGGCAGGTCTCTAGCAACCCCCTCAGCTTGGTTTTTCACTGTATAGAACAAACCCCAGAGAGGACTTGTGCCGTGGTTTTTCAGAACCCCAGTTCCACAGAGCCACAAAACTTCACAGTGCCAAACACTCCCAGGTTAGAGGTCCTTAGGAGTTAACTAATGATAATATCTGCCATAAATACTTCCGAGAATGGCAAAACATCACCCTGCCTTGCAGTTGTGCCTCATTCTTTGTAAATACCTGCTGAATGTTTTGAACAAATTATTATTACACTTCAGACTCTCCCCTTCAAGATATTCCCCAGTGACAATTTTTGCTTCATCGAAAGAAACTAGTTCTTCATTCGACAAATTAAATGTTTGCCAGAATGGCATATTAAGAATCAAAGAATGGTTTGGATTGGAAGAGACCCCAAAGATCATCCAGTTCCAACACCCCTGCCACAGGCAGGAACACCTTTCTCTATCCCAGGTTGCTCAGAGCCCCATCCAACCTGGCCTTGAGCACTTGCAGGATCAGAGCATCCAAAACTCTGGGCAATCTGTGGCAGTTTCTCACCACCCTCACAGTAAGGGATTTCTTCCTAACATTCAGTCTAAAAGAAACCAAACTCTCTGCCCCTCTATTGCCCGGCAGGATGTGGCTTTACCAGCTGGCAGAAGGGGCCCAGCAGTGCATTAGGCAGGAACTGCCTTGAGTCCTCTTTGTATCCTCAACAAATAATCCCACAGCCATCATTTCTGAGGTAACCATCACCCTTGGGGACTGGACCTGAGATAAACAGAGCAGAGGTGTCAGCTCAGAGTCAGAGTCCAAAACATATGAATTCCTTCACAAGCAGATGCAACATCTGGGACCTGTTTTGCCTCAAACATCTGAAACACTTATTTTGCTTGGGCAAGTCATCAGTAAGTGTTACCCTTCCTATGTGTAAAAGAGCACTTAAACTTTTCCTTAATTTGCAAATTCCTATTTAAGGTTAAACTCATGTTGAAACAACAAGCAATTCTTCTTCTTTTAATTAAGATTTATATAGGTTCCCATAGGTAGAGGAAGCAATGAAGTCCTAATGAGCAGAGTCTAATTATGATCATTCTGTAATTGAAATAGTGGTGTGCCTCAGAAAAAGACTGTTATGTTGCCAGATAATGGACTAATGGGCACCAAAGAAGTAGTAAAAAAGGTCTGTAAAAGTATCTTGCAGTTCTTATGAGGACTTGCTTACATGTGAATGCCTCCATGCAGAATTCAAAAACGTGCAATGGAATGTACAGTGCAATACATCCAAAGATTTATATCAAGGTGTTGGAAATGGCTGAAGGTCAAGGGCATACCAAAAGCAATGGAATTAATTATTAATGCGAGACAGAAGAAAATAAGCTAGACACAGCTGCATGAAGTGATTTGGGAGACAGATTAAAGATATAAAATGGGAAGTCTGTGGGAGGCAACACTGGGAAATGATCAACATCCACAGCAATATTGGTCCCATCGGCTGAAACCAGCTCCCTCCACGTTCTGATTGATGAAATACACCAGAGTCCGATATTTTTTCTTGACTAAATGACCAGCTCTAATCATTGCTGCTTTCTTCATCATTCAGCTGGTCAGGAAAGAAAAGATA
This sequence comes from Rhipidura dahli, assembly GCA_013399225.1. NCBI lineage: Eukaryota > Metazoa > Chordata > Aves > Passeriformes > Rhipiduridae > Rhipidura > Rhipidura dahli. The sequence goes on along the minus strand of VXAC01008437.1, from coordinate 816,085 downwards.
ATTACAGAATGTTTGTTTAGTAATTGTCTGCTTCTATTTTGCAGTTTGCTTCTGGTGCTAACGAATGCGACTCCATTATGTCATTTATCATGTGAACAGTCAGGTTGAGGAACATTTTAAATCAGGAACTATTTTGGTTTGCATGAGAAATAACCCCACAGAACAACTGACAGCATGTGTGAGCAGAAAAATTCCATGCCTGAAAAGGATAGGTTAGGTGATTTCACCAGATAAAAAACTTAAGGAAATATCTTTTCACCCCCAGAGCAGTGTTCATAGAGAAGGGAAGAGTTGCAGCCCCATATTTCTCCTCATAAGGAAGTCCAGATTTGAATTTATTTACCTGGCTTGCTAGGTAATGTTTGTTTTCTATTACCTTTTCTCCCTGTGCAAGGGAGAGCTTTCATTTCATTGGATGTGTTAAAAATTGTACTTTAAACCTGACTTAAGTACAGGCAATGCAGGTTTTAATTATATCTCAGGTGTGGCAAGAGCAGAAAAGTGGAGCTAAAGGGAAGAACCAACCAGATGTTACCCACGGATATATCTGGAAAGTGATGGGGAGTCACAGCTTTTTTATAAATAGCTCCCTTCCCCTGAACCTGTATTTATATCCAAAACATTAAGTTTCCTGTTATACTGTAACACCAGGTACCTGACTTTTTTTCTGACTTAATGCAGTCCAACCCAATGCACTTGTCCATTAGGGTGGGAACCCACACGTATTCCCTACCCTATGGACAGGTGTAATTCTTGGTGAACCTGAACATGGTGGCTTGGGCTCAGTCAAAAAGCTACTGGGAGCACACAACCGTGTGAGAACAAACTGGAAATTTCCTCCAAGGGTATTTTTCAACCTTAATTTGCCAGCTGATTTCGCAACTATGGGTTGAGAAACCTGTCTGAAGTGACTGGCCAAAGAAAAAAAACACCCATATTTAATAGGGTGTCCTCCCAGTAATAGTGGAACAGAAGTTGTTTGACAATACTTTGGGTAATGTCTTGGAGACTGTAGATGACTAATAATAGCAGCGCCTTTTTTTCCAGAAATGTGAAAGTCACAAAAATGATGGTTTAGAGGGACCAAAACTATTTATAAACTGAAGAAGAATTCAGTGAAGAGTTTTGACTAAAAAGGAGTGGAGGGGAGAATTTTAATGTGCTTGAAATAGAAGTCAAATCTTAAGGAAAAAAATGCAAATCTGAAGTATTTTAAGTGGTTTTAAAAAAAGTTGAGTGGCTCAAACATGAAAGGACACCTTTTGTTTCAGATCAGAGGAAGATTTTATGTTTACCAGTATGAACATCCTTTATGTGAAATGTCCTCTAACTTCAGCCTTCTAAGGATGGGCAGAGGACTCCAGTTCACCCAGGATCTTTCATCCATGCTACATACAGAGAAATAGTAATACAGAGAATGTTAACTGAAAAAAATTAAAAGTTCTCAGGAGCATTGACTTACACCATGGGGTTTATTGTTCATTTCCTTTTGGCCAATTACTCTGTTCAGAAATGTCTCCCGCATATTATGAAGACTAAGTGTTAAACCTGGGAGGTCGTTTCACTCGCAGCCTGTCGAGAACATCTTTACATTGCTGGTTAACGACTTGTGAACTTCATTGTCAGATGCTGCTCTGCGACTTTGCATCTCCCAGCTGATGGCTCTGTGCCACGAGCCGAGCAATTGCCGGGGTTCGAGGGCGCCTCTCGCCCTTGTGAAATTCGAGTTCATTCTTTTTCTGCTCCCCGCGCTTTCTTCCTGCAAATTTATGACTTGCTAACAAATGCGCTGCTCTTGATTCCCTCCTCTTCAGTGATCTTTAAGATCTCTCATTTCATAAGGAAGAGGCAGGTGGGTGATCTGCTTCCAAAAAAAAAAAGGTTTCCATAAGCATGACTTGTGGAGTAAGGCTGCTGCCTGTATATCCATCCAATTTCCATTGACTTAATTCAGTCTTTTTTTGTCAAATTGCATAGCAGTAATTAACTGCCCTAACCAAAGTGTTTTCCTCAAGATGCCCACATTCCTGTGAGAGCTGGAGGTTGTACCCACACATGCAAGCAGCAGCCTTTCATAACTCTTCATATAAATAGAATACTTCCTCTGCCTGCCTTTACAGCTGTTCTCCAAACACCATCCACAAAACGAATGAAATATTCTTGTGGCTCACCCTTTCCTTCAAAAACCTTTGTCCAAGCTTGTTATATCTGGGGAGGTTTGTATTTTTTGCACCTTTGCAGTGGCAGAGGGCTGCATTGCGCTGATCTGGCACCTGGGAATCAATAGGAGTCGGGGTGGGAGGAATTACAGCACATTCCTAGTAATTGTGCAAATGCAAATTTATTACTCCAAAATCCTCTCTAATGTAAATCCAGTGAGGTCAATAGAGGTAGAGCAAATCTGGCCATTCTGTTTCATCTGTTATCCTCATTTTTATAAGGATTGATAGCAGCTATTAAGAGAAAGGAACTTTCAAATACCTGGAAATACACTAACCTGGGAAAAGAGCTGCAAGGATGGCAGAAATCACTCTGCCTAACCAGAACAATCAGCATTGCCAAACACCTCCACCAGTGGGAACTGCTACATCTCCATTAGCAGTGCTGATTAACAGCAGCAGAGAGTCCTGCCCTTTGGTTAAAAGCCTGTTATGGAGGAATTCCTGATTTTGGCAAGTAACAGCATCTCCCTTCATCAAGGTCTTGCTAACCTGCAGCTGCCCTTTCCAGTGATTGTGTAAGGTTTTCTGCAGTTTCTTGAGTTTCCTCCTAAAATCTTCTGTTGCTTGTGCAACATTTTTATGAGCTACACAAAAGAATTGTTTTCCTTAAGAAAACCTTAACATATGCACAGATAAACTCAGAGTCTAAAGGTTAATGTTGCTTCATCACTGCTGAAGTAAAATCAAAGATTTTAAAAGTCATTCTGCAGAATGATCTTGCATCTTTAGGGGAAAAGAAACTGTTATTGACTATAATAATAATAATATTTTGGAATATGCTAATGGAGTTTTTTTCATTTACCACACTTGATGCTCTCTTTTTTCCCATTACCATTGCAGTTCATCATCAGACAGTTATCCAGAGAAGTTGGGTTTTGTTCAGAAAAAAAGACTGTTGAAAAATTATTAAAGCATCAAAACATCAGTACAAACTTATGTCAAGACAGGAGGAGCTCTTACAAACAAGTAGGATAAAAATACACTTTATTAAGCCTTTTCTTGCCTTCTTAAGATCTTTTAATTGGCTCCATTTACCCAGGAAAGACAGTGCATTAATTCAGTGCCTTTTCCCTTCTGCAATGGTGTCAGCAAACCATCAGCCAGAGAAGCCAGGAGTCTGAAATCATCTCCAGAGACCACTCCCTGTAGAAATACCCATCAGCAGGGAATTGCCTCGATGCCAAGGCTGTATTCAGCCTATCTAGCTTTATTAATCTGCTGACAGCCTGCCACTTCTCACTGGCATCACTGAGCGAGCAAGGTAAACTGCAGCCTAATTAATGGCCAGGCTAGAGGCTTTCTTCAAAGACTGTCTGAGACAGATGCTGGTCTTGCCCAACAGAAATGCCAACCCAGTTTAAGTGTTCTTGCAACCTCCACGGTCAGGCAATTTATACAAATTTGTTGTGTTTGAATGCATTGTGCAAAAGGATGTTCCAGCATCCTAAACACAAACAGTATCCAACGTGTCCACGTGACTTGTGGGTCAGATACCTGCCAAAAGCCAAAGCCTTTTAGCTGGATGAGAAGATATTCTTCTCCATCACTGATTTGAAATAGCTTTAGTTTTATGAAACACAGACTCATGAGACTGGAAATATCTCCGGCCTTAGGCTGTATCAAAACATGTGTGATAGAGATTTAAATGGACTTGGATGCAAGTCATGTAAGGTCAAGTTTCCATTTAAGAACCATTTGCATTAGCAGTCCTACCACCGTGGTGACACAGGGGAAGAGACAGTAATGATATTTAGCACATTAACATGGACAAAAGATATTTGCTACATCCTCACGAATAAACACAGGCGAACTCATAACAAAGCTGTGCTTCCAGTCCCTCCTCACTGTGCAGGGCTCTTACAGAAGTTCACACAAAAGGCTTCACTGGGCACTGAGATTTGAGATCTGGTCTGGACATAGTACAGCAGAGAGTACACAATCTGTGTCAGTCAGGCTCACCTGACACATACAGTTGTGACTCCTCATGCATTCTGGTGAACAAGCAGTTCATACCTGTGTGAAAGCCAGGCTCGCCTGCTCAGCCAGGCACAGGTTCCTCGCTGGAAAATGGTCTCAGCAGAAAATGTTCAGCCCCATGTGTGGGTAACATCAGCTCCCTTGACAGAAGCAGATGGAAGGTCCATGTGCTGCTATGTCAGAAATGTCTGTCATTCTCCCGTTTTCCCTGTGTCCTGTATCTTGGGTTATCAGGCGTGCTTCTCTCAATGCCAGTTAAAAGGTGGGTGTCAAACACAGAAGGCACGTTCATTTATAACTACACAGACTATAATTATATGTAGTCTAGGGCTTATTTCCTGAACTAGGAAGGAGGAAAAATGGGTTAGGTGGGCGTGAATAACAAGCAAGAACATGTCTTTTAGAGGTTATGAAACTACCTTGATCTCCCAGTATCAGAAATGCTGGTTAAGAACAAACAAATCAGAAAACCCTGTGCATGCTGAGAGTTGGGACAAAACCAAGGGAATTGAGAACTGACAAGGGAATAGTAACAAGTTTCTGATCGAGGCTGGGAACTTAGTATTGCAAGCAAAAATGGAGGAGACATATGAGGTCACCACTACAGCATATTTGCAGAAAGATAAGTGCAATCTTGGGATTACCAGGTGAGATATTTCAGTAGGAAATGGGGACTTTAATGTCACTGTATGAAGCATTAGTGAGACCTCTTCCCATTTAATACTCTAACTACTTTTGGTAATCCATATGAACTTTAAGATTAATTGAAACCACAGCAGATGGAGGGAAGAGGTCTGAGGTGAACTGAGAGTCATTTAGGAAAGAAGATTGAAAAGCCAGTCCTGTGTAGCTCAGCAAGAAAGGGAGACAAGAACCATCTCCATAAAAATACCTGAGTAAAGAGAAGTGAGCAAAACAGCTTCTGAAATGAGGGCCAGTGCTGGTGCCATAACATGAAAGAAAAGGTTCCTGGCCAGCAGGGACATGGACAGCCTGGGACAATGTCACAGAGGAGTAACAGGCAAAACCACAAAATTGTTTTAAGTCATGGTCCTTTCCTGAAAAGGGCTATAAACAACCTTTTTCCTGGCACAGCAGAGAGCAGGGCTCTGTGATCCAGCATCCTCCTGTGCTTGTAACTTTAAATTGCCTAACAGGACTGTAACAGCAGCAAAACAAAGCCTTTGGCCACTTGTTACTGGAGGTCTGTGGAATATTTTCACAGCACTTGCTAAGCCAGAAGCTCCAATGTCCTGGCTCAACACCAACACATTCCTCCGCTACTTAAGTCCCCCCCGTGGTTTCACTTAGTAATGCTACTCTTTGCTCCCTGTCCAAAAATTGTGGAACAATGCTGCCTTTTTGAGCTTAAAAATGTTTTTTATTTACTGAATTGCTCTTCAAAACATAGTATAATTCACTCTAGGGTGTAACTGTGTTGCATTTTAACCTGCACAGAAATAGCATGTGTGAGTGTGGAGAGAGGATGGGAGAAAAAATAGCAATACAAAAATATCCTTATGACAGCACTGAGCCCAAGTGAGCAATATTACACTTATTTTACAGTAGGAAATTGTTGATTCTTTTAATCCATAAACAGAAGGGTTTGAAACCTTTCCCATAGAAACATAATAAGCAGGTGCAGTTTGGGGCTTTGCTGTCAGCTGTAGCTTTTAACCAGTCTCTGGAAACTAGGTCTTGAATCTTATTTTATGAGCCTTTCAATGAAGTCTAAAGTCGAATTCTGGCTTTTCATGAAAATCAGAGAAAATTAATGACCCTGGCCTAAAGACCCTAATTTGCACTGGCAGGCTTGGAGTTTGGAACAGTATGAATTTCCCAGGGTGTGTGTGTCGGTGACTATTAACCTGCATTACCAGTATTGCAACAGCGCCCGGATCCTCCCAAACAAGAATAATGACACGTCCTATCCCAGATCTGTATCTATGGATGGCAGATATTAAAGGAATCATTATTACTATTATTATTATTATTATTATTAATTAATTCTTGTAACAATCACCAGAGCAGCTGAGCTACTCCCACAGCTGCATTAAGTATCATGACTAAAATATGCAACCCTTTTGTTATTTCATCTTCTGTGAGAAAAGTGGACTGTCATATTTCAACAGACGATTTTAAGCACATATTTCTCAGTAAGTATGTTGGAAAATACAGCTCATAAAATGTGCCTTGCTATTCCAGTTTTGTCTATATTCAGTAATGCAGTCAAGCTATACAGATACTAAAGTAGCTCCAGACAAGATTGGGTCCTGCAGCAGTGCAGGTAGCATGGAGCAAAATATGCACTAAACTGCCCTTAGAGTGGAGTAAATTAGTCTTCATAGAGCTCTGCTTTAACAAGTTACTTTAATATTTGGATGGAATTGGGTTAGAGATGGCTTGAGTAGAGCTGATTCTAAGCACAAGCCAAGTAGGCAGATTTTCAAGGGCATTCACCACCAGGACACAAAAGCTGCTGAGATAAGAAACTTTCTGCCTAATTTTGCTGTGCCAGAACCCTGGGAAGGGAAGGAGAGAGAGGTACAGGAGGAAGAGTTTTCCTGCTGGAGCTGCAGGAACAGCACTGGCTTCCCACCACAGCTCCTGCACATCCAGTGGAGCAGCCAGGCTGCAGCTCCTCTTGCTCAGGGTGGGGGGGAGCTTTACATGTGCCCACCTTGGTGAGCTGGAGGGGCTGCTGAAGGCGGGGACCCCCTTTCACAGCAGCCATTTGTGCAGCAGTGCCTCACGCAGACTTGCAGAGCGATGGGAAGATGGGGGCTAACAATGGCCATGATGCCTTGGCCAGACCCTGCTCCCCAGGACAGGTTTGTTGCAGAGGAGCTTCATGGGGTGGGGTGAAATTTGGTCTCCTAGATATCCCGGAATCACCTTCTGAGGATAACAACTGAGGTGATGAACTCAGTCCAGGTGTTGTAGCCAACAGTGCTAAGAAGCGCTGCAGCACTTTGAGCAGACAGGAGGTTCCTTAGCACTACAGGCTTTGTGTCCAGCAACTTCACTCAGCTGTCAGCCTGCCAAGATGTGATAAAGTACCAATAAGGGCAGGTTCCTCACTGCCAGGATGGAAGACTCCAGGCCAACCTGAGAGGACAATGTGCTTTCCTCACGGACTGGGGCAAGGGCACTCCTACGCTAGCGGCTGCAGTGTTAATCGCTGGCCACATGCTCCAGGACCAGGTGCTAGCCCAAATCTTTGCAGATTTTTACTCCACTCCTCAGACTCCCTGATACTGCCCTTGCAGTCTGTTTCAGGTGCCCGCTCCTCATCCATCAACAATTTCAGCCTCATCCAGGCTGCATCTGTGCCAGCGATACAGTAAAAACGGTGCCACTTCTCTGGGACGAAGTAGCATCAGAATGCCCAGGGAGCCCTGGGAAGAAATTACTGGGAAGGAATCCCAGCACACTAGAGGGGAGGACGGGAAACTTTATTTTCCCGGGGGACAGGTGGCCCGCAAAGCGCGCAGGGGCTGCGGCAGCGGCGGGGCTGTGTGCGCCAGATCGCTCCGCGGAGAAAGAGCGAGCGGGCCGGTTCCAAGGGCTCCGGGCACCTTCGGCCCGCGGCAGCTGCCACCGGCAGGACGGCTCCGGCCAGGAGAGGGAGCCATGGCCCCGCGCACCCCGCCGCCCACCCCGCCTCCCCCGGCCGGANGAGGAAGAGGAAGAAGAAGAGGAGAGCGCGGTGCGCCGGGCACAGCTGTGCGCTCCTCTCGTCCTCAGGTGAGCCGCGCTGCGCGGGGGTGCGCGGGGGATGCCCGTGTTCCTGTAGGCGGGGGCAGGGACAAGGGACGAGGGAGCCTGTCCCGCCCCGCCCCGGCCGTGAAC
>VXAC01008437.1:706873-807987 GCA_013399225.1 Rhipidura dahli | reverse complement strand
GGAAAGTTTGTGTCGGAGGAGGCGGATTCCAGCTCCGGCGCGGGGGGAGCCGGGCGGCGGCAGCGCGCAGCCGGCAGCGGCTCCCGCTCCTCGGCTGGCACGGGGGGGAGATAGGAGAGAAAGAAGAGGAACCGCTCGGGAGAGCCCGAGGAGCAGCGCCCGGCGGCCACGGGCGAGGGAGGACGGGTGGGCACGGTGAGAGCGAGCGTGCGAGGCCGGGGATGGGGGAGCGGAGCGGGGGCGGACGTGATGGTGCCGGTGCCGCCGCGGGGCCGGGGACCCCCGCCGACCTCGGGGGACCCTCGGCGATCCCTCGGTGTGCGGGGACCGAGCCGAGCTGCGGGACCGCGGGTTTGTCTCCGCTGGTCCTGCAGCCGCGCTGGCCGTGCCCCCGGTCCCCGACATGCGGAGGGGTTTGCTTTAATTCGCTCCCCTGGGCCGTGGAGATCTGTGTATTCCTGGCTATCTGTGTATTCCTGGCTATCTGTGTATTCCTGGCTATCTGTGTATTCCTGGCTGGAGCGCTACACGCACTGAGAAATGCAACTTTAATTTTCACCCGTATTGCAAATTCTCGAGCCTCTTATCGCTCTCTGCTGTCAAACGGGTCTCTGAAATGGAAGTGGGGAGAGGAAGGGGTCAGGCTTAAGCTATAACGGGGAAATAAAGTGGAAGAGACGTGTCCAAGAAAATAGACTGGAGGCGATTAGATGCTGGTAGGAAGATGGCCTTTGCTGTGCTTGTTGGGGGCAGCTGCCCCCTTATGTGAAGCAGTTTGGGGGGCTCTCTGGAGAGAAACTGGGTGGTAGAAATTGTTTCCTGAAAAAGAAGGGGGGAAAGGAAACCATCAGGGCTTCACTGCTTCAGGTGTCCCTTTTCTGTGCCAATGTCGCTTTCCCCTGTTACAGTAGCAGTGCTTGTTCCTCGCTCTGGGCTGGTTTCTTGGAGTGTGCCTGTACAGTGCTTGGCACAACAGAATCCTGATCTTGGGGCCTTAGGATGTCACAGTAAACTGGTTTATAAATGCCCTCTCACATGCACACTCTTTCTTTTCCTCCTGATCACTGTTTGGTGAATAGCTGGTTATAATGCTGGGATAAAATTCTGGTTGCCTTTACGGATCTTTTTTTTTCTTATAAAATGATGGATTTTGTTTCATGCATTCAGTTTTTTGTCCTAGGAAAGGCTTTTCACTTCTGGATTTGGGAGATTGCAGCAAGCTCCTTATATTTTTTAAAAAACCTATCTCCTTTGTAATTAAAAAGTATTATTTTCCTGACACTCCATTTTTTACTGTGCCCCTCTTGGGCACACAGAAGTGTCACCCAACATACGCTTCCATACCTAGAAGGATTGTGAGGTGTTATTTATTAACTGTACTGTGGAGAGTCCATATCTCATAACTTAGAGGGTCATTTATAATAGGTTGTGTTTGGCAGCTCTGGAAGATTTACTTGCTGTCTTGTATTCCTTGCAGGAAAGGCATCCCGTGTTTTCATGGAGAGCATTACTCCAGCCCCACAGGCTCTCGGGTGGGCAGGCTTGATGCTGGAAAGGGTCCTGCTTTCTGTCTCTGTTACCTGCCTGCGGTCAGCAGGAGAGGGCAGGCAGACAGCATTAAGCTCAAATACCCAGATATTCTCCTTCCCTGGAAGTAGGCATGGTGTTGTTGCTGGTTTCACCTCGTGTGGAGGAGCAGTTAAGGATGTAGGATAATGAGGGACATGGAGAGTAAGCCTATGAGGACTTGGGGTGGTAGAAGGCTGCAGGGCACTGCAGTGACCAGGAAATATTGAGCTGGGAAGGTGGGAGCTGCTGCAAGGAGCTGAAGGAAGGGCTGTGGGGTGAGAGGTTATATTTCTAACTTGATGCCTCCATGCGAGGCAGGGGGCAGGGCTGCCTCCACACAGCCCTGGGATTGCTTTCCATGTTTCTGTTTCTAGTTTGAGTTCAAAGTGTCTGCATATGATATGATGCTTGCTGCTGTCTGTCCATGCCTCCCCACAGTCCAGAAGGTCCTCTGATCCCTCCAGAGTGTGGAAGGAAAGCTATATCTGAACACTTGTGGGCTCTCCCCTTCCAGACTCTTGTCGGTCTGCAAGAATTTTGCATTTGAGCATGAACACATTCAGTGGGGATGAGTGCTGCCCTGTTCTGGGCTCCAGCAGCCTCATCCCCTGGGTCAGGTAGCACTATCCCAAAAACACCTGGCACCCCAAAGCACACATAGAGACTTAAGAGGGTAGGGAGAGTGGTGTGACAGCAGGCTGGATGGTGCCTGGATACTTGGAGGGGTGGGAAATGCTTTCTTGCTGGCCTCAGAGCTGTCATTTCAAGCTCTGAAATAAGCATATAGGAAGAATGAGGCAGAGGGATTGTGTCCCAGCCTTATTCCTTTCAAGACCTGCATGAACCAGATGCCAGCTCTAGGGAGGAAGCATTGTACTCCTTCAGAATAAGAGGCTAAAATTTGTGGTTTTATTCCTTCTTCTCACTTATGTTTGGATTTCTCTGTTGATTATTTTGGCAGGCACATGATTCATATTTCTTTCCCCATCTGTCCCGGGTCCTGTCTCTTGTCAAGCGTCCTCCCATTTCAGTGAGACACTGACTTGCAAAAGCTTTCTGCAAAGCCCTTGTGGCTGGTGGTGTGGAAGAGGAGGTGCCCCAGCCTGGCTCTCAGGTTGCATTAGCCAGGTGGACAGTTAGGAAGATTATATCAGCATGTGAATGCATTCATTTCTTTTTTTTTTTTTTTTAATCATCCAGTAACGGGGAGTGCTTTGGGAACAAAAATAGAAATAGGGAAAAGCCTATATAAGCTGAAATCTGTGAACAGCGCCACATTATCTGGGAACTGAAACATGTTCTACAGTGGAGCTCACAGTTCAGACATTGCCTGCTCTCCTCCTTCCTCCCCTGCCTTTCTCTTGACACAGCTCAGGGATTTCACTGCCCCCATGAGCAGAGCCTGTCTCCTGTGTGCTGCCAGGCTGATGCAGCCCGGCCAGTGGCATCTCTGTACCCGGTGAGGCAGAGCTGGAGCTCCTCTGGCTGGGCTGAGAGGGACAGATGCAAAGGCAGAAGGAAGGCAGAGCTGCCTGTGGGCTGTGCCATGCTGGAGCTGACCCTTCTCCACACCCTGCGTGTGCTCGGGGCCCTGTGCAGGTGGGGCTCTTCCATCCTCGGGTTGTGGCTGCTTTGTTCTGCTCCTCCATCAGTGTGGCTGAGATTCACTGCTCAGCTGGAACAAAGCAGCTTCTTCTTTTGGGAGGTATTTTAGGATTTCTGCCCCCCACACTAGTGCTTTTGCCAGGCACAGGGCTAATCTGACGTTTCTCAGCCACAGCGCTGGTCCGTGTGGGGCTTTTGCACTCAGATGAGCTCAGAGAGGGAGTGCAGGAAGGGAACTGATTTGGGGAAATGACTTCAAATGGTGCCTATGCTTTAGGGAATTTTGATCTTGGCCAGAGTGTTTACTGTGTTCAGCCTCAGGGGTCCCAATAAGACACATGCACAGAACATGATGTTCATAAATTCAGAGTCTTGTTTTGCAGAAATAAAATGCAGGAAAATGAGTGTACAAGTGTATGTATTTTGTTAGAGGGTTCTCTAAAATTAGTTGCTTGTTAAACGGTGTTTTCACTACAAGTGAGGAATCGTGTCTTTAGTCAGTCCTTTGTTAATTTAACAACCCTCAGTTTCATCAAATGGGAATATATCCCCAGGAATTCCTCTGACACAGGTTTCCCCAGAGTCTGGATGATTATCCAATTACAATTTAAAGAAAATTACAGCAAGGATAATTGGCTAAAGATAGAAGTATCTGAGAGCATTAGAGAAAGAGGAGAGAGTGTCAGAGTGAGAGCTTCACTTTCTCATATGAATAAATGAGAATTATTTCAGTCCTTAACTTTTGCAGTGAGTGGATTCAAGGTCCCTGGTGTTTGGATCTCCCTCCTTCTTCTCTCCGTTCCTCTTCTCTGTCTTGTTATGTGTCAACTTGATATTTATATGAAAAAGTTACATTGATTCTTATGGAGTCTTTTTACATTTCCATGTGTTAACAGGAAGACTGTTAACTTAAAGGCTCTATTTGCAGCAGAGAATAAGAGATTTCCATGAATCCTGGGCTCAGTCAGGGAAGTGGTAGGTGGCTCCTTCTCCTGGGAACACTCGGAAGGTGCCAGAGAGCCATTAAGCTTGGAAATCCCACGCAGAGTAGGGCCATCAAGAGCTACCAGCTCTTCCCAGCTGTCTCCAGGTGCCCACAGAAGGAGACCCATTACTGGGACCCATTACCATGTCTGGCAGGAGCCCTGGAAGATCCAGCACTCCCAGCCCATGTCCATCACAGGAACTGAGATTCCTGAGCTGCCACAGCAGGGCTTCCAGTCGGTCCAGAAGCATTTGAGGCTTCCTTCAAGCCCACTCACTCTTTTTTTTTTGGGGGGTTTTTTTTTTGTTGCTAACAGCTTGTTTAGGCAAGGCTGGGCGAGCTGTGCTGTTTAACCCTTGCAGCACTGGCATGGTCAGGGGCTGTCTGGGTGCTGTGGGAGCTCCGTGGTGCAGCCTGGCAGTGCCACGCTCCGAGGCTGAGTTGGACTCCCTGGGCAGCTTTGCTGTGCTGCAGCTGAAACACGAAGGAAGATACAACGTGAATCATGCACTTACACAAACACTTAAGAAACCTCTTCAGCTTTACTAAGCCGAGGTGTTATGAGAATTAAAAGAGGGGTTTAAAAAAAGAGTAAAGAAAAAAGAAAAAAGAGTAAGTTTTAATACCTCTTTATCTGGGAAAGCTGCTGGGTTTGCCCTTTTTTGTTTGTTTGTTTGTTTTTTTGTTTTCCTCACAGTTTTGTTTAATCCCTTGCGTGACTGAAATAAAAGTGTAGTGGAGTGTCTTGTCTCTCTTAGGCCTGATGCTGCTCATTTAGAGCGATGAGAGATTTTTCCAGTGTTCTGAGGATGATTCTTTGGTATTTGATCAATTTGTGTGTAAAAGCTTGCAAAACTGTGACTTAAATGTTTATCCTTAGTGCCGACAGGATGCTGTGGAGTTGTTTAACTGTATATTTGTAACAATTATGCTCCTTGGCGACAAAGACATGTTTTCTTCTCAGAGGGAATTTTTGTTGGTTTTTGTTTTTGGCCTTTTTCTGCCTGTGAGTTGAGGTTTTGCTTGCCTTTCTTTATCATTTTACTTTTTGTCTCAGATGTAAATAAAGTGCTAATTGCAGTTAATCTTGGTGCAAAGGAATGAAATTTTAAAGAGTGAAAAATAACTCCCATCTGTTGGATTTGCAGCAACGTTTTGGGGTTTGCCTTCTACTTGGAGGGATGCCAAAATTTATCTTGCTCAATTTAAAGTTTTCTTTGCACTATTTAAACTGGATTTTTAATAATTTATAAAAACAAACAGAAATGGAAATAGCTTTTCAAATTATGTTTGGCCATGTTTTTTATGTGGTGGTTGCTGAAATGTGAACAGCTCTGACTGAAACAAGTTCAAATCCTGCAGCCAGATTCTATAGGAACAGGTTGAAGACCTTCTGGAAAAGCATCTATTTTTCCTAGTAGTATATTGCATTTCTCTGTTTCCTGCCTGCTGGGGCTCCATGTGCCCAACCAACCAGCCCCAAAATTACTTGTTCCAAGGGAACTGTTGCTTAAGTAGTTGCTATATAAAACAGGCTCAGAACCCCAGTTTTTTTTGTGGTGGATATGTGTTACTTTTAGCCCCATCATCTCCACTGACTGTTGAGCTCTGGGAATTAATCCATACTTTGCTCTCAAATGTTATCTTTCATCTCAGCATCTCTAAGCACTTTAGAGACTTTAAGATGCACTGCTGTGGTGTGAGGTGGGGGGAGGCTGTTCTAAATGTGGCTGGGGAAACAGAGGCACAGATTTCAGAAGCTCTACTAATGCACTCAGTTCAGGGGACAGCCATTTATAAGTTCTCTAATGCCTGATTATCAGGGAGGTACTACAATTTTTCATGCACTGCATTTGATGATTGATGCCTACATATGGGTTTCATGTGCATTAGCCAGAAACTCATATTTCTACCCTAAACTAGAGACTGTTAAAATCTTCAACCTTAGATACTTACAGAAGCCTAGTAAATGGCAGTGTAAGGAGTCCAAATTTCTAGTTATTTTTTCTCAGGTTAGTCCTGTTGCATGAAGTAAAACCTCACCTCCCTCCCACCATAGTAACATCCAGGGCCCCTCCTACATGAATTTATTAGCAGTCTGTTGAGTCAAAGCTCTGAGATGTGTAAAAAAAGTACTTGTTTTGACAGTAAGACCCATGCAAATTCACTCTAATACAAATAATGGGATTTGTTCTGTTGAGAAATAGCCCCTCTTCCTTCAAGCAGATACCTCCCAGTCCTTGTTTTTAAGAAGGGATCTGGGTAGTGGGAGGAGGATGTTGCTGCCCAGCTGGCAGGCTGTGGGGCTCTTGAGGGCACCCAGCCTCTGAATGAACACAGATGTGCTGCTGGATCCCAAAATGTGTTGCTCTGTGCTGCTTGTGTTTGAGCTGATGTGTTGGCATGGCTGAAGGGCAGAACTCAGACTCCACTGGAATAACATCCCTGAGGAGTGGGATGGTATTTCCTCCATATATGTTCTCCTGAAAAAATAGCCACAGTCTCAGTGCATTTACCTTTCTTCTTCTTCCTTGTCCTCCCTCATATTGCTAGTTTGAATTTAGGGAGGCTGTTTAACTCTGTCTCCTTGGGAGGCTTCACACATACAGACTTCCTGACCCCAGGCCATGGAGAGACAGAAATGCTTTCCTTCAGGCTTCTTGTGTCATCCTTTTCTCCCATTGCACAGGGGAGCTGTACCTTGCATTTCAGCCCTGTTGAATAGTCAGGAGGGTAATGTTTCCCTCTTATAAACTGTTTTCCCCCTTATCTGACAGGTGCAATGACTCTGTAGTTGCTGACATGAAGTGTCAAAGAGGAGGGAAACTCAACCCAACTGTGTTGGGTTTGCATGGCCTGGTTTTTGGTGGCCAGGGTGCCACAGAGGTGGCTCCTGTGGGAGGCTGCTAGAGGCTTCCACCATGTCCAGCAGAGCCAATCCCTGATGGCTCTGAAGATGGACACGCTGCTGGCCAAGGCTGGGCCAGTTGGAGAGGTTGGTGGTGCCTCTGTGATAACATAACATATTTGGGAGGAGGATCAAGGCAAAGTGGGGCACCCACAGTTTTAATTCCAGCCAGAGAAGAGGAGGAGGCGAGAACATTGAGAGAAATAACATGGAGACACCAAGGGCAGTGGAGAAGGAGCGACAGGAGGTGCTCCAGGTGCTGGAGCCGAGGTTCCTCTGCAGGCTGTGGTGAGGACCAGGGTGAAGCAGCTGGGCCCCTGCAGCCCATGGGGATCCACAGGGATGCAGAGATCCACCCACAGCCCCTGGGGATCCACAGGGGATGCAGAGATCCGCCCGCAGCCCCTGGGGATCCACAGGGGATGCAGAGATCCGCCCGCAGCCCCTGGGGATCCACGGGGGATGCAGAGATCCACCCACAGCCCCTGGGGATCCATGGGGGATGCAGAGATCCACCCGCAGCCCCTGGGGATCCACGGGGGATGCAGAGATCCGCCCGCAGCCCCTGGGGAGGTGCCGGTGCCGGAGCCGGTGGGTGCCTGGAGTAGGCTGTGACCCAGGGGCAGACCCAGTGCAGAGATGGGGCCCCGCTCCCAGGCTGGAGCAGCCTGGCCTTGGAGCGCTGCACCCCGTGGAAAGGGAGACCCATGGCACAGCAGTTTTGGGAGCGCTGTGTGCCCTGGGAGCGGCTCACACTGCTGCAGGGGCGGTGTGGCTGCTGCTCCTGAGAGTGGACCCACACTGGAGAAGTTCAGGAGAACTGTCTCCCCTGGAAGGGACCCCAGGTGCAGCAGGGGAAGAACTCCTCTCCCTGAGCAGCAGGAGAAAATCTCAGGTGCTGAACTGACCAAACCCCCATGCCCTGTCTCCCTGCGCTGTCTGTGGGAAGGAGGGAGAAGCTGGAGGAAGAAAGGTGTTTTTTAAGGGCTTGTTTTACTTTTCACTATCCTCCTCTGTTAGCAATAAATTCACTTTGTACTTCTAAGCTGAGCCTGTTTTGCCCTTGGAGTGTTTTTTCCCAGTCCTCATGTCAACTCATGAACCCTTCGTTAATTTTTCTCTCCTCTGCCCAGCTGTAGCAGGGGAGGGCGTGTAAGTGGCTTTTGTGGGTGCCTGGTGTTGGGCCAGTGTCAAACCACGACACCAACTTTCCAAGGACACTCAGTGATTACTTCCTCTCAAAGCAGAGAGGTGAGCCAGCCCAGGGCTGGGGTCTGCACAGATTTGAGAACGTGAAGGCATCCACTGCCTGGCACTGAAAGTGCTCAAGTGAAAATTTCAGAGGCTTTTCAGAGTTTTGGCCCTTTGCAGCAGGGCTTTAGTGCATAGCAGTATTTCCTTGTGTCTCTGCTCCTTGTAGCCTTTGGAAATGTCAGCAGCGCATATATTGCCTTTTGTTTGTCATTCAGCTGAAGAAATGAATTCATTGCCCTTGTGAGATCAATCATATTGTCCCCAAATAATTAATATTGATGACAATCACAGCATACTGCTGCCTTCAGCTCCATCTCAGCCTTCCCACTGTGTAGGTGCTGTGGGTCACAGAGTGGACTTTCTCAAAGGAGGCTCCTGGACTTCAAATTTCAGGGTGCTGTTCTTTGAAGGTTGAATTTCAAGCTGCACTGATGGGGCCACTGCAGGCAGAGCCTGAGAAGTTCCCTGTGATGGTGCAACAAAATATTTGCAGAGGAGAATGTTAGAGACATGGAAAGCAAAAGCAATAGACAGGGGTGAAAAATTGTCTCACTCTTGTTTCTCTTTTCCTCCTTTTTTCTGTGTGTACACAGCTTTTTCTAGTCCCCTTTGCAGAATGCAGCTATACTATGCTGACCAGGAAGGAACAGGTATGCAAAAGAAAGATGCTCTGATAGGCAACAGGAGGATCAGGTGGGGGGGTTGGGAATGTGGAGGGCTGGAAGGACCTCAAGAGAACTGTTTTTAAGTGGGGTGCTGTCCTGGGGGAGGCTGGTAGCTCCTGGGCTTTCTATTTTTATATTGCTTTAAATTGATTGATGTGTAAAGCACACTTGGAGCAGTCTGTCTAAGCTGCAGGACAGGGATTGAAACATCTCAATGTCTTACTCTTGTTCACTTTTACTTATAAGGTTAAATGGGATTAAATTAACGTGATTAATGTAAGTACGAGATGTGGAAATGCTGTGTGGCCCAAACTTGAAAAAGAAAAACTCCTCTGATTTGCTTTTACCCTTGAATATGTTGCTCATCCCAGGATACCCAGTCACTTGAGGAAATCATTCTCTTATGCTTCAGGAAGAGCTGTGGCTTCCCCACTGGCAGCAGCACGGGGAAACCTGATAGTGGTGCTGGAGACACTGCAGCTGCCTCAGGAATTTGTGGCACCACAGGAAAGCAGATTCTTGGGAAGTGAAAGACAGTGATGATGTGCTCTGGAGCATGGTGGTGCTTGGAGAATTTATGCCTGTTGTGTCCCTCTGGAGGAACAAGAAGGGAAAGATGTTGTCTGAATATAGAGCAGCCATCCTGGGAATCTGGTCCTCAAGCACTTAGTGCTGTAAGGGGAGGAGATGAAGTGAA
This sequence comes from Rhipidura dahli, assembly GCA_013399225.1. Taxonomy (NCBI): domain Eukaryota; kingdom Metazoa; phylum Chordata; class Aves; order Passeriformes; family Rhipiduridae; genus Rhipidura; species Rhipidura dahli. The sequence goes on along the minus strand of VXAC01008437.1, from coordinate 798,304 downwards.
GGAGCAGGTATGTAGCTGGCAGCAAGGGCTGAACTTAAGGAAAAAAGCTCTTGGAGTGTTTTTTACTGAGAGCCTGTTGCAAGTGGTGCTGAGCAGGGCTGGGTGTGACAGAGAGGATGTGGAGTGGGGCTGCAGGGCACTGGCTGGACCAGGCTGGGCTTGGAAGGAGACACCTCTCCTGGGGAAGCTGTTCTGGGGTTCAAGAGTCCTGGACCTGTCCTGAAAAAGGCATTAAATCCATCTGAAAACCTGCTTGAAGCTGCATTGTATTCTCTGGATTTAGAGGCTTGTGCTGAGCTAGCTTGGGGCTGCTGCTGTGCCATCTGTTGCACAGTGTGGATGTGCTGCTGTGTCCACTGGGGCAGTGGAACAACCTCCTAGGGAGGGGAGTGGAGCTGCTTATGCTGTAAAACCATTAAAAAGGTCAGTAGGCGGGATGTGTATTTAAATGCTCTTTGTCAGATGTCTCCAAGTGTTCCATGACAGTTAATTGGAACTTCTCCAGCGAGGGAGGGATCTCACTTTGGTTTCCTTAAGTCTCCTCAGGTCTTTGAGCCACGCTGATTGCAGATTTCTTTTTTTCTGTGCAAAGATTAGTTTGTCAGTTTATTTTGTGGTAGCACAATATGTGCATGTTTCTCAGAACTCTCCTTTCACTGTAACAGAGCTGTCCAAAATAGAAGCATTGTGTCTGGCTTCATGGAAGATCTCAGCTCTCTTTGAAGCACTGTTGGAAACTTTTCATTCCCTGGCTATTCACACTTAAAAAATAGACTATCTTAGCTGGATACCTTTTGCTTGAGTACAGAAGTGCTCTTGTAGCTTAGTGTTTGAGCTGCTCTGTGGCCAGCATGGATCCATCTGTAGTCCATGCTGTTTGATTTTATAGCTGTGGCTCTACCTGCCCCTCTCCAGCCCACTCCACAGATCTCTAGAAAATAGTCCCAGCTGCTTATTTGACTTGTCCAGGTGTGTGTATTTTTTAGAGGTGATGGGGAGCTCGTTTATTTTCTGTGTATGAAATGCAGTGTGCTCTGCCTGTTAAATTGGTGGCAGAGTATAATCAGCGGCACCCTGGACTCCAGCAGAGCAGTGTGCAAGATCTGTAGCATTTCTGCTTTTCAGAGTGCTGAGAGGACCCCAGGAGAACTGCAAAGGGAAGCATTTGGGGATACCAAATCTCTTCAGGTACATTTTCAAGCCCCCCTCCTCCACTTCTCTCCACATGCCTAGATAGTACTTTTTTCTTTTGAGAGGGAGAAAAAAAGGCTTCTTCCTCTGAATTTGCATTGTTAGCATTAAATCTGTTGAGCCAAAAGGGTGCCAGGAAATGGTATCTAAATGCCAATAGCAAACCACAAATTCCCTGCCTGGAAATCTCGCCCCCATGTCCCAAACGCTGGCACTGGCAGAGGCAAATTGTGCACTACCAAGGAAGCTCCCAGGAATGACTCACTGTGAATGAAAGTCTCCACACTTCTCCCCGAGCTGCTGAGCTTGGGAGGAGGCTGCTGCCAGCTCTGCCCTCAGGAGCTCTTGGTGCTCTTGGAAGGACAGTCTTGCTTCTGCAATTTGTGCTGCTCCACTGAAGGAGAAATAGCTTGGGATCACCTCCCATTGTGACTCTGGAGCATCACACTGCTGAGCTTGTTCATCTCCATGTTGGGGATTTCATAAAAAGTAATTATTAAAAAACCATCCGGCTGCAGCCCTTTGCCTGGATGTGCAGGCAGGAAGCCAGGGAGGGGCTGTGGTGGGTAACAAGCAAATGGAGCCACCTTGGATGCTTGGTGTCATGTCCTTGGCTAGCAGTGAGCTGGCTGAGCCACTGATTAAGAACACTATTTCCAGATTTCCTTGATGTGTGTTTGGTTTTGGTTTTTTCTCCCTTCAGGCTGCTCGGTAGCCCTGGGTGTAAAGCTGTGTGTGAGCACTGTAACTGCCCAGTGTTGGGAGCCCAAGCCTCCAGGTTCAGTGTGCCAATGGCCAGCTCTGGCCAAGCAAGGCAGAAAATCCTTTGTGCTAGTGACAGGAGACACCTCTCACCAGGGCAACTTTCCATCTGCTTCCCACTAGTTTAACTTTTTTTTCCCCTCCACGAAAGCAGGTGTGTAATATGTGCTGTGATTCTTGCTGGTGAAAATCTTTCAGGCTGCTCAGATTTCAGCATTTCCTTTGGTTCTGATGACATAAATTACTTCTGTAATAGAAACATTTCAGAACAAATTCCTTTCAGCTCGCTCTGCTGTCAGGCATGCAATGGCCTGGTGACCTGGCAGCTACCCTGGCACAGGTGGGACTCCAGCACTGATTTTGCAGATCCCTGCCTTGGATGTGTCACCAGCAGATGCAGTGACTGGGTCACACCTACGACTCCTGTGATAGCCCTGATTGCAGGGCAGGCTTCAGCCCTGCTTACTCCTGCTGAGATGTGCCTGGGAGCTGCTGCCAAGACAAATTGGGCTCCCTGCCCTCAGGAGAGATGCAAATGTTTTTCTGAGGACAGTGCTGGGGGCCCTCTGGTCAGTGTGCCTGTGTTTGAAGTGATGAGTGTGGCATTGCATGCACGAGAGCAGGGAGAGTGCTGCGTGCTGCTTGTGGTGCTCTTCATCACACTGCTGCTGGATTCCTCCCTGCTCTGTTCCTGGGAGCCATCTGTGGATGAAAATTGGAATGAATGTGGTTATTCCTCCTGGGGAGTGGAGGCTGGACTTCCAAAACCCATAGCCTGTCTTTCTGCCCAGGTCCCCAGAGATTTGGTATCACGTTCAGTTCCTCTGGAGGGCTGTCCCTGGGACTGACCAGCTCTCTGCAGGAGAGGCTCCCCTTCGGGCAGGGCAGGGTGGGACCAGGGACACCCCAGCAAAGGGCAGTGCCAGGCAGTGCCCACGTGGCCTCTGGGGGAGAAGCAGGGTAAGAGAGATGCTGTGCAAACCCTGGCTAAGTGGCACCAAGATGGTTTATGCTACAGTAATTCCTCCTTTTGTCTGACTTACTCCTGCACATACTGAAAAGCAAAAGTGTTTCCTGGAGGGCTGAAGGGCCTATTCCCATTTTCCATTAGTGTTTCTGTTGTTACTTTTCTGCAGCTGCTTTTTCAGGCTGCCCTTTGTCTGCCTTTTGGATTCTTTGAATTTACTTGAACTGTACATCTATTTTTTCCCCATAAGAAAACCCAGCACACTGATCGAGCAGCCCTCTCCAGTGCTGCTGTGTGATGATGCAGGAACCCAGGGCTCGTGGGCACGCTGTGGCTGGGAGCAGAGAGCTGTGCCCTTTCCTGAGCACCAGCTCTGCTCTGCAGCCCATCAATCAGCCTTCGTCTCCGAGCCCATGTGGCACAGAACCAAAGCATTTCCTAAGCTAGCCCACTCTGGATTTTGCTAGCCTTCCTGGGTCTGCATCCCGTATTTTGGGCCTCTCAAATGCTTTTGAGTTGGGACAGAATTACAGAAAGAAAATAGTATGTAAAACCTGCTTTGACTAAAGTTATCTATTTCCTCTTTCAGAAACTGTTTTATTTTAAATGCCCTTTCAGTCAGAGCACTTAGTGGCAAGGCTCTGAAGGGCGCTTTTGTTCTGCAGTCCATAGTGTGAGTTCTCAGTGAAAAGCAAAAAACCCATCAGCTCTCCCTAGAGGCCTGTGGTTAGGAGGGACAAAGGCATTTTTCTTGGAAAATGCAGCATTGTTCTGAAGAATTGGTACAGTGTTTTTGAGAATAGGTGTGCAGTTGAGTGAAGTTCTCTTTGTTAATTACTTGACATCTGTCTTTTGTTTTATAATTGTTTGAAAAGTGTGTGGGCTTTGTGGGGTCCATGCTGCTAAAGGCAGGAGGAATGATGCCTTGCTGAGGTCTGTTTGGCAAGGGTGTTTTATTAAAGGGTGTTAAATATGAAAATATTCCTTTTTTTTCTGACATAAAACCCAGTATCAAATGAACAAACCAAACCTTTCCACCCCCTTTGCTATTAAGATGCTTCCATGACTGTATTCTTCCCCAGCCCACTTTTCTTTGCTCCTCAGTAGACAGAAGGTGAAAGTTTGAAGAAAAACATGCTCAGGAAGGAGAAGGGAACAATTCCTGATTTGAAAGAAAGTGAACATTTCAAGTTAAGTTCCTTAAAAAGAAATCTAGCAAGGGCTGTGATGGATCATTTTCCCTAACCGCTCTATGAATTATTATTAAAATGTTAATTTATGGAGACATTAAGAGCACCTCAGAGTATATTGGTCTCGTGAGAAGTTCCTGGAGTGCTGAGGATGTATCAGAGCTCTCCAGCTGCCTTCTGGCTGCTCTGGTTGCCTGCTTTGTGCTGCGGAGTGATTTCTGAGCTGGTAAGCTCTCCTGCTCACTGATTTTCTTCCTGGCTCCCTTCAGCATTTCCTTTTATTTTTATTTGCACTGGGTGGATGCAGTTGGGTGTAGCCCTGTGCTGCAGCCTGGGTTTGCACTCCCTGGCCCCGGCTCATTTGGCTGCAGCCACAGATGATGGCAGTGCTACAGAATTGCCCAAGAAGTTCGGCAGACGCCACTGGAATTGCATCACAGGCAGGAAAAAAGTCAACATGCTCTGTCCTGTCACGAAACACAGAAGCAGGTTGCTGGGAAAGGCTGAGAAAACTCTTCCAGTTCCTGGCAAGACCAGGCTGGGTTGTAGTCCTGTGATGTCAGGTTCTTTACGGCATTACAAAACCCACCCGAATGCAATGCTCCTCTCCTGTGTCACCCCAGGACTGCTGTGGGAAGACCTTTTTGTCTGAGGGATATCACAGGTTTGGGACTGTTTGGGTTTTGGGTTTTTTTTTGAGCTATCACATGGCACAGGAGTGGAGCTGAACTGGCAAATGCTGGCATGGTCAGAGCATCCAGGAGGTTGTGATGCCTCCCCTTGACCAGCCCTTGACTCTGTGCATGTCCCCTCCATGGCCCCTTGCATTTTGTATAGAGTGAGAGCAGCCAGGGCTGTGGTCAACTGTGTCCCTTTTCTGTAATGGGGAAATTGCTGTAATCTGACAGGCTCGGTGTCCATCTGTCTCCGCTGATAAGATCTCTGGAACGCCTGGAATGAACCAGAAGTAAATCACTCTGCGTGTAAGGTTTCTGATTTTATAGCTGAATAGAGCAAGAAAGAAAGGGTTTTCCTACTAGCAGACAGAGCATGGAAATTTTGGATACCTTGCTCATGGGAACAGAGACCTGGTGGCTCTGTGAGACAGTTGAAAGGAGCATGTTCCTGTGAGCATAGCTAATGGATGTAAATATTAGCTCGCTGCAGAGTTCATGTATCACCGAGTGAAATGTAGTTTATTTTGGCCTCAGGCCACACAAATGGCCTTGCTGAATACAAGGGAAACTCATCCGAAGTCAGTAGTTGTTCCTGCTTGCTTCAGGGCTGAATTCAGTCTGATTTGTGCAAAATGCAGGAGAGACTCACTGGAAAATAAGGGTGAGTTAGGACACGCTGTGCATTTTAGCTAATGACAAATGGAGAGGGAACCATGAGGGACCTTTATTATGGGAGTGATTCCCCACCATTGTTTACACCCCCTCTCTTCAAGCATCTCAGTAACCAAAAGTTCCTAAATTCCTACCAGAAGTGCAGCATGTTGGATCTCTCTGTCCAATCTGATGGCGTAAAGATGTTTATCTTTCTTCAGCATTTCCAAGGGGTAGGAGTACTTTATGTTGTTTCTTCCCTATGGAGTCTTAAGTAACACTGGGAGCTGGTTGTAGATGGCAATAGAGAGGGGTTTGATAAGCAGCTGGCATTTTAATTTGGAGGAAGGTGGCGGGGGATGATCAACCCTCTCAGTAGGACCCCAGGGAAAAAAAATCTCACTTTCTTCCCTGCTTCTTGACCATTTTTGAAAGCCTGATGGCTTCAGAGGCAGTGTGCAGCCCTTCCCATGGACTGTGCAGGGTAGAACAGGCATGCTTTGGATTTCCTTTGTCTCTTTGAGATGAGCCCAGCAGAGGAAAGGCATCGCACAAAGGCTTTTCAGATTTAAGCACTGAAAAGGAAGGATTCAATATCCGCTGCTGGGTTTTGAGTAGCGCAGTTCACGTGTTGCATTCTTGTTAATCTCTGCAATCTGTACAATCTTAGGTGTTCTCTGCTTATGCTCAAAGCCCTTCTGTGTGCTGCATGTATTCTGGACAGGTTTTTGAGGAGCATGTTTAAGGGAGCTCTGTGGCTTCTCCCCCCGCTCTTTTAGCACACCCTGATGGAGCAGGTTTCTCTGTCATCTCATGAGCACATTCCTGACAGTATCACTGTGCTCATTACTGCATGTGCCTGGCAGAGCTGAGATGCTTTGATGAAGTTCAGCCTTTTAACCATCTCTTCTCCCTTTGTGATCTGACAGCACCCAGGAATATCAAATGTGACCTTAACCCCTTTAATGAGAGCATCCAGTAGATGTCAGTTTTCATGACTACCAGCTTATAAATTGCATCCTGAAAAACCTAGAAACAGAGGGAAATTTAATTCCAGTGAGTGAGCAGCTCTGAGAGCTGAATGCCAGATACTGGAGTGGGCAGCCAGTGAAATTCTGGCAGGGTACATTTATCTCAAATTACAGGAAATTGTGTTCTGTAGCAGGAATGGAAAAGTTTGGGATTGTTTTTTGCTATCTCTGCCTCTTAGAATGTGTAAGCCTTTGTTTAGATCATTTCTGAAAAGTGTACAAACCTGGCACTTGTTTACTCCTGTGATTTCCAAGGAGGGTTTGACTGGGAGGAGCTGGTGAGGCCTTGTCTTGCCTCCACTGGCTGCAGGAACAGGCTGAAGCAGTCTCTGGCAGCAGACCTTGCCAACTGGGACTGCTCTGGTGTGGCTGTCCTGTCAGATTGTCCTACACGTGCTCAGTGTAGATGTGCCACAGCCACCGTGAGTGCTTTCTGCACTTGTTCTTAGAGATGAGCAGAAGGAGGTCTTGGCAGAGGACCTTCTTTTGATAGTCAAAGCTTGGGATTTCTAGCCTGCAAGCGTCCATTTGACTCCTGGTGCTCCTGGATATAGACTATTCTGGTGACTTAAGTCAATGAGCTGGGCTGTCCTTTTCAGAGCCATCACCTCCCTGGCTTGGCAAACTGCCTGCAGGCAGAGCAATGCTGCCATGTGGGTGCTGTTCTTAAGGAATCTTAATGAAATAAAACAGGGACATGCCAGAATTAAAGGATCACTGGGTGGATGGAGGGATAAACACATCTACCCAGAGTTGAAAAATGGCCTTCAGTGGTAAAACAGTGTCAAATAACCAGGTCTGTGTGCTTTGTCTCCCAGGATGAAGATGGTCAGTGTCCTGCTGGTTTCACTCTGGCTGTCCATGGTCACCCTTGGAAGAGGCTCAGGTAAGGATGTGGCATGTGATGGACCTGCCCACTTACTGTGCAGAGAAGAAAACTATCTGCAGCAAGTTTTAAGCATTTGCAGTATTTCTGGATTAAATGGTTGTGTGTAAAATACTTTAGCAAAATGCACAAACACAATGTTAGTTCTGGCTGGGTGTTGTACAATGCTCAGTGTGGTGTGAACGGGTGCATTTGCAAACAGCAACAGCACCTCGACCTGAAAGTGCTTTGCAAACTCATTCTGTCCCCTTGGTCAGTATCGTTATTGCCCTTCTGTGAGGGGTGAAACCAGGGCTCGCCCAAGGAGCTGCCTTGTCACTGAGTTGCAGGAAGAACCCGGGCTTGAACCTGAGCTCTGCTATTCCTGGTTGGATCCGGAGGGGACTGAGATTCAGCTCTCCAATTCTGACTCATGCCTCAGCAATGCAATGGGAGAGGGGAACTTCTAGAGCAAGAGGAGCTCTGATGCCCATCTCACTGAGTCACTTTCCTGACAGGAAATATGTTGTCATGCTCGCAGCTCCTCTGGCACTGGTTCAGCCCAGCTCTTGTGAAGAGGCAGATTGTGCATGTCTCGGCTCCGGACTTCCTATTTGGGGGTGGAAGGAGACAGCATGATGTGCAGGAGGCGAGTGGAAAGGGGGAGGGAAGAAAGAACAGGAGCTGGTTTTGTGGGGGGAAATGTTCAGAAATAAGGGCTATGCAGGGGTTTGGCAAGTCCCCCATGAACCTTTGTCCCTCTGCAGTGCTGGCAAACAAGCAGTTACAATATACCCCGAGCAGATGAACAGCTCCCATGTCATTCTCTCTTGGACCACACTGAATTATTGTGGCCAGATTTACAACATGAACCTTGGCAAGGTTCATCTCAGTGCAGTGGCTGAAGCCTGGGAGGTTCTTCTCCTTGGGCTGCCCAAGGGCTGCGGGCACTCACAGCAGGCTGTGATCGTCAGCAGGTGATGTCCCATCCTGGCTAACAGGGGCTGGGTGGAAGTGGTGGGCAAAGGGGAAACAGCAAAGGAGAAAGAATACATGGCCTAGGTCTCCTCTACTGAGCCCTAGGTAGTAGGAGTGCCTGGGGAAAGAGGGACTCAGTGACATGGATCTCTGCTCCTCGCTGGGAAAATCCCTGCTTTGCTTGTGCTTCTGGACAAGCTGTTCTGCTCTCCACCAACGCAACATCCTCCTCCTGCTGAGGCAGCATTACAACACCCCACGTGCAGTCATCTTGGGCTTTTGCAGAAATGGGAGGTAGGTGCAATTGAATCAGGATTGCCCAGGAAATGTTACAGCAGCTCTAAAAGCTGACGCAGTCAGTTGGGAAGAAACTGATTTCACTCAGGTGAAATCAGCACCCTGACATTTGGGTCACACGGGTTCATGCTAGTTGATCTAGCAGAACCAGAACCCTCCATGCATATATCTGCAGGGTATTTGGTATTTTTAAAATATGTCTCCTTTAGCAGAGATTTGCTGTACAGGATGGTCAGAACCCTTGTAGAGTGCTGCAAGAATGTAAGTCAGGGGGTGAACATGAGACACGTGATCAGTTAAAATACACTTTTGCAAATCCACTGCAGTGTATGCATTTAATTTCCTGCAGGTCTGTGGGTGTCAGACACACTCTTCAATTCAAAGCTTCCTTTTTGTGCCATGGACTTCATAAACCAGTTTTGGCTGTCAGAATGTCCTTTGTTATTCATGATGAGCTTGGATGGCTGTACTTGGATGGAGGGGCAGCTGTCTGTGCAGCCCTCTGTTTCACTGCAGGGTTTCCTGGCTGGCACCAAAAGGAGACTGGAGCTCGTTTCACCCTTGCAAAGTCATAAATACAGAGCAGTTTGGGAGACTGGCCTTGTTCTGGAAATGTTACAGCGTTTGGGCTTGCTTTTCCTTCTTGAAGCAGGGAGTGTAGGTAGGGGGAGCAGAGCTGAGCTTATCTGGAGTGACCTCAGAAGGGCTGTGCACAGTCTACAGCTGCCCTGGTGATCACCTAACACCAAGCAGGGTCATGGAGATGGGTAGCTCTCACTGGAGAACCTGGCTCCTGGGATATTTAACATGTGTGACTTGGTAGGGATTTGTCGTTTCAGCTGAGTCCTTTTCTGTGCTTTGACTATTAAGTCACATAATGCTGTATTGCTGGGACCAGTTCTCTCTCCAGCCAAGTTCTGTTGTGGTTTGCTGCCACTTTTCCTGCCTCTGCCATCCTTTCCAGTGGAGCAGTCTGGTCAGCAGCACTGACCAGGGACTGCCTAAGCCAGGGGTACCAGCTCTGCTGAGTCCCAAGCTCTGTGAGCTTACAGAGGAAATGAGGAACCAACAGCTAAATTTCAGCTCTAAAATGCCAGCACTGCTCTGGCTGCATGTGGCCTTTCCATCCAGTTCAGCCACTATGCCTGTCAGTATCTCTGGCAGTGTGTCAGAAAGCTTTAGCATTGTGCTTCACCCTGCTTCCTACTGGACAGACAAACTCATAAACTTTATTTCCCCTCCAGATTTTGCCTACAGCTCTGTGGCACTAAACATCTGTTCTCTGCGCTCTGCTATTTCTGCTGCATATGGAGACTGCTGCTGAAACAAAATCAGTTGCTGAAAGGGTGCAAGCTGTACGAGGGAAGAAATGTGATCTGAGTTGTGTAGAGTAAAAGATGTAGAGCCTGAGACTGAATTGGTGCCTGAGTCTTCTATTTGCTCATGCTGAACACGTGGGCAGATCTTTCCTAGTCTTGAGAATATACATGGTCTGCAGTGTATGGATTTTAATTCCTTACTCATGACCTTTGGGTTGGTGTTTGCAGTGGTAGTCAAGGTCTTCTGCTTTCCTTGCCTAGCTAAACCATCCTTAAGAGGGAACTCGTGTTGTAGGATGCTTAATGAACCCAGATGTTCTGATAGCCAGAGAAGGATAACAAAAACCACTGGACCTGGGTCTGGTCTTACAATGGTTTCTTTGGCACTACTGAAGTCATATAAATATACACTGGCTTAAAAGAGATGAAAAACCAGTCGGACAAAGAACATAACAGCCAGTATGAATACAGAATAATGTTATCTTCTTCTTTCTGAACAAAGCCAGCCAGTGTTAGATACAGACTTATAAATAAGATATAGCTGTAATTGTGCTTCTTGTTCCATTTTTTTCTCTCTGCTAACCAGGCTGCTCTCTCACCCTCCAAGAGTTCTCAGCTTTTCTAGGGTGAGGGCTGGGGAGATGACCATGGTTGGAAGTACTGTCTGAGGGAATTGCAAAAGCAGAAGAATATTGGTGCCAGGAGAGGAGGAGCAGCCTCATGCTGATTATCCAGCAGACCCACGTAGTGTGAGCAGGTACCTGCTGTGCATAAATAGCCCTTTGGTGGGGGGAATCATCATGTTTGCATAGGAAATGCTTCTGTGGCTCCCTTGGGGGCTATCAGACAGGCTGTGTGGTAGGATGAGCCCAGGACTGGGCCAGAATGATACTCTCCAGCATGGCAGGTAGTGGCTGGAAGGCAGCCAGAAGCTTCTCTCCTGGGAGCTTTATTTCAGGTTTTGCTGTTACTTGCTGGATGAACATGTCTATTTACACTCCCCCATATCAGAGGCTTTCAGCTACTTTGGTTTTGTCTGCTCTGAAGTTTGTTCCAAAGTGCCAGATGTCACCACTGCTTCTGGATTCAGGTGGTGGCTGGAGCAGTGGAGTTCTGACTGCAGTGAGAAAGAAATGGAGGTCTGGCTCCAGAGGTCAGAGCCACTGCCTGCATAGTCTCCCCCGAGTGCTGAACAGCACTGTGTGTCCCTCTCATGCTTAGCAGAGAGGCAGAACAGTTACTTTTGGCCAGGGGAAATTTGCAGATTAATAAATTACTGTCTGTAAAACACTTTGAAGATGGAGAGCCCTGTGCAGCTCCTCAGGATTATTACTATATGGCTCTTATTCTACTGATGGGTTTCCAGTGGCTTTATTTTCCTTATGATTTGTGACAGCCCCAGAAGCTGAGAAGCTTATTTTAGTGTGTAAAGTCAAAAGAAAAATAGATTAAACTGCATTATTGTTTTCTAAAGAGACTAAATCCCTCCCCCACCACCATCTCCTGGGATTTCCTGACTTCCTCCTACTCTTCCAATCTCAGCTTCTTGCTGTCCTAATTTAGGATGCGATTTTATAACCACCATACCCATCTGTGAGCTACTGTGGCTGTAGAAGTTTGTGGCGCTTGGGGGCACGAAGTCATTTGACACTGAGGGTGTTGAAAGGTGCACAGCCCTGGAGAGGAGGGAGATAAAACCCGTGGCACAGAGCTGACCTGGGTGCAGACATGTCCCCGCAGCCGCCAGCCTCCCTCCACACCAGCCAGAGCTGTGCCCACTGAGGAGATAAAACCTCTTGTCTGCCTCTTGTCAGCTGAGGAAATGGGTTGTGAGGGGTGAGCTCTGTGCCAGCGTCATCGTGGTGTGACCTATCTGCATTGAAGTGCGTGGAGGAAAGCAGCCCTTTCTGGGTGTGTTGCTGGTGTGCTATTGAATAGTCACTTCTGCTCCTCTGTGTCTATCAAATAGGGCATCAGGGAGCTGTGGTGTCCCCCTTGCAGAGCCACAGAGTCGTGCTCTCGCTGTCAGACGTTTTGTGGCACCCAGGTGACTCTGCTGGACTCTTGGACCCTTACAGTGCACTTCACTGCCTGCGGTTTTTTCAGTTCCCGTCCTCATCCGAGGACAACTGCTGCAGCATCTTCATAATGCAGACATCCCTGTGGGATGGACAGGGAAGAATTGCTGACTGTATTTTAAAGCAGGCAACAGAGCACCTGGCTGAGTGCAGTAGCTGGGCTGCAGGGTTTAGCTAAGCAAGCCTGTTGGCAGAGCCAGGAGTTCAGCCTGGACCTTGTCAAGTCCCAGCATGGTGTCCCAGGCACACAGAAGAGCCCCTGCCAGCTTGAGCACAGCTCAGCAGTGTTGCTAATCAGGTAAACCCCCTTTTCATGCTGCCTCTCCTACAGATGACTTTTGCAACGGGGTGTTCAGTTTCCTGTATCTCTCCTCTTCCTATGCTGCTCTGTTTTCTACACGCAACAATTTTCTCAATGAAGCAAGATGGAAAGTTGCTGTTTGCTCTTCTTACCCTTCAGGGAAGCAGTTCATGCCTCTACCTTTATCATTTTGATCTCAAATTTAAAGAAAGCCTCCAGGAAAATATGTCAAGCTTGCTAGAGAAATCTGAATAAAATTTTTCTTTTTTTTTTTTTTTTGGCCCAGTTGCTGGAGGTAACCAAAATACTCTGTGCCACATGCAGTAAACAGCTTTATGCACAGATAGAGAGTGAAGTCACAAAGCTCACTGTGGAGGAGTTCTAAGAGACACAAATAACAACTACCCCATGTTGCAGGCTGTGCTTGATGAGATAAGGCGATTCAGAGTCAGAAGCTCTGGGCTCCATTACAAAATCATCGTTTTTTGGATGTCTTGCTTTGGCTGCTTCCCCCGAAGTCAACAGAAGTTTATGTAGTCAGCTTGTTTTTCATGACTTTGGCAGAGACAGGTTGTCACACCTGTTTAAATTAGACATTCGGGGCCTAAAGTTAATCAACCACAATGCACAAGTACTTTTCGAAACGGAGCCACTCTGCAGCAGGAGGTCATTCTCTTTCTCCTTTTCTCAGCTGTCCTACCTATTTAAATGATAAAAGCACTTGGGAAGAGAGAGAGACTCCATCCTAGTGTACAGCATCCAGATGAGCTGCTTCTGGGGCGGGGGGCATCACAGCTCAGTGGCGACACAGGATGAACATGATGAGACTTGGGAGAAGTGTAAAACCATGTCACCAGTGCCATCACAGCAGAACTACATGGATGAGGCTGGGCTGTGTAGGAAGTTTGTGCCAGGGCACTTCCACCTCCTTGCTCTACTGGAGAGGCTGTGGGAGGAAGGCAGTGAGGTTATGAGAGGCCTCTTTGGATGCGTTTCCACTGGAAGTCAGATTATAAATTTCTGCAGAGCTGGCACAGCTTCCAGGCTGAGCCTCCAAGGCAGCACTGAGCTACAACCAGTTTTGAGGTGTTCTGTGACCACTGTCACTGCTGCAGAAGTAGTGAGAGCAAACAGTGAGAGCCAGCTGACCTTGGCTGGGTCTAACCCAACTCCTGTGACATTCCCACCCATCTCAGTGTGTTTGGGTCTGTGTCTTTTCTCCCAGTTAAGGGCAGAGCTTCTCATTTGTTTTGTTCCATGCTTCTCTCCCTCTGCTCTGTTGTATGGTCAGATGGGATACTGCTGAGCAGAGAACGCAGCCAGGGAGCAGGGGATGGTCTCCTGCAGGGTGGAAGAGGAAGGATGCAGACCCAGTGGGGAGGGTGGGTTCTCCTGGCACCAGCATAAATGGGAGATGCACCCACACGTGGTGCTGGCCACAGCTGGTGCCTCCCGTGCTCACAGCACGGCTCCTCCATTCAGCTCAGCTTCCTCTGCTTCCCTCTAACTGACTGAGCTTGGAAGATGGTGGTGAGGAAATTTTTTTTTAAGGTAGTAATGATTAATTCTTGCTTAATTGCTTCGTGTGATCAGCTTTCTCTGCCTTATTGATGCTGATTCGTGCGTCACCATAACAGGCTGGCCTTGCTGTGCCCCCTGGGTAGAGGCTGACTCATACCAGCTTTGCTTTAAGGTAATGCAGCAGGGGCAGATGAAGAAAGTAGGAAGCTGTTGAGATATGGCTTGGCAGCCCCAAAAAGCAAACTGTGTCCTGGATCACAGCAAAAGACATGTGGCTAGGAGGTCAAAGGAGGAGATTCTGCCCCTCTGTGCTGGTGAGACCCCACCTGCAGTGGTTTGTTTAGCTCTGGGGTTCCCAACATACAGAGGACATAAATCAGTGGGAGTGAGTCCAGAGAGGGGCGTGAAGTTGAGCAGAGAGCACTGGAGCACCTCTCCCATGAAGACAGGTTGAGACAGTTGGGGCTGCTCAGCCTGGAAAAGAAAAGACTCTGAGGAGACCATAGAGCTCTTCCAGTACAGAAAGGGGCTACAAGAAAGCTGGAGAAGGACTTTACACAAGGGCATGTTGTGATGGGACAAGGGAGAATGACCTGAAGTTTAGGGAGGGTAGGTTTAGATTTGACACTAGGAAGAAGTTCTTTGCCATAAAGATGGCGAGGCACTGGAACAGGATACCCAGAAAAGCTGTGGATGCCTTATCCCTGGAAGTGTTCAAGGCCAGAACAGATGGGTCTTTCAGCAGTGTGGTCTAGAGGGAGATGTCCCTGCACCCACACCAGGGGTGTTGGAACTGGGTAATTTTTAAGGTTCCTTCCAACCCAAATCATCCTGTGATAGTACAGCCCCATCTGATGCCTCAGCTGAAGTGGTGTGAGGACCAGGGATCACTGAGCTGGCAGCACTGATGGCTTTGTGTCCTGCTGCCACTGCACAGTCCCAGTCTGCATGCAAGACAGGCCCCCTGAAGGCACAGGAGATCAAGGTGGGCATCCTTATCGTCACCCTTCTGCCCTGTCTGCACTTTGTCTTCCAATTCTGAGTGTTTTCTTCTACCATGCAGTCTCCCTCCAGCCTGTATGATCCTCGCCCCTTTTCCTAAGCAGGGCTGTGCAAACAGAACCAATTCTTGCCTTTTTCCTGCATTGTCTGTCCTGGGTAGGTATTATGGATCACAGACTGCCTTGTTGTGTAGTTGCAGAGCATTCAGCAGTAAGAGGGGTCAAGGCATCTGCAGTACTCCTGATTGGTACTGAGGACAATGAGGCTTCTTTCAAAATCGTTTTGCAGAGGTATTTCTAGGAAGATGCATTTGTGGGATGGTGTATTTTTAGAGAATTTTAGTGTGTCCCTCAGGTGTGTGTGTGGTGCTCCATTTGCTGCAGCATACAAGAGACATGGAGTTGGATATAGCTCCATCTCCTCACTAGTTTCTGCTTGTTAGTGAACCTCTGGAGTCACAGCATGAATGCTGATCCCACTTGATTTAATCAGAGCTGCTCTTAACTCCGGCAGCTGTTTTGTGCGGGGAACATTTCAAGAGAGAAGAAACTCACCTCTGAGGCTTAGCCAGTGAAAAAAAGTGTGAGGTGCTGCAAACAGGCACAGCACCGTAGGAGTTAATGGTGTTTCTCACTATTAGAACTGGATCCTTGCATCTTCTTTCTGCAGTGCTTCCTCACATACTGTTGCTGGAGTCAGGATATATCATTGTGTGTGTATATATGGGTTTTTTTCACTGTGGGACTGCTTTATGCCAATGAAGGGTCAGTCATGCCATTTTTTTTCAGGATATCTCCAGTTTAGACTGACATACAAGTAAGTGGCATGCTGATGTTAGCAGCAAGTAGGGTCTGAATATCCAATAGAGCTTAAAATAGTGGAAGGAGCACAAAATGTTGTGGGGAGCTGTTGAATGCAAATAAAATTACAGCAATAATAATGTGAGTGTTTCCTCTACCTTATGCATGTATGTGGACGTGTTGCCCTGTCTGCTGGGGTCTGCTGCAGAAGTGCCACCACAGCAGAGGTTGCTATTGTCACAGGGCACTGTCACAGCTGAGAGAGAAGAGGCTCACAAAGCTGTGTGTGAGGGGTGCCCTGCAGTTCTCACACACTGTATCAGGCAGAGCCCGGCCATCTCGGGCATAAAACACCCCAAAATGTAGAAATAGCAGTAGAATTGTCAGCATGGCACAGGGAGGAGGGAAGCTGCGCAAAGCACCACAACTTCTGTCCTCGGTGTTTTATGGGTTAAGGACGTCGTGCTGCAGCCTGTGGTGTTCCTGCCATCTCTGCTCTGAGTGATGGGTCATGGCATTGCTCCCTGAGCACTCCTGCTGGGTGGCTTTGCCCTGGCAGCCAGAAGGAGTCCTTGTCTTGGGAGGGAGGCACAGCCTGGGATCTCTGACTGCACGGCTGCTGCTGTGCCCTGGGTGTAGCTGTTCATGACCAGCAGTTCTGTGCTGTGTCTGGGGCTCAGCTCAGAGCTTGCAGCACCCCAGGGCAGGGCACATGTGGGGAGCCTTAGCACCACCTGTTTGCTGTGACAGTGTCCCTGAAGCCAGGCCAGCTCTGAGACAAACTCTCCAGGGACAGCACTTTCAGTAAAACAGTAACAATCCCCTCTTCCCAAGGCAAGAAGGCGAGGCCTGGGCATTGTTTCAGAGAAATGTAGGAAGAAAAAAAATAAAATAGTTGTATTTATTTTCAATAACTCACTCAGGTTGAACGGGTAAGTAGTTTTGCAGTGCTGATTTATGGGCTGTTGCAAAATGCAAGAGCTGCTCATGATTGCAAATTTCATTGATCTTGACTCCAAGAATTTCAGTACAGTAATGTTTTATATGGTTTTCTCTCTCCACACTCCTGCCATTGGAAGTAATAAGGATGATTTGCCTTTATGCAGCCCAAGAGCAGATACAAGTCATGTGCTGGGAAGAGAACCTGGGCATCCTGATTTACAGATCCAGGCCTGCTCCTTCCAGAAGGGAAGCCTTTCTTTACAGAAAAAATGCCCTGTCTTCATGAGTAACAATCCATGCTTTATCATGCAGTTAGCAGGCAGTCTCTGCAGGCTCATTTGTCTTATTACCACTCTAAGGACACTTGACCATGCCTAATCCATGGCCCCACCAGCATAAAGCAGCGTGCTGGTTCCACTTGGCCCTGATTGTGGGTTGTTATGCCCCTTCCCATGGTGTAAGTCTTCCAATAGTGGTTTGGTCTTTCAAAATGAGCCTTGGCTGTGGCTGTGGTAGCAGCCCTGGTGTGTGATGCTGTGCAGTTTGGAAAGATAGGTATGTTTTTAGATGACAAGCACACTCCATTCATTTGGGTTTGGGGTTCCTATGAACAAATGCTTGTGTTCTGGGTAGCTTCACTGCCTCTTCCTAGCCCAATTCATTCTCTTCCTCCAGAAGTAGCACTCTGTCATATGGGTGTTTGGCATACTGCAGGAGAAGCAGTGCAACTTGCATTTACATTTATGTGTAAACCTGCCAGAAAACATTTCTATTCTTACTGGCCCAGATTCCTCCTGCCCATGACTAACCATTGCTGAGCCACAGGAGTTAGCATCCCTGCCTTTAAGTGCTGCAGGCCTGTCTTCTCAAAGGTTTATCTCTGCTTTTTTTAAATTAAGTATGAATTTGGGGGCAAGCTACATCCCACTGTCTATTTAGGGAAGAATAAATGCCAGGAATCCTGCTTTGAGCCTGTGAAGTCAGTTCAGAAGAATTCAGAAGAATTGGTCTCAAAGAGCATATTGTATTCTACTTCTCCTCTCAGTCTGAGTTCTTCTAGTATCTGCAAATGTGAGAGGCTTTGCAGTGTTGTCTCTGGCGAGCCTGTGTGTGATGTGCTGAGACACTGCTCCCAAGGACTGCTGCAGGCAGCACACCCCTCTCCTGTTTGACTCATTTTGGGTTCTCAGACGTCAGGCTGCCCTAGCAAATGCCTCCCAGCAGCTACAAGAGAGGGACTGGGAAGTGTGCCATGCTGTGCTCTGCCTCGTCAGCGTGGGGAGACGGGAGGTGCAGTGACAGCAGCTCCTCCATGTGTCTCACTTGGCTCCAACAGTGCAGGTTGCTCTCAGGTTTGCTGACACCCTGGTACTGTGCTTTGCTTGCACTGAGTCCTTGCCTGCCTGGACATCCTCATGGGTAGGAGGAATGGAGTGGAGAGGAGTCCTCAGAAGAGAAATGGGTTTGGACTGTGCGTTTTGTCACTGAACTGTTTGCTAATGACAAGAATATTTTTTTAAAAAAAAAGTAATTAGAAAAAAAAAGGCTCTGTACAGCTTTTTCTTGTGCTGGCCAGTTTCTATGTCAGTCCAAGTCTGCTGTGAGCCACCCTGAGCCACTGCCTGTCATTGAACTGTGCTTGAGGTTTGCACCTGGGCACTGCCTGGGAATGCAAGAGAACTTGCTGCTACCTCATCCTTACTGTCCCTTCTGCCCCTCAGCCTCTGTTCCTAAACTTCACTATCAACAGTCTCTCTGTGTCACTTATTAGTGCTTGTACTCATTGTGTTGTCCTGGTGTGCACAGGTGTCACGTGAATCCGTCACAGGAAAGACAGTCCTCACTTCTGGAACCCCCAGTTCAGCTGCTTCTGTCAGGGAGAATGACCCACAGCTCTAATGGAGGGTTTATGTTGGAGTTTTTATTTTTTTTCCTCCTATTTCAGCACATCTATTTCCATCTTCCCTACCGTTGTGTATGGATGCACACACACCTCTGGCATTGTTGTCATCCAAATTTTATCTTCCCACGTAAGACTTTTTTTTCTGTGGTAAATTTTCTTGGAGCTCTCTAGGAAGCCTAGTTTTATGCAGGAATATCCTATTCTATTGTCCTGATGAGAGATAAATAGCTTGGCAGAAACGTAGGAGGTGTACAAATGAAAACAGATGTTTCCAGGTTCTCTAGAAATGAACACAGTGTTCTTGCTCTGTTTTATAAAAGCCCAGTTTGCTTTCATTGAAAACAGTACAGTTTTGTCTCTGATTTTAGTGGGGGCAGGACCAAGGGCTGTGGGGAGCATGGGCAGAAGTGTTTTTCTCCTGCAGACTTGCACACTAAGGCACCTTGTTCCTCCTGGCTGCAGAGCGCTGCGATGACTGGGGTGTGGACACCATGAAGCAGATCCAGATTTATGACGGGGAACCTGCCAAGATCAAATGCCCACTTTTTGAGACCTTCTTGAAGTACAACTATAGCACGGCCCACTCTGCTGGCTTAACCCTGATCTGGTACAGGATCGCGCAGGACCGGGATCTGGAGGAGCCCATTAATTACCGTCTCCCGGACAATCACATCAGTAAGGATAAAGACACCCTTTGGTTCTGGCCTGCTCTTCTCAATGACACTGGCAATTACACCTGCATGCTCAGGTAGGTTGTGGGTGCAGCTTCTGTGTGTCTTCAGTGCAATCACAGGACTTTTGTGGAGGTGGGGAAACGATGCTCTTAGCACCGGATCTTTCTGCAGGGAGACGACCATTTACATAAGCATTACTGGGTAAAGAATGTTACAATTATAAGACTGCTCAGTGCTGAGCCAATTTACGTGGCAATAACGCTTGGAGCCTTGCAGACGTTAATGAGTGTGCCTCTCCTTGCTGCAAGTGTCCGTGAAAATATTATTGCTGAGCCCACGGCAAAATCCACAGGCGCTCACCATTAAGGAGTGATCTGCATGTCTAGAGTAAAAATAGCTTCAGATGCAGGGGTAATGTTTTGACTGCACACTAATTTGGCAAAGATTCATGAGATTCAGACTTCTAGGAAATTAAAAGTGTCTTTAACTGTGGTGCAAAATGAACATAGCATCTGCTATGCACAAGAGCACTTTTTGATCTTCCTCACGTTGTCTTTTGTCTGTGTCTTTGACCTCATGATCTGCTTTAGCAGCAGGGGAGTGGATATTGCTTGTTAGTCATCTTTATAGGCTTTTCTGAGCTTGTGTGGCTACCTCTGGTGGGGTTTTCTTTCCCATTTATAAATGAGTCAACTGAGGCTGTACATACCTCATCAGCACTATGATGCTCATTATTGCAGACGTAATTTTTATTTCATTCCACTGCTGTAGGAGTAAACAAGTTTCAACTAATCAGCCCTGTTCTCATCCACCCTTAGGAACACAACTTACTGCAGCAAAGTTGCATTTCCCTTGGAGGTTGTTCCAAAAGACCAGCACTCTTGTGTGAGCCATTCCATAAAACCTGCTGAGGAGATGTTCTACTTGGAGCATGCCAATCAGAAGATCACATGTCCAGATATTGATGGGTTTTACCCTGCCAGTGTGACACCAACTGTCAAGTGGTACCTGGTAAGAAGGACTTGCTTGGGCGGCGGGGGGATGCAGGGGTGTGTGGGAAAGAGCACTGGTTGGCGTGACAGTCGTGGAGCTGCATTTCAGAGTCTCCCCAGTGATGGTGCTGTTAATGATGCTTTACTAATTTCAAGAGCTTTGCTTCCATTGAGCTCAAGGGTAAAACTGCTCCTGGAAGGGAATTGAGAGCTAACACAGAAGCTTTTCTGACCAGCGTGCACAAGTGAAAAATACTCCTGGGAGGGATTTAGGTGGCTCGGTTCAGTTATGGGCAGAGTGCCTGACCTGCTGTGTGAGCCTCTCACTTCCCTGTAAGGGAAACTGTCATTCATGTTCCCTCTTCTTTAAAAATACCCACCTGATAATAAAAATCGCATCCTTTCCAAAATCCTCTGAGGTCAGGAAGTGAAGTTGTACATCAGGCTCTGCAAGGACAATGGGTGTCCTGTTTGACACAATTCAGCAAACCTCTTTTCTGAAGACTGAGATGTCTCTACCCCACCCTCCATACTTTTCTGATTATTAGACTGTCTCCAGGCACCCTCAGGCTCTTGCCTACAGAATTACTGCTCAATTTTATTAAATCTGATCTCACTCTTTCTCTCTAGGTAGATGCCTTTAGTCAGTAGAGAATATGAAGTCTCAGGGGATGTAAAGTCAGAGAGTTATGGGAATAAATTCTTTAATAACATCCTATATAGTGCTTTTGTATTTCTAGGTAGAACATTTTGTATAAGTGAATTTAATAATAAAGGAAGTTGTCAACAAATGTATCTGCCGATATAAAAAAAAATTTAAAAAGACCCAAAAGGAAAACCCCACCTCTAAAACTCTGCAGGAAAAACTTCCTCTTGTATCAAGAGGAGCTGTTTCACTCCAGTAGTTTAAATGCTTTACTTGTATCGTTCATTGAAATTCACATCTCGGCAATCAATTAGCAGAATGAAACAAAAAGCCCCTTGGAAGTAATTTTTCAGGCAGCAAGTCATCCCATGCCTAATAAAAATCATTAAAAATGGTATATGACCCCTGTCTGAAACTACCCCATTAGGATGTATTTGATTTGGAAATGTACCATTCAAAAATAATCTCTTAGAAAATGTGCACATCTTTGGGCTTTATGACAATCAAGATGTTATCTGCATAACCTCTTTCTGAAAAGGGACTTCCAGCTTGGTATTTTGGCAGAGTTTTCCTGCCTCGCCTGACAGAAAGAGAGGAGTTATTAAGGTTTATGTACTACTGATTCTCGTTTGCTATTTGCAAATTCTGGAGCCTCATCCTCAGCTGAATTCAGCCAGGAGAGCTTGATTAGTCCCGAAAGATGGACATCAACGGGGTACATGTCCTTTACTCTTAGTATCCATTTGTGAATATGTCATCATTTTCTTCTTGTCACTTTTAACTTTTATTCTTCACTCTGCTGAGGTGCTCACTTTGATTGCCAAGGTACTTCTGCATCAGAGATCTCTTTTTTATAAAACTGTTTGTGTTTAAAGTGGGATGAAGCTGTTAGGGTGATCTGCTTCATCACTTCATTTTCAGGTGAACATAGCAGTCTATATTCCAGCATGCTCAAAGTTCATGGTATTTAGGTCTGACCTACATCCTGATCTCAAGTGTCATATTAACAGTTTAAAAATCAGATCTTTGAAGTAGCATTTAAACGGGTATCTGTACTTTTGAATCCCAAACTCAAGTATTTTTCTGCCTGACTCCAGAACTGCAACTCGGTGGATAGCTTCCATGAGAGATATCCCCAAGGGCCCAAGCTTGTCATTGGCATTGTCCGCAGTGCATATAAAGGGAATTACACTTGCATTGTGACATTCAAGGACCACGGAAGAACCTATAATCTCACCAGAACCATAAAGATGAAGGTGGTGGGTAAGAATGACTTTAAAATGAGTAAAATGCATGTGGATAACTGCAGAAGTGGTGTAAACAGAAGCTGGAAGAGTTTGTTGCAGGATCCATTTGTGGTTGTATTCAGTCTGCATTACCCAAGTGACCTGGCGTATGTTTTCTTGCTGGGGTCAGGCTCGTGTAACTGCCCAGAACATACTGCACTAGAGGTCTCTCCCACCACTGTGTCAAATGCCCCAAACACAGAGAGTGGCTGGGCTCAGGCTGGTGAGGTTCAGCCCATGAGGTGGCCAGGGATACCCTCTGCTGGCATGTGAATGCATAACCCTGGCTCGTGGTCTCCAATGCCCTTTGCTTGTCGTTATTTGTGGGATTGTCACTTTACAGCCAGCTTGTCTCCATCTTCTTGGAATCTCAAAGCTATTTTTGCTGGGTAGAGACTGTTAATCAGCCAGGCAGAGGTCCAGGTACCCACTGTTTGGATATGTCTGTCCCACACCTGCCAGGGAATTGTAGAGTTGAAAAATCTAGTGAGCTGTAGGAAACATTCTGAGTTCCACGGGAACAGCTGATTTAAGAGTTGAAATAAATATCTGTAACAGGAAATGATGTTTGTATTTTGTTTTTTAGAAGCAGCAGTAAAGAGAAACTGGTGTATGTTATGCCTTGTGGGAGATGAGAGGGGTGTGGAGCTCTTCTGATGCGAGAGGTCCAAACTAGCTTACCTAAGCTTTGGAGGATCCTCAAAATCTGGATCTGGCCCTCAGTCTGGGGCCTGGGATTAGATTTGTGTGTGCACAGAACTCTGCAGCAGGAATGCATCACGAGTTAGATTGGAGAATGTGTGGTGTGGTGTGAGGGCACTGGGAATGAGGCTGAAGGATTCCAGGTTTTCATGAAGTGTGGCTCCCCATGGGGGGCTCTCTTTTGTCTCCTGCAGGATCTCCAAACAAGGCCTTGCCACCACAGTTCACCTCTCCAAATGAGAAAGTTTTGTATGAACTGGAAGCAGGTAAAGTCCAACTCTCACAGCCTGCCAGTGGGACAGGGAGACCCAGGCAGGCACAAAGCCCTCCCCTGCCACTGCATCCCTGCTGCTTTCCCTCGCAGAGCACACGAGCTGCCACGAGTTGCCTGGCAGACAGTGTGGGATGCCAGTTCTTGACGCCAGAATAGGAGAGCACAGCTTTAAAAGTTGATTTTTTGCAAGCACAAATAAAGACAGATATTCAGGCACGGAGATACAGAACTGCAGCTGCAGAAGCAGATGAAATGGGGACACCCAGCTGCTTAGGAGAATTCCTGTAGGACCTTGTCTCAGCCCTGGCCCTGGCTGTGGTTTGCTCCCATCCTCCCTCTTTCACCCCTAGAGTGGCTTCAGCCCTCTAGCCAATTTTTGCTCATCTCCCATTTTTTGGCTGATGACTTCCCAGTTAATGATGGCTCTCCTTCTGCTGACCTCGAAGCATTGGGCAATGGGGTACCACACCCTTTCCCTCACCCCTTTCCCACACCATCAGTTTTGCCTAAGAGCTTTTTGGAGCAATTCCCTATATCAAATGGATTGTGTCTCATTACATTGCTGTAATAAATGCGGTGCCAATGATGATGATTAGCACCAGAGTCTTCACTTTAAAGAACAGCTCTTTTGGCTCAGAAGGTCAAATTTCATCCATAGTCCTCTGTAAGATAAAATCACTTAGAGGCTGATCAGAAAGATATTCACACTCCCAAGTCTGATCTTGAGCAGAAGTCAAATTCCAGAAGTATTTCCAAACCAAAATGCTTTTGTGGAGCTTGATCCTTCACTTTATGGCATCTGTCCCCTGTGCAGTGGGTTTGATTAACACTGCCCAGCTTTCGAAGGACGTGGTTGGCATGGAGCATGTCCCTTTGGGTGGGTCACTTGGTGCAGTCAAGGAATTTGTAACACATTTGAGAAGGCAGGATATTTTTTTCTATTTATCTGTCTGTCACAAATCATCATGTCCAGGGATGTTAAGCTGTTACTACAGTTTATGTCAGAAAGTGGATGTTGTCCTCATTCCTTCAGCAGGGAGGCAGAGCTCAGGGTTTTGGACAGCACAAAAGTAAGCTGTTCCTGCTGTTCCTGCTCTGCAAAACCTTTTTTCCTGGGAGATGATGGTCCTTTCTTTGCAGGTGATGACCTTATCCTGCCCTGTGAGGTTTTCTTCACATTCCTGAAGGACTCCCGGACTGAGGTGTGGTGGACCATAGATGGGAAAAACACAGATGACATCACAGACCCCAGGATAAAAGTCACACAAAGGTAACACATAACGTGAACCTTCATTTGTGTCTCTGGGTCCTGTGTGAGTACAGGGATGTGACAGTCCAAATGGATTCCCTGTTAATCAGAAGCCCCTGTGTTTGCACCATGCTGTGATGAGCATCAGCAGCTCCAAGGAGGAGGTCTCCAGACCTGGACAGTGTCATGTCTTACAGATGAATTTGAGGGAGATTTGTTAACCAGTTCACATCACCATTTGATGAGGTCCTGGCAGTGATGCCAATAGCTGGTGCTGTTGTGGGACTCATGAAACAGGGGCAGACAATTCTGTTTAGAGGAGTGTTCCCAAATAGTGTAAGGGATAAGAGTGTTTCAGAAAAACAGAGGCTGAAAACAAAAATGTAATATTAAACATAGTATTGATTAGGAAGAATAGAGATTCAGTCACATAAAGAACTCAGATGAGGATCAAAGTCCCATTTACTGGATACGGAATTACAACTGGAAGGCAGTCACTGCCCCAGCTGATTTGCAAACCGATGTAAAAAAAGGAAGGGCAAAAGGAAATACTGTATCCCCATTTTGCAGATGGTCAATTCAGGCAGGGAGAGACAGTGACTCATCCAGGACTGCATAGGGAATGTGTCGTGAGCTCTGAATCTTGACTTCATGAGATCTTCTTGTTTATAGGCAAGAACTTCCATTTCCTCTAAAAAGCAATGTGGCACAGCTGCAATGAGAAAATTATGAGTGGTAAAATAAATATTAAGGAAAATCAGATAAAGGAATAGCTGCAGCTGTATTAAAGTCTGAAGTGTATATTGATTTATAAATACCAGTTTATGTGTTTTGATCTTTTTAAAGAATGAAGTTCTATCAGGGAAAGAGTACCTGTCACTAAAAACATCCTGCACTTTCACATGTGTAATGCTCTAGCTTTTCTCTTACAGTGAAATCACTAGAGATTTTGAAGACAAAACTCTGATAAGGACTCTGACAGTTGCAAAAGCCACAGCAGAGGACCTGAAGCGGAATTACACTTGCTATGCCAGGAACGCCAAGGGCGAGGAGCACAGCCAGGCCGTAGTGCGCATGAAAGGTACGGCACCTGCAGGGCAGGGCTGTGCAGGGAGGGGTGCTCAGGGGGGCTCCTGCTCCTGCCTTGAGCCTTGCCCTGCAAAACAGTAAGGGAGCAAAGAATTCCACCAGGCCTTTGTGTCTGAAAGTGAGTTCTGTGGGCACTGCTGGATTATTGCTGTCACACTGCACCTCTTCTTGGAGGCAAGGGAACAAAGGGCCCTTCCGTGGGCCAGTGCCTGGGGAGAGAGAGGGGTGGACAGATCTGTTGTCCTCTCCCCATCCATGTACCACAGCTGAAGCTGAGCTGAGGGGACAGGCTTCTTGAAATTATTTCAGGTTACTTCCTTGCATGACACAACAGCTACCAGTTGGCATCCTGCCGAAGACAGACTGCACTCGCTGGCATTGCTCAGGGAGTGAGACAGTCACACCATGATGCTCTGTGGTTTTACTCCTTGCTGTTGTGATGTTGCAATCTAGATACAGCCACCTCAGCATGGATGGTATAGACTGATTCATCTCTCTTCTGTGTGGGTTTTTTCTACATCTTTTTTTAATCAAGGATTTTTTCTTGTTTCCCATACCCACCTCCCACTAATAGAAGCTATGTGAGGCTTTCTGATTAAGGTGGATTTTTCTGCCTCCTTATCAACCTCATCTAGATCTCCAACATCTGCTTTTACTCTAAGTCAGCCCTCCCCTCTCCCACAAGAAATGCTGCCATGCCTTGCATTGCTCATGCCAGACACCTTCTTCCCTCCACTCTGCATTACAAGCACAGGAAGGCTCATGGGGATCTTTACTGGAAGATCTTTTTCTTCTTGGTACTTGTTCTCCTTCTTTTTTAGTCTCATTCCTTTGAGACAAACCTTTTCTGGATTGTTAGGAAGGAACAATAGACTAAACACATAACTGAGGAAGGCTGAAACCATCTGCCAGTCTATTCATACTCCGTATATAATTCTTCTGGGGTGACAATATTTGTACACGTAGCAGAAGTGAATCTGAAATACTCACATTCTTTCTCTATATAACAGTGCCTAAATACTGTTTCGTAGTGAACTGATCCTCTCTCTTCCTCCCCACATCTGTTCTTGGTTAGTTGACTGGGTTTGCTCTGAGTAGACGTGGTTACCCACCACTCCTTCTTCCTGCTCTGTTCCACAGCAAAATCCAAGAAACATCCCTAGCTGCTGCTGGCAGAGAACCTTAGGCTAAGCTCTCTGCAGCCCATCCCACTGCACATCAGGCATGCCAGAACCTAACCCCTCAGCACTTGGCTTCCAGTTTTTAGCAAGTGGCTCTAACTCTATGTTGGCTCTAACTCTTTCATTACATTAGGTCATATACATTTTGTGCTTTTTCCTGGATGATTTTCCTCTCCTTCTCATGTACTTCTGCTGCTCATCACCTAATGAACATTGATAAAGTCCCTCCATTTTCGATTTTGTAATTCAGTTTTATTAGAAACTTATTAAATATTGGAATGTGGTGGTGTTTCTATTCCCTTTTGTTCTTCTATTGTGCAGTTTGCCAATGTGCACATCAACTGCCACCAACAGAGTTGCCCAGGGATACAGTTCGAAATTTTCTATCCTTAGTACAAAGAAACAGCAGTGGTGTGACAGACAATGTATGAGTTGGAGGGGGCCTGTCATGTTCTGGCTTGATGCCCACAGGTTGTCCTGTTTGTTTGCAAGCATTTCAGCTTTTCTGTAAGGAACTCTGATTCTTCCTTCATGGTAGGAGACAGTCAGGCCATGGCCAGTTATATCCTGGGTGTCAGTCTGGGACAAGCCACAAGACCTGTGTCTGTTTGACAGGGAGGGAGCACGGTAACCATTGCCCTTATTTTGATGGAGATGCATTATATGGATCTCTTAGAAGTCAGAGCAGTTGTGTGTGAGAAAGAAACAAGCCTGACACTGCATAAAATTCCTGGGAAGCACGGAAGAAAGTAGATTACACACTAATTGAGAACAGGAAAGGTGTCCTGTTTTCTCTGAAGCCTGCAAACCTTGAGGAAACGAACAGTCAGGCTGAGGGATTTGTTACAGGCCAGCAAATGGGCTGTGTGCGAAGGGCTGAACAGAGATTCCCACACTGGGTGTATGAGTGCTGTCCTAACTCTGCAATAAACAGTTGTGTTGCCCCAAGAGTTTGCTGATGCTGCTGAGAAGGTCATGTTTGTGTTCTGGCTTTGGACTTTGCAGGTTTCTTCCACCAACAGGTTGTTCTGCCACCTGGCTGCTCCCAGAGCCTCACTCAGAGACAAAAGTCCAACCTGTGCTATGGATTTGCTCTGCCAGCATAACCAGACCCAATAACCCACGATGGGGCTCCAGGGTGGCCAGCCATCACATGTCCTGCCAGAAAAGCCTTGGCTTGGCCACCTTACTCTGCAGGGTCAGCTTGGCTCCTGGCTGTTCCTCTGTGGTGTTTGGCTGCTTGTGACACAAGCTTGTTCCTGCCTAGCTGAAGGCCCAACCTGTTCTTTAAATGTGATCCCCTGTTTATTTTTGTCCTCAGTTGTAGCACCCAAGTACACCGTGGAGCTGGCCTGTGGCCTGGGGGCGACCATCCTGCTCGTTGTGGTGCTCATAGTGGTCTATCACGTGTATTGGCTTGAAATGGTCCTCTTCTATCGGGCTCATTTTGGAACAGATGAAACCATTCTAGGTAAGGAGTTAAAGAGCTTTCATTTATTTATCCTGCTGCAGGCCAGGTCCTTTGTTTTCATACAGGATTTTTCCTGTAAGCTATTTTTAACCCTCTTCACAGCATAATGACATTTTGACCTTCCATGTCTCTGCCTACATGCAGTTGTGTGGGTCATTTTAGAGCAAGAGGAGTGAGGCTTTTGGCTCAGGGAAAAGGAGAAAGAAGTTCTATTCTCTGCAGAGGTGGAGCATGGTTGTGCCAGGCTCCCTGGGGCACTGCCCTGCTGATCTAGCTGTGTCACCCAATCTAGATTGTCAAGATAACTCATCAGGTTTCAGTAGGTCCCCAGTTTCCCTGGTGACTCTATGTAAGGATTCATGATCTGATCCAGAGTGATCTGCTTTAAAATGTGGGAAGGCATCCAAAAGGATGGATGTGGAAACCACCACTCTGTCCTCAGTTCTTCCACAGTTTCCCTGTGTTGCTGGGAGTTCATTGCTAGGGACTCTGAGGTGAGATTTCCTCCTCTGGAGGGGGAGGAGGGTGTTTGAGCCTTTGCAGCTTGTGGTGTGAACCTGCCACAGGGGTGCTGCAGCTCCCAGAGGGTGTAGGTAGGGTGCAAGTCTCTGTCTGCTGGGACTGCTCGTGTGGATAGACAGCGATGAGAGGCAGCCAAATCAAAGACGTCAGAAGACGAAAGATGCCTGGACAGAACGGGTTGGTCCGTGGGAATCTATGTGCCTTAATCTGCAGTGCCTGGGCTTCAAGTGAGCCTTCCTACCTGCTTCTGTTGCAAATCAAAGGCCCAGCATGGGCAGTGTCACAGGTGTCCCTTGTGCTGTTTGTGTCTCCCTGTGCTCCCGCTGCCCAGACGGGAAGGAGTACGATGTGTACGTGTCCTACGCGCGCAACGCGGAGGAGGAGGAGTTTGTGCTGCTGACGCTGCGGGGAGTCCTGGAGAACGAGTTTGGGTACAAGCTGTGTATCTTCGACAGAGACAGCCTCCCTGGGGGAAGTGAGTATCTCACAGGGGCTGTGTTCCGTGCACCTCCTCTCTTTATTGTTCTTTGAGGTATTGATCGTTGATTGCAACAAGCCTATCCAGATTATTTCTTGGATTTTTTCCCCATCACTGTTCATGTACTCTTTTTGGTGTCTTCTAATGTTTTGGCTTCACATGACAGTGTTGCAGATGCTCCAGGCCATGAAAAAGGCTGCTGTGGGCAAGGGATGGTGGTTGGTTGTTTTGGTTGCTCTCTCCAGGAGTGATGTGCAGGAATGTCAGCATGGGGAACTGGACAACTGACCTTCATGCAAGCCCTCTGAGCTGCCTTAAAAAAACGAGATAAGGTCAAGGCTAGAAGAAAAGAGGCAGGAGAAGTCTTATATTGGATCAGACTGGTAGCTCACAGAGGGTAATGGTGAATGCTTGTAAAAACCAGGAGTATCTGCTTCAGGAAGGAGTGGAAGGTGCCAAAATCAGTGAGAAGATGATGTGCATCCCATTCATCCTGGTTAATTAGGGAGTTTGTGTCTAATATGGCATACAATTAAGCTATTATTATTAAAAGTACTTTGTTGCAGGTAGTGAGACTCATCTCTTCAGTAAGATCAAGTCTTTTTTCACTGTTCTGAGATAAATCATACAAGGTTCTGGACATAGTGTCTGCTGCAGGGAGGTAGGAAATCACCAAGAATGGAAGTCTGTGAAACTCTCCAGATACACATACCTTCACACGAGCTCCCCAGCAAGGGCACAAGTCTAGGCAACACTCTTGATTTTCAGTTTTTTGGAGGCTGAGTTGGCTGTATGATCTTGATGCCTATTAAAAGGTCAAAGTCTGAGTTTCTGCCAGTGCAGACCGCCCCACTTTGAATTCATGGGCTTTGGCTTAGGACCCCACTAGTGACAAAACCTGTGCTGAGGAAGTCCATTGGGGTCCCTTTGAGTAGGAACAGGAGGGACAGCTGGATTCTCAGCCCAGCTGCCTGACAAAGGGAGCAGAATCAGTCTGGGTTCTGTTATCTTTCTCTCCTAGATTGTTGGCGGGATCTAGGAGCACCTTCAAGTTTGATGGGAAACAAACATGTGTGTCTCAGTGAGACAGCTGCAATCCTGGTGCTGTTCCTTCTAGAAGAGAGCCTGAATGACATGGCAGGGCACCCTCCAGGCTCAATTTTTCTTCATGCCAGTGTCAGGCTCAGAGCAGGTTTGCTCTGAGCCATTTTCACCAGATGTCCATCTCCCTCCTGTTCCCTCTGCTGTGTCATGCCCTGTTCATTTTGGAGGGTGTCATTTTCCTCCCAGCACAGCTTTCTTGGACTCTCTGTTCTTCACCCTTACCCCCAAACCCTCCCATCTGTGCCCCCCTCAGTCCCTGCCAGCCTCAAGCCAGCGCCAGCCCTGCGGAGACCTGCCGGAGTGGTTTGTCACTGCACTGCCGTCTGCGATGCTGCTGGGGCTTCCCTGGCGGTTCTTAGCCAGGGTTTGACTAATCTCCTTCTCAGGAAAACACGGCGGGCCAGGAAATAGCTTTTGGCAGCTAGTGTCATGCCTCCAGAGTGTGCATCTGAGTCATGGGTAGAGACTTATGTTGTCCTTGATGAAGAAACAGTGGGAGATGGATTATCCCGCAAGTTAGCTGACAGGAAATAATCAAATGCACTTGACAGCTAAATGAAGTTGTCTGTCAGCATTATTTTACTCTCCATTGTAATTTCTGACCAGTCAAGAGTCTTCCCTTCCTTCCCCAAGGAAGTGTGGGAGATCATACAGCAGAGTGTGCAGCCGGGATTCGTAACTTACAAGGGGTTTTCATATTAATTACAGAAAGGTGGCCAAGGACAGTCTACCTGCAGATGTTAGAAAATTAAAGAGGAGACACAGTTACTGTCACATGTCTCCAGCTCAAAGGGTGTCATTTTTGGGACACTTCAGTAAAAGTCCTCAGAGTCAGTTCTAAAAATGCTCTAATCTGCTTTCATTGATGACGGCAGCAGGGACAGACTGATGAGTAACAGGAGTTAGGATGGTAGTATTACCAAAGCAAATTATCCCATGAGGACACTCGGGAACAGTGTAGATACTTATTTTGTGTAGGGAAACTGAGGCAAGAAGAGTGAAGGGAGTATTCAGAGGCATTGTGGACATCTGCCAGAGGAGGATGTAAGCATAGACATTCAGGCTTCCTGGAGCCTTTTCAGGGTGAGTCTTTCCCTTGAGTTCATGTGTTGTTCAGCTGGCAGTTTCCCTGCTTTGCTCCAGAGAGCCTCCTTTTCCCCTCTCATTAGAAGGAAGCTAAATCTGAGCCCGAGATTAGCAGCCCTCTTGGCCACAAGGCATCCTCATTGTACTGGGTGGTGTCACTGGTGTGTAGTACAGCGACATTTAGGTGTAGCTCTCTTGGTTATCTCTGTGTAGCATGGGAAGGAGGAAATGCATCAACACATAGTCTGGAGCTGATGGAAAAGATGTCACTGTATGGGGTGGTGGGAACCAGCCCTGATCTAGGAGGTCCCACCTGGAGTCACTTGCAGGGTGGGGAAGCGCCAGTGTAGTCTCCAAGAGGATTTTATTGTCCCCTTCAAGAGGCACCTGGTGTCACAGCAGCAGCTCAGCAGCATGTTCTTGGGCATCACTAACCACCTCAATGTTTCTTTCTCCCAGTTGTCACAGACGAAACCCTGAGCTTCATCCAGAAAAGCCGACGTCTGCTTGTTGTCCTGAGCCCCAACTACGTCTTGCAGGGGACACAGCCCCTGTTGGAGCTCAAGGCTGGCCTAGAGAATATGGCCTCCAAGGGCAACATCAAAGTCATTCTAGTGCAGTACAAAGCCATCAAGAAGAGCAAAGTGAAGGAGCTGAAGCAGGCCAAGGCAGCCTTGAATGTCATTAAATGGAAAGGCGAGAAATCCAAGTTCCCAAAGGGCAGGTTCTGGAAGCAGCTGCAGGTGGAAATGCCAGTGAAAAAAATTAGCAGGAGTTTAAGCCTTGATGGGTTGATGCACATCCCTGAAAAATGTTTGACACAATCAGAAAACAAACCGAAACACACCCCAAAAATCCACAAGTTAGGCCAGGGGGTGGGGAGGAACTCAGGGTTTTTTCCATGAAGGGCCATGTCCTGAGCATTTCACAGGATAGTCATGTTTTCCCTGCAGCTTTGATATTGCTCTGTCAGTAGAGAGACCAAAGATGCAAACACCTCCTCTCTGCAAATGTATGTCCTTTTATCAACCACACAAGCCCTGGGCTTAAGGTCTAAGTTTGCTATCCAGGTGGGATGCATCCAGCACCTTGTGATAGCATGGCCAGTACTGCTAGATCCAGTTCCTATGGGACCTCCATTAGCATCCAGGACAGAGCTTCTTTCCTCTCCTGAGCGACTTCACTCCTTTCTGGTCCTCAGTCCCTGATGCAGAGGCTGAGGAACAGTTTGCAAGGTGGCTCCAGGGTAGAGCCTTCCCTGCATGTCCCGGGTCTGTAGTCCCAATCACTTGTGGGATCACAGACTTCTGCTGCACTGCAGGGATCACAGACTCTTGAGGCTCCTCATCTTTGCTCCCCCCATCTCCTTTGAAGCAGGTGCATCCAGGTGGTTTGGCAATGGGAAATGGCTGTTACAGAAGCATTAAACCCCCCTCCCCACAACTCTACTGGGTGCTATTTGTATTGCAGCACATCTAGTAACAAGTGGTCAGTCTCTGGGGCTCTGCAGTCTCACAAGTACTCCAGATCCTTCAGAGCTGCTTGTAATCCAGGGAAATCTCTCATGAGTACAAGCCGTGGAGCATGTCTGAGAGATGTTTCTTTGTAGAGTAAACTCAGGGACTTCACAAGCACTACAAGGAACCCCAGTGTACTACTGAACCTGCCTACTGTCTCTGCCACTGGCAGGGGGAAAGCATCATGCACGGTGCTTCCAGGGTCCTTGGGATGACGCCGGATATATGTCCAACTCTTTAGGACGCCTTACAAACTTATTTGAACTTAGTAAAAACTACTAGTTCTGTCCATGTGGGTAAGACTATGAGGACAGGCTGAGAAAACTGAGGATGTTCTCCCTGGAGAAGGCTCCTGGGAAACCTTACTGTGGCCTTTCAGTACTTAAAGGGGGCTTATAAGAAAAGTGGGGACCAGCTTTTTAATTTGGCCTTTTGCAATGGGACAAGGAATAATGGTTTTTAACTAAAAGAAGGTAGATTCAGACTATGTCTTCCTTCACAATGAGGGTGGTAGAAGACTGGCACAAGTTACTCAGAGAGGTCAAGGATGCTCCATCCCTGGAAACAGTCAAGGCCAGGTTGGACAAAGCTGTGAGCAACCTGATCCAGTTGAATATGTCCCTGCTTATTGTAGGGGGGTTGGCCTTTAAAGGTTCTTCCCAACCCAAATTATTCTTTGATTTTATGAAGACTCTGCCTTCTGTGCCTGGTTGTGAACAATGTTGCCATCTCTAATTCAGGGCTTAGATTTAAACTAGCTTTGGCTTTACAACACAAGTCTCCCCCCCCCATCTTGTTTCCAGCCCAGAGCTGCAGAACAGAGGGTGTATCTCAGCTTCTGCAACATTTGCACAAAATGGAAGCACAAAAACTGGCTGTGTAGCTGTCCTTGCTTCAGCAGGAGAAGGTGTGGTGAGTTAACTCCCAACACCCAGCTCCTCCTGAGGAGGGGAGTTTCCTGCTGAGGAGGGGAGTTTCCTTTCCCTTGTAGGACAAACCAAAGCACAATAAGTGCTTTTGACTGGTGCTATGGTTCACAATGTTTTCAAATAAAACTACATGCTCTTGGGGTGTCTCCATACCCCTGTAGTTCCCAGTGCAAGGACCTGCCCACTTAATTGTGGAGTTCAGTATTACACACACCAAGTTCATGCTTATTTTTATTGATGGTGGTTGCTCCCGAGTCACCTTTGACTCATGCCTTCGTTCTGTTGGTAAGCATTCATAATGGCACAATAAAAGCACTACAGTTTGGAGTCTATGCACTGTTCACCCAGCTGAGCTGGGAGCTTTGAGGGCGTCCCAGGAAAAAGCTCAGCCTTAATGGTGTGGGACTGAATCCTGGTGTCAGGGAAAACTTTTGCCCTTAGCATTTTATGATTAATAATGTTATTCCAGGGCTGCAGGGAGATACAGCTCCCCATGCCCTTGGTCAGGTGCTATATGTCGTGTTTAGGAATGGTAGCCAACCACTCGGTGTTCCCCCTGAAACCATGTGCCCCCCCATTTTCCCCATCGTTCTTCTCCTGCAGCGGACAGGAGAGGAGAATTGGAGGCACAAAAGGTAAAGATCCCGCTGTGAGAAAACAAAAATTTACTGGAAACAGTAATGAGATAAGAAAATGAACGGTAACAGCAACAATACTGATGACAGAGGGTAGAAGAAGTGAATGACTCACATGGAAAAAACCCCAACGATAGACAATACCTGGCTGCTTCTCTGNACCCTGTCCTGGCTGGAACCAGGGCATTGTACAAATGTGGAACAAATAGGGCTTCTTTCTTACCGTCCTCTTAATCCTCCCCACCCCATGTAAGCTTTGATTTAAGCAGGTAAAATTGCAGTCAGCTTCACTGGAGGTAGTGGAGCTCCTCGTCTGCTCAGAGGTGCTTAAAAGTTTTGTTATAAGCTTTTCTACTGTGGTTGTCTATGGAGGGACAGAGCTGCTTCCCACACTCCAGAAAACTTCATTTATAAGAGATAGCACCCAAACCCATGCTCAGCTTTGTGAACCCATTGCAACCGTGTCATTTTGCCCAGCTTCACCTTTTTGTTTGTGTTTTAAGCATCTCTGTAATCAGCTGCCAGATCTGCAGGCAGAGGGAAGGCCCTGAGGCCAAAGCAGAGCTGTGTCAGATTTCCACATGATTTTTTAAAAATTGACTCCAAAATACTCATAAATTGAATTGACAT
The DNA here is from genome assembly GCA_013399225.1 of Rhipidura dahli. Lineage (NCBI taxonomy): Eukaryota > Metazoa > Chordata > Aves > Passeriformes > Rhipiduridae > Rhipidura > Rhipidura dahli. Next base: position 763,364 of record VXAC01008437.1, on the reverse strand, counting down.
CGCAGACCTCACTACATCACATCTCACTTTTGGCTGAGTTACCAAGAGAACTGCTGCTGATGTTTTAGTAAGTCTGATTACTTTGGGAAGGTAAATCCACCTCATGTATTTTGCTGATTTTATTGAAAGAGTTTGCCAAATAATAAATAGACCTGGACTTTCTCAGGCATACACTGCAATGGCCTTTGGTGTCATTGCAACCCTGGAACCGGATTACCAAGAGACATCAGCAGAGCACCCACAAGACGAAAGGTGCGATTGTTTGGAAGGGGTCTGAGAGGTCAGAGGGAGCAGTGTGGAAGGAATAGTCGTGGAGCAGGTTCCACTCCCACAGGAGCTTTACCACTGGCTTTGCTGGGATCTGTCATGCCAAGGGTAAAGCCCAGTCCCAGCTGTAAAGCAGATCTGCAAGCACCTCAGATACACCTGTCATTTCATTCTATGCCACAAGCGGTTTCCATTGTGGGATTCTGTCACAGCATCTGTCTGAATCAGTTGATTCATTTGAGTTTCTGTGCTCTAACCGAACATTTATCAATATGCAGCTCATGAAAAGTTCTTCATTGTTATTTCATGGGGAAACAGCATGGCAGAAATTGGAAAAAATATCTTCCTTCCCTGTGCTGTTTGATGTTGTACAGCTGTTCCAGAGTTTTCCCTTTTCTGTATGTTTTTGCCTTTGTGTGATTTGGTCTGTGAAGTGTCAGTATTATTTTATTTTGCTTTTCAATAAAACATTTTCATTTTTGCATTTCAGTCCTTGTGCATTTCTCATAAGTACCATCTTCCATTACGTCTGTGAAATGCTGTTAAAGAAAGATGATTGTGTGTAGTCCAAGCGTCAAGACCATTTGGGGCTCCTTCTTGGAACGGGACATTTTCCTGGCTGCTTCATGCTGTGTTTGCAGAGGCACCTGAGCTCCCAGGGTATCCAAGCAGAAACACAGTGATACACAGCACTCAGGTGTCTCACAGGAGTGGACACACACACATAGAGAAGGTCTCTGATCTGGAGAGTGCTCACTTGGCAATCACGAGACAGAAAGATGGGAAGGAAACATAATCTCTTTGCTTTAAAGATCAAATCAGAATCTTAGAAATCTGCCCAAACCACAGTAATCAAACTCACTCAGGCTCCTTTGCCCATCACCTTCTAGGTTCAGTTGGCTTCATATTGTCTCATCCAAGTCACTTCCTTGCCTGTTTCCCATGTTTGCCTGCCAGCAGGTAAGTTGAGAGAGAGCCCAGCACTTCCAGGCCACTATCAAAATGAGTACCTGTGACAATCTATGGGTTTGGCATCTGTGGCCATAATCCTTACAATCTCTGTTACATCTTTGGGGTGCACTGGAGAAACACAAGTAAACCAGTAAAAATACGCAGTGTCTTTTGCAAGGCCTTAGTAAAGATGGAAGGTTTTTTAGTATAAAGCAGATAACAAAGTGTATTGAATCCCCAGGCCCCTGCAGTGTTATTGCTGCCTGTCCTATCCAGTGCTGTTTCACTGGGAGGGAAGATCCTACCTGTGCACTGTGAAGTGTCTCCTCAGGATTTTTCAGGAGCTGGGTAAACATTGCAAACTGAACATCCCTAAGTATCCTGGTTAGTCAAGTCTAAATGCATCCCATTCTCAGAAATCAAATGTGTCTTTGGAAATTTGAGCATNAAAAAAAAAAAAAAAAAAACACCTAAAAGAAAAAGAATCTAAAAAAGTGTTTTAAATTCAAAATTGATAAAAGAAAACCAGCACTGTCACCTCAGTCAAAACATTTCATTTCAGCAGCATCAGAGTCCTTCATGTTAATTGAACCTGGGCTTTTTGAGCAGGCAGGTAGAATAGGTGACCTCCCAGGGGCAGCTCCTGCTTACATTTTGCTGTGGTTCTGTGATTCCAGTTTCAAAAAGAAAGACCTTTCAAACCAGCAAAATAGCCTTTTCTTTCATGAACTGTTAAAGCCTGGCTGTTTTCAAAACAGATTTCAATCAGTTGTAGAAAAGTTTGAATGAGGTCTGGACTTAGTAAAGTGGAGATTACTGCCAATTTTTTATGTCTTTGAAATTGGGTGGTAAAAACATGTCATGGTGGTGAATGACAATTCTGACAGAACTATCATCTACTTTTGGATTCAGTGAAACAGTGTTTTCCTCTGTGTGTTGAGGGCAAAAATCCTCCCAAACTTTGTATACAAGAAAAAAATCTCTGAAAATAATTTAATTCCAGTATTTTGTTAACTAAACAGTGCCCTACTTTCTCTACTGGGATATTACTGTATGATCATATTTCCTATATTGGTCTCCAAATAATCTAGTGACAATGAGTTTTACAGCTAGCATACTTCTTTGAAAAGTATTGCTCTGTACAATATTAAAATAAGGTGCATCAAGTGCACCTTCTGCTGTGAGATAAGAGACAGCCAAGTGCTGGCAGAATAAGAGGCATTGCCATTGCAGGGAAGGAGCAGTATTTTTATTCATATAAAAGACCAGTGTTCCACTGTCGGGGAGAGAGGAGAGTCTCCAGCCTGAGGAGCGTGAAATGGAAGGGAAGCAGAAGAGCTCTTTGAAAGACATTCCTAGAGGTAGATTTTTCTCTCTGAATGTGCAAGAGCTCTTACTCTAATGATCCTTGCCCTGCTTGAACACCAGCTTGTCCTTGGGTCCCCTCTCATCTCAGGCACCAGCACTTAGTAAGTGTATGGTTTTTTTTAAGAGTTTTTGCAGTTTTATTACCCAGCTTTTGTGTGCTGGCTGAGTGCCACAGCCCTATAATTCCCATCCTTTCCACTGCTCATCCTTTAGCCACAACACCTTCAATATGCTTTCTGCATCCCAAGCCACAGGTAGAAGACATCCTTCAGGTTTGCTGCTTTTCAAAATTCGTAATAAAAGAGATGCTGGTCTTGCCTGGCACTGTTCCAGATAAGCTTCTTGCTGAGCTTTACAACTTGCAATTAATCCCAAGAAATGATTTGAAGGACAGTATCTCCACCCCCCATGATGCCTAGGGGAAGTGATGGAGGGGTTTAAGGCTGATATTTTTGCTTTCTAAATGTGGAGGTTTCTATTAAAGATGAGAGGGCATGACAGGGGGGAGGTGGGTCAGCCCCTGCAGTTCGAGCTGTGGCAGGATGACATGATTGCTTTGATCCCCTGATGCAAAGGGCTGCTCAAGCTGTGGGCAGGTGGTTCCCAAACAAGACCCATCCTTTATCAAATGCCTGCACTTCCCTGGGCAGGATGATGCTGTGCTGGGCAGAAGCCAGAGTACACTCATGGCTAATCCTGGCTTCTCATTTACCACCTCAGCCTTCTCAAAAACCCTCTGCACAGCAAAAATGCTGCCAGCAGGAGTGTGGGCAAGTTGAAAGTCACAGGGCTTGTGCCAGGTTTCCTTCTGTGGGAAGAGGGATCTGTGCAGGTATGCCACCAAGCAGCTTCCTTAGCTTTTCTCTCCCCACTCCCTTCTCCTTGTGCACCCCAATTCCTCTGCCCTTGTCCTCTTAGATACCACTGAAGCCGTGTTTGACTTCATCCAGAGGAGCCGCAGGATGATCGTGGTCCTGAGTCCTGATTACTTGACGGAGAAGAGCATCAGCCTCCTCGAGTTCAAGCTGGGCATCATGTGCCAGAACGCCATAGCCACCAAGCTTATCGTGGTGGAGTACAGGCCGCTGCAGTGCACCCACCCCAGCATCCTGCAGCTGAAGGAATCCGTCTCCTTCGTCACCTGGAAGGGGGAGAAGTCCAAGCGCTCCGGCTCCCAGTTCTGGAAGGCGCTGCGGCTGGCGCTGCCCCTGCGCAGCCTGAGCGCCAGCACTGGCTGGAACGAGAGCTGCTCCTCGCAGTCGGACATCAGCCTGGACCCCGTCCAGAGGAGAAGGAGCCGGTTGAAAGGGCAGCCCGAGCCACGGGGGGCCACGCCTGTGACTCTCCCTCACGGAGGGACGGCCTCGGCCTCCGAGTCAAAGGCCAAGCACCGAGCCAAGCGCTTCCTGACGTGCCGGTGTTGTGGGACCTACTGCAATGGCAGCAGCAGACTCAAGCACAAGCACCAGGCCGTGGCCGAGCCCAGGTGGGACAGTCAGCTCTGCAACCCGGGCTCGGGCAGGCCCCCGGCACAGGGGCTTCAGGGCAGGGGTCGGGCCGAGCCCCCACCGGCACAGCCCCCCGCTCTCGCCCTCTGCCATTACAGTGACCTGTCAAACAACAATGACTTCTACGTGCTCTAACCCACAGGCTGAAGCACTGCTGGTGCTGGGCCGGTGAAGGAGGCTCGCTGCAGCCTCAGACAGGATGTTTTTACCATGCCACAGGCTGGCACGGTGCCATAAAGTGTCAGTTCCTTGCGTGCATGGAGGACTGCAGCAGTATCACTGCTGGTGGCCCGAGCCAGGGACCTGCAGCCGTGCACAGAGCAGCAGCTGGAGCCTTCCTGCCCGGGTGCTTCTCCTGAATTTAAATTGCAAAGTGGAGCTGAAAACTCCACTTTGCAAAGTGTTTCTGTGGCGTTGCTTTTCCCACACCGTGGCTGTGTTTGCGGCAGGGCTGCTGCGGGGTCGGGTGTGGGAGGGCAGGTCCCCAGCCGGGGCCGGGACGGAGGGAGCGGGGAGCAGCCATCCCGCTGGCAGTGACATCCCTTTCTCTGCAGAAAGGGAGCAAGCCTGCATCTTGCCAAGGCTAAAACTTTGCTAGTGAGGGTAACGGGAACCCCTGCCACTGCAGTTATCCACTGTGGTCCAAAAGAACTTGCTCAAAAGTTTTAAGACAAGCCCTTTCTCTTCTAAATAAAATTGATTTCTTTAACCTGCTGTTGTAAAAAGCTCCGTAGGAACTGGTAAATGCTGGAGCACTGCTCACCAGGCGGTGCTGACGGATATGGTTTGCCCAAGCTGGCTGAGGTCTCCTCCTGTTCCCAGAGCTTGCAGTGCACTCCTGGGCTCGGTCCCTATCCTGGCTTCACCATATGATGAATTTGTTCTGTCATGTCAGTGGCCTTCCACGCAGCAGGAAAGAAAACCAGTACAAATCTAGGGAAATATGATTAAAAAAATTCTTTGAGTAGTCACTGAGCTCAGGGATAGGAGTGAGACCTCAAACGCTCACAGAAAACCTCTGGCATTGAAGCTTAGGGGTCAAAACTCAACCACACTTCATTAAATAACCAAAAGAGCCTTTGAACAGTCTCCCTGGGGCTGCTGTTTCATCAGCCCGTTGAGCTGGCTGTCAGCAGTGTTTCCCACTCTCTTCCTGCAAAGAAAACTTCATTTGTCTCATTCCACATTGTGTAAGGATTTCTCTCCCCACTGAAGAAGGGTGCTAATCCTGGGAGTCAGCTGCTCACCTTCAGCTGATGCTCTGGCATGACAGACCTGGTAATACACTGCATTTGTTTTCTTTCCCAGAGACCAAAAAAGGTCTCCTTCACCACTCTGGTCAATCTAATAATTGCCTATCAGGTTGACAGGTAATTATTTTTCCTCTGCCTTGAAAATATGATCTGAGCCCTTGGGGTACAGGGTCTGGTAGCCCCAGGACCCTTATCTGATGGCCTCAGGTGAACTTGCTGGAGCTGTGAGGAAGGACGGGGTCATGTCTCACCCATTTTAATAGTGCTGAAGTCCCGTTATAATTCACACATCACTTTCCTTCCCTCAGCAGACCCTCTTCCTTGGTATTACTCTGACTTTTTTGATCCTTTCCTTCTGAGATCAAGCACAGCTGACAGCTCTCCTGTTACAAGTCTGTGAGCTGAATCCTAACAGCCTGCTGCAACAGACTGAGAAATAGAAACCAAAAAACCTGGTGCTGTGTCAATCTAAATAAAACAAGGGCAATAAACCCTTACCAGCTCATAGGAGTTAAAAATTCAGACTCTAGAGAAGTTTCCAGGTGTGGATTTCTGTCTAATTTCCATCAGACATACTGTAACTTGCTCAGAAGAGCTTTGTCCATACGTGGCTATTCTCAGTGATCAGAGGAGAAGCAGGAATGAGATATTTGGAAAGCAAGCTGGTACATTGCAGGATGCTTTGTGAGATGCAGTCAAAATACCATTACATGGTTAAATGTTTCCAGTTGCTTACAATTAGATGTGGGATGGTACTGTTAGTGAGTCTGGTAGTGCTGAAAAGTGCAGCTACAAAATATAAATAATTTGTAATCCATCAGCCTCTGGAGTCAACATGTTTGTTATTTGTTGGCATTTGAACAGCTTCTATTTACAGACTTTGCTCTTATTTGAGCGTGGTATTGTCTCAGTCAACTACAACAATGCAAAGATAGAGGAAACACCAGCTGGAGCTCCTCACAGATGCACAGAATGGTCAAATGCAGCCTTTTGGGGCAAAGTGTCATCTCTTCATGAAAGAACAAATGCAAATAATGACCATTGCTTTTCCTTATGCTTCAACAGAGCCAGTGCAATTTTACCACTCCTTTTCTGACCTATCAAATGGACCCAGGGTCTTGTTTGTTTTCATAACAAATACTGAGACATGGTGGGTTCCAGTGTGTGCAGAGACTCTGCCCCTCAGGGCCAAGGTCCCAGAGGCCAAAGGCACAGCTCACTGGAAGGGTGTCTGAGCAAGGACATGGGGAACAAACTCCAGAAACAATTCCCATTGTTTGTCTCTCATGCTAAGGAAGTTGTTAGGAATACCCTAAGTCCCAGCTTGATGTCCTACTTTAGGACCAGAACAAACTCTTTGCGGGGTTGAATTCTGCTCTCTGAAAATCTGTTGAAATCTGTTCATGTCCCATCTGACACTGACTGGTGCAGATGGACTGTAGTCCTTCACCCCACATAGTTCTTTCAAAAGAACACTTCAGCAGGAGCAGACTTAGTATATCTGTAGAATTTCTACTATATCCTAATATAAAACCATTTGTACAATGATGAATATCCTACCTATGGCATGCAATGGTAGAAGGCTACCAGGTCTGCTCAATGTGCAGAGCCATTTGTACAATATTTCCACTGCTACCTAGAGGTTTTTAAACTGTGGAAGGCTGGTGCTGTCAGGAAGACACTTAACATGGGTAACTGAACAGTCAGGGGACACAGACAAGTCACTCAGTCCATCTCAGCATCACCCTGTCTTCACTTTAGTGGCTGCAAATGTCTGGTACCTAGGAGGTCTCTCCCTAGCAAGTGCCACTGGACATGCCAGTAATGGGCTGCTCCTCTCATCTGAAATGCTGGATGAATCACTAACCTGCAAGAACTAAAAGACACTCTTTCTAACATCAAACAGATTTTTATTCTCATGTCTTACACTAGATGCTGATCTCAGAGCATCTGATCTAAGTGTATTTATAGCAGATGTTTTCCCAAACAATGACAAGACTGTGAAGGAACCAACAGATGCCAGAAACAGTGAAAAAAAGTGCTTCAAACCTTTAATCCTTGCTCCACATTTATATTTTTTCTTCTGTGGTTGATTCACCACCAGTATCTGTGAAGGGCAGCACCACCTCTTCGATGGTGTTTGCCCTGTGTGACACAGCCAGCCTAGGAGTATAACCCAGAGCCATGTCAATCAGAGGAGGGCAGACCATATGAGGGTGTGTTGGTGCTCCCTGCTCACCACCCAGGCATTTGGCCTCACCTGGCATCCAGAAATATGTGGTGCTATTCTGGAAATGCACAAGTTAAAACATTATGGACTGAGCAGGAGAAACACAAAAGACTCTGAAACTGCCTGCCCAAATCCATGTGAAAGAGGTGCTGGGGTTTGACTGTTGCTCACATGGGTGTTCACACTGGATACCATCACTGGTCATGCTGGGGAAAGGCTGTGGCTCTAAAATGACATCATAAATGCACCAGGCAGGCTCCTTTTGCAAAGTTGTTAATGACACATAGAGATGCTGCAGAATGGTTTACAGAAGAATATGGCTTGAATTCTTCATAGCACCAGACACAGTAATGGCCAGACACCAGGGGATACAACATTTACACTGATATGCCTGTAATCAGGCTAATGATTTGTACTTCACTAAAATGTATCTGCCACAAAGTCATTTGGCTTGAAGACATCAAAGAGTTTTACAACTCATCAGTATTTGTTCAAGTGAATAATCAGCCTCAGCCTTAATATTGTACCTGATTGTTGTGTAACCTGGGTTTTGCTTCCAGATGGTTCTACTCCTCTGCTGCAACAAAGAGACTTTTCAGGTATTTTTCTGTCTGCGGGAGTATTTGCACACTATTGCCAAATCACCTGAAAATCCATTGTCCATGAAAGGATTGTTTTCCAGAAAGTTTTCTTCCTTTTCTTTGCTATTAATAATTTTCACACCTTAGATGCTATAGTGTGTCTCCTGAGTGTTGCCCTGGCTGCACCAGGAAGTGAAGTCCCCATACTGCAGTTATTCACTGCTTCTCACTGACCCTCTTCTTCCTCCCACTGCATCTCAGTGGGACACTTGACTGGATTGCTTGTCACCTCCAACACCTTTCCCAAGGAGGTGCTTGGGCTGAGGTGTCTCCCAGCATTCCACTGGCACGATCTTAGGTGATTTTTTTTTGGTACAGTGCACTGTGCTTGCTTGGGGCCAGTTCATCAGGCAAGGCAGATCACGTTGCATGCTTGGTGAAGCGGGAAATAGCGATGACAGGCAATCCTTGTTCCATCTGCCATGGTTATTAGCAAATGATGTTTTATTTATCTCCAGATCAGCCATGAAGACAGCGAGACACTGACTCCCATCAGAAACTTGTTCAGTAACGAGTTCTTACCATCTGAGATCTGTAGGTTAATGCATGGAGAACCAAAACTTGCTATTAATGTGTGCAGGGTGATGCTTACAAACATTACCACATCTGTGTACCCACAATTACCTGTCAAGCTGGAAGTACTACTGATGGGAAAAGGTCATTTGGGAATATCTGCTCCCATTGAGCCATTTTCACTGGCTACTATTGATTACAGTGACACCTTGAAATTCCACATGTGGTAATTCCATATTGACCACTCTGGGAATGAGCCTGCAGTGATCTATACAGATTCACAAAGAACTTGAGTTTTCCATTCCCAGCAAATCAAATTTCTTTGATTTTTTTCCTCTTCTCCTCTCCTTAAGCAAACAAAATCAGCACAAGACTACATCAAAATTTTCCAAGAAAATGGAAAATGTGTGATTCCATTTAAAATTATATTTTATTTAACATAAACATATTTTGAAAAGTTTTTAAACAAAGCTCAAAATGTGCTGCACCGAGTGTGTCAAAATCAGTCTGATATTTCAATTCTGTTTTGCTTACAGCATGCTTTGTTAAGACTAGTGCCTTTTAAAACATTTCAACTTAAATGAAAACAGCATTTTCCTTTGGAAAGCATCTTTATAAACACATCATATCTGCACTGGTTATCAAAATTATCCTTTTCTGTATTTTGGCCCAGCACTCTCAGTTTTCAGTATTCGCAGTTTCTCAATCTGCTAAGATTTATTAAAGATTTAGGTCAGTGATGCCATGAGCTCCCTAACCAGCCCTCTAGCAATTGAAAAGCCTCGAACTGTATTCTTACAGCTTGCTGGAAAAAAATCAACATGTTTGCATATCAGATTGTATCAGCTCCTCAGATCGCACTTGTGCTTGTGTAGCAGGTCCAAGAACTTGGCTGTGGATAATACCTTGCTAGCTCTCTCCTCTGTACACTGCCAACACAAATGGGGATGTCTCTGCAGACAGCAATCCATGCCTTCTGCTTTGCTCTCACTCTTTCCGTGCACACTGTTGCCAGTGAAAGAAAATTCTGCTTCATTCATGCTTACATTTTAATTGCATGCTCCTTTCTGGAGGCAAGCAAGAGTAACATCTATCATTTTGTTTCACATCTCTGCCTCGAAAGCATCTGCTCCATTTGGGCATGCAGGAGAGAGCAGCTGCTGGCTCCCATTCAGTATCAGCCTCCCTGGTACATGTTAATTTACCTGCATTTAACATCAGACAGTGTTTCAAACTCACTCACTATCCCTTTCAGATCTCCATACATGAAAAAAACCCACCTCAAACCGGCTAACAAATATCTGGCCTTTCTCCCTAATACCCGCATGTGTTTGGGCTGGTTTCATCCACTCCAGCAGCACAATACTGTCAGAGTCCTGTCTGACCCAAAGAACAGTTTTGGCCCGTTTGGCACCACACTGGACCTGAATGAAGACAACTGAGGCTATGTGGGCTACATTAACACGTAGCTACTACCCAGCCCCTCAAATAACCACCAGCCCTTTACTGGGCTGCTCTGTTAATGCTGACTCCTAGCCTTCTGCCAGCTTGGCTTTGTGCTCCTTTTTCCCTTGATGACTTCAAGGCTACAGTTTAATAAATACCCACAGTGTCAGCAGGATCTGTTTATATCACTGATTTTAAGCATTTATTATTGCTTTTTTGGGGGTTAGATAATACGATCTAAGTAACCAGGCTAAGTCACTGTTCCCTGGGCACACCTTGCACTTCTGTTTCTTTTTGTTGATATCAGTGAGCCAGACCTCTCCCACACGCCACCTCTCACTCCTGCCAAGCTCCTACACACAGACATAATTGGGAAGATGCCCAGAGCTTGCTCTAAACTTAATGCTTTGCTCAGTCCAGCTCAACTGCTTGCAATTTCTCTTACATGAATTTTATGCCAAGGGGGGACCCAAGGTCACCACTTTGTAAACTAGATCAAGATGATTTAGCTTCCCATCTTCTTTTCTAATTTAGCTACCTCTCTGTCTTGCCTGTCTTAATCTGAAGCTTCCTGATAACCATTGCCACGCACACAAGCAGCATCCAAATATTTCCAGCTGCTCTGCACACCATCCTGACTATTAGACAGAGACAGACTTAGCAGGTGGCTGGGACTCACCATCTGGCTGTGCTCCATCCCAACCTGCTTGCTTTCTTTCTCTCACTTATTCCTCTCTGAAGTACAGCAGCTTATCTCCTGCCCTTATACCCCTCTGCTCCATCAGTACCCAGGTAATTCAGTCTCCAGCATATTCTTCCTCTCCATCCTCCATGGGTAAGGAATTGTGTGCCAGGTGCTGCACAGGTGCCAGGGGACCCCTTCTCTAAAGGGGCTCTGCTCTTACTTTGTGCTATCACAGCTGTCTGACAGGAAACTCCCTCAAGGTGCAGAAAGTTTGTTCAGTTTGGCCCTGCTTCCAGTGCAGAGGTCAACACAACAGATGCTTTGGAGCATTGGCTTCATCAGCAAGCCTTGTCCCAGTCTATGTGCAGCTGTCTGTCTGCCAGCTACCAGCAAAACGCTGGAGCAGCCAGGTCAGAGCAGCCTGCAGGGTGTCACCTCCTGTCACCAGCTGTTTCAGCTGGGTGACTGGCTTATATTTAGTCTCTAGTAGGTGAAAAGATATGGAACAAGGAAAAAAATGTGGCAGAGAAAGTAGATCACATCATTCCAATTAAAAAAAAAAATGTATTCATCCTGGTGTTTTCAGTTGTACTTTCATACTTTTATTTATGATATGGTTATTTTCTTCTTACTTTCTTTTCTATTTTTTTTTTTTTTTGGAAACACAGTACTTGGCAGGCAAATAGCAGCTCTCCATTATACTACTATAAAGTGAAACTGTCACCACTCATTTCACAGACTAAAGGCAACTCTTATTATTCTCTGTTTAGCCAATGCTTTTACAGAAACACTGGAATAAGGAGAAAATTGCCTGAAAACAAGCTCTAGGGCTATTATTGAGAATTCCTGGCTGCCTGGCTGACACCTTAGCAGCATTCCCCATTGTCAACTTTATCACTGAATTGGACTTACTACTTCATTATTTGATTTTTGTTGCTTTCCTCTCAGGTTGGCATTTGACCTTTCTTTCAAAGTACCATGTGCTGCAACCTCCCTCCTGTTATGACTAAGGAAAGCTTGAAGCTCTTGCTACATCTCATTCCTGTCTGCAAAAGCAAAGCAGACTGGATTAATATTAGATTAGTTACATGAATATTTTCCTTCATTTTTGAAAGACAGAAAGCACCAAATTATTAAGTAACATTGCTAGCAGGTGGCAGGGAAAAATCTTTGCAACAAGTCCCACTGCAACAACTCCTTTATCGCCTCAAGCAACTCAGGTCACCCCATTAAGTAATCAGTCAACATTTATTAATCACATCAGGTGTGTCTGATGAATACAGCTAGGCAAGCAAACCCTCACAGAAATGTCTGAGAAGTGGGGCTAGGTTGAGCTGTATCACCAGGAGGTCACCAGAGATCACTTCTCCTGTGGATCACTGTGGTAAAGTATGTCTTACTATCTCCCTTGAGGAAATGCTCTGAAAGGTGGGTATCTGAGTGCTTCCCAATACCTTAGCCTAGGTAATTGCCCCTGGTTACATGCAGAAATTTTTGCATCCATTAAGCTCAGTTTGTTCAGTTGAAATATGATTTCTGTGTTGTCTCTGTGGAAAAACAGAAGGAAAATGTGCTGGTGCTCCCCTTCCAATTTCAGAACAAGCTCCTTTGAGTTTTGGGGATCCAGATTCCCAGGAGCTGCAGAGCAGACTAGACAAGATTGCTCATCCACATATTCTCATGTCCTGTTGCTTGCCAAGTGTATATTTTAACTAGTGTGCTTAACAGCCTTCAGTGTTCCTGCTCCCTCTCCATGTTTTTGTGAACACTATTTTTAAAGCTCCCCATCACTAGCAGTTGCAATTCACAATTGTGAATTGTGCGGGACAATCCCAGTCTGGATCAATCCAGACCTTTTCTTTTCCTCTCTTGATCCCCTCTTCCCAGCTTTTTTACCACTCCTTCTCTCCTGACCTGTTTGGTTTTGAAGAGATGTACATAGAATCTTGCCTGGCACTGTGTTTGTGACTTGCTCTGCACAGAAGCAGTCAGCAAATCAGTAATTCTAAATACATGGAATCCATACCAATGTGCACCTTCCCCACTGTGCAGCCAGTAGGGGCTGTTCGACACATTGCTAGTGTATCCCACTTTCCTGAAGTACCTCTGGGGTGGGGGGGAAGATGTGACTAGATTACTTTGTCCTGTTCTGCTTTTTCAGGGATTTTTGGGCTCCAAATGTATGGACTCATGTATGAGAGTGAAGGGTTCATTGTTTTTTTCCTCTTTTAGTTGGAATCTTCTAGCAGCCGTGCTTCCCTGTTAACCCTTGCTATGTTTGCACTCATCTATGGAGATTAATGATGTTTTCTGCAGGTTGAGTCAGACAGGGCCCTTTAGGTCAGAACAAAAGGCAGGTTATGCTCACAGGGAATACACCCAGCAGCTCCCTCTGCATTAAGCACTTCAGGAAGGTCAGGAGATGCCTGGGAGGAGGCCCTTCAGATAGGGCGTCAGCTCAGGGCTTGCCTGGTGATCGTCCTGCTTGGAGCACTTGTGCTGGCATCCACCTTTTGTGTGCACTGGGCTCATTGACATTTCTGCCCCAGCCCAGCATGCCTTGCCAGTCTGATCAGGCAGCTCTCTGGGGACATCTTGCTTGCTCTGGACACTGCTGGGTGGAGGTGTCAGCTCCAGCCCCGTTACCCTGCGCATCAGGAGCGCTGTGATATTTGCTCTGTGCTCCCCATGGGAGCTCTGCTAGCTCTCCCCGCCTCCTTCGCACACAGACACACACACTTCAAGCTGTCCAGTGTATTTCAAGAGAGCAGAAAGTATTTGCTAAAAATATTTATGCACAAGTTATTTATGGCCTGGCCCACATCAACCCCGTGGCAGCCGTTACACAACTCGGCACAAAGGAGCCCTTATCTGGAGGAGCACACAGCCAGTTCTGCAGCCCACAAGTCACCAAGAAGCAATTCCAGTGGCTTTTCAATCAAATCAGGAGGCCTGGATGTTCAAATTAGATGTCAAGTCTTGTCAAGCAGGCTCTGCCAAGCTGCTTTCTCATGCCTCCCAGTTTGAAGGCGACTCAGGTAGAGGGGATCAGAAAATGCTGCACCATTCCAAGGAATGGCAGCTTTTCCTCAAAAAGCTGGAGGTAGGCAAAGCAGGTCTCTAGCTGGAATTTGGCTTGAGATTAGAATTATTTTCAGTCTCTGCTTGCTGTAAAAAACATCTCAATAGCCTATAGAAGGGGAAGGAGATTTACCCCTTGGCTGACACTGGGCACACACCCACAAGGCTGGGCACAGAAACTAGATCTCGTTCACAAATGTACTCTACTGCTACAGCAAGTATTCAACTGAGGTACCTTTTGGTTAAAACTGTAATAAAGGTATGGGGAGTTTATAAACCCCTTAATTAAAAAAAAAAAAATACTCAAAATTCAGTGTAAGGGAGATCCAGCCTTTCATCCTAGACTATCTCCACCTTTATATAGGTTTTATTTTACTACATTTATGACCTGCAATGGCCTCATGGGTGCTGATCTTTAAAGGTCTGTACTAAAACTCCCAGCCTCATCTGTTATGGTGGGGATGTGAGACATAAGCTTGTGCAGGTAAGAAAGCAGAAGATGCCCTCAAAATAATGAAACTGGTGGGATGCAAATGTACCAGAGGAGTGACAGGAACTGATCAGTGCTTCCCTGCCCAGCTGCTCAGTGCCAGTGCCATGAGTTAGAAGTGATTACAGCCCAATTCCTCAGTTAACTTATAAGGGGGAAAATAATTGAAAGCCAGCACCTCAAATTGGGATCACACACATTGGTTCCCTGTCCTCCATCAGGTCACTAACCTCTCCAGGAATTCAAGTTGATTTGACATGCTTGTTTGCATCAAACCCCTGCTGCCAGGCCCTTATGGTTTCATTATCCATTCAGTACTAATGATGGGATGCTCTGTAACCACTCACATGTCTTGGATCTTGGAAAGGCTAATCCCCAGAGCCTCTTTTTAAGATAAGTATTTTGCTTGCCCTTTTCCATTCCTTTGAGACCTCTGCTGCTGTCTTTGCCTCCTCAAATGCAATCACTAATGGTTCAGAGGTTTAATTAAGCTAATTCTTTTTATAAGCACTCCAGGGGGAATTACAGCAGCCCTTGCCAGCTTGAATACATGAAATTTTTTAAAGTCAGGATATTTCTTGAAATCATTTTTTCCACTATGCTCCTTCAGAGTAACCTATTCCATTATACAGTTTGCCCTGCTGGAATTTACTCATTTGCTAAAATCAGGACAGGATTAATTTTGAGTCCTTCAGTTTTAACAAACTTCTTTCATGTTTGCTCCTTTCCTCCACAAATCAGTAAGTTAGTAGCATCTTTTGTCTCAGCCAATTCTTTTTTCCCTTGCACCTCCAACTCCCTCCTTTTGGGTGACCAGGTCAGAGTGTTTCTTCAGGACTCTCTTAAAAAAAAAAAGCAACACAAAAAAACTCTCAGAGTCAGAGAATGAGGTGGGATGTACATGCTGATAACACCTGTCCAGTCTTGGGAGAACCTTCATGGGACAGCGAGACTTTATCAGCTCAGGAAAGAACTACACATTCATTTTCCTTACACTTTTTCTACCTCTTAGAATTGTCAAGAAGAGCGAAGAACTATGATCCATGAAAATCGAGTGATTCCATTCTAGTTTTCCAACTCTAAATCAGTTATGAGCCACTAAGATCAGTAGCAAACTAACATGCAATAACAAACTCTGTGCCAGAGTCTATCAAATGTGCAGCTGTGGTTTTCCTTCCTCTGAAGCACTCGGTTGTTATCAGAAGCAAGATCTTGAGCATTTGGTTATGGAGTAGTCACACCTATGTCTCTAAAGGGTCAGAACCCAGGAAGTCGCTTTTAAAAGCCTCAAAATCATTGTTTAGAGTTTTCCAGCTGATCTGACTTCGGAAGGACCATCTGCATTAGTGTTTAGTCCTCTGGGATGGTGAAGCCAAGCACGGATGGACATCTGCATGTGCTGTAGATGACCGTGAGTGCAGGTAAGCAGTTTGCCCACGTGAGAGCAGCCCATATCTTACAGAAACCTTTCGGATGTACTGGTTTTGAGCCTGGTTTCAAACTAACCCGTAAGAGCAGGATGCTCGCCTCTCTGCGGGCCATCTGGTGGCTGCTGGGGGAAGGAGCTCTCAGACAGGAACACAGAATTCATGCAACAGCCCATCTATTGGGATGCAGGCATTGCAAATAATGGTTATTCACGGGATAATAAAGTTAAAAACCAGGTAAGGCGACTCTTAATCATCTACTGGCATGAATCAAGCCACCGAGTCTATGGCAGAGCCCAGCATAGACGTGTGTCAGCACAGTTTGGGCAGCTGTAGCCTAGAAAAGCCCAACAGAAAACCATTTGTGAAAGTGATTTTGGCTTAGAAAAACACGGAAAAAGAGCATGCTTAAATAACCACAGATGCTGATGTGAAGCTCTGGGTACCCAGTATGGACATGGAGCTGACACAGACAGTGGTTTCAAACATGATTACAGACTTTGTGTGAGTCTATCCATGTCCAAGTGATTTAACAACCCAAGCCTAACATCTTCCCCCCACCAGCAATATCCCAGCTGACACAGCTTTGCAAAAATTCCTGTTTAGAGTTGAGTTCTTAGGCATAACTGTAGGTATTGTAACAGTCTAATGAAACATGTCTAGAAATCTGTGACTGAGCAAGTCATCTAATGCAGCCTCTCCTCTTTCATTCATAAATTACTTGGGATGGACTTTGTCCTTTTCTTTATTCTTTTTTTGTGTGTTGGGTTTTTTCCTCACTCTAGTCAGTGGTGTGAAAGAATGGCTTCCAGCCTGCCTGAAATATTCCTGTTAATCAACCTTTGCATAAAAGCTCAGGCTATTTCTGGGCTTAAGATTTCTGTTAAAATTCATTTTTAGTCCCCAGGCTTTTTTGTTGAGTGAGCATTAGAACACAAAATGTCTCTCATCTGAGTATTTGAGAAAACACTAATATCAAAGCATCTAGACTGTTTTGAATTCCTATAAAATAGTTTATATATAAATACACAGGAAAATCAGTTTTTCAATCACATGATAGTAATCCTATTTGCCGTCACAAACACTGGCTGAATGAGAATTTCCAAATGGAAGTTTGATTTCTTTTAATTTATGTGATACTAAGGAATTTAACTCCATTTGCATTCTTACATTATCTTGAGTTGTAGCAAAAGTCTCTGTAATTTAGCAAAGACAGACTAGCATCTTCAAAATTGAAAATACAGGCATTTATTCTTAAGTTTAAAGGAAAAGTTTTTTCGTAGTGTTTTCCAAGAGTTTGCTTTCCATAGAGCACATGAATTGCAAAATTCTAGATGTCTATTCTAATCCCCCTCTTCCCTTCAAACAAAAATCAGTGTTGTTATTTTTCCAAAAAAGAGCTCTGTTAATAGTCACACAGACCATATCTCACAAGGGCTATGGCCCCATAGATCACAAAATATGAGCTCATGTTCTGATGAATTGTCGATTGTTTGCAAAGAATTTGTAGGCAACACAGCTTTGGAAAGGAATTTGGAGCAACTATTTTTGCTTCCATTATTCATCCATTCCTTTCCCCCCAAATAGTCTCTTTTCAGTTCCAAGGCATGTACAGACTAGAAATAGCATCAGCCCTGGGGGACTTTCCTTTACCAATCCCTCGGACATTCATTTCCCAATTTAGGGTGTCTGTTCTCAACTTTTCAGAATAGCATCTCCTTCCCTTGCTCCATCCTGCATGGACAGCATGGACAGGCTGCCTCAGGAGAGAAATATTCTCAGTTGGGCCAAACAAAGTCACAACAACCCCACTGCTTGTCTCCCAGCCAGCAGATGTAGCCGGACGTGAATTTTATTGATGGGAATAGATGGTACAAAATTTCCTGGTTTATCCTTAATAGTCACTAGAGGGCAAAGCAGGTCTCCATAAAGCAAACCTGCAACCCACAAGGGAGGCTCCCTGGCTCTTGCCTTTGTCTCACGAGGCCCTGGTGTGGTTCTGTCTGCAGGGACAGAGCTGGACAAAGGTCTGAGCTTTGGGACATACTCAAGTCTGCCTAGAGAATGCAATTCTCATGTGTTTCTGGTTTTGGACATAATACTGGCATCTATGATAAGGTCTTGCTTATATAAAAGCATCTCTCAAGGTCAAGGTCCTTATGGTGCAGCATCCATCCAGTCAGGCATCTTGCTACTAGGAGATGCCAAGGGTGAAATGCATCGAGCTGTTTTCCCTGGAATGTCCTCCCAGGCAACTGTGCCTTAGATAATTGAGGATGAAGAGCTCAGACCTTTGTAGATAACATGTAGATCTCTTCTTTAATTTCTGGTTATTTTTTGCATCCCAGTAGCCCTTAGGTATTTAAAGAGCTCTTGCACTGAAGTCCTGAAGTTTAATTGGCATTGGTCTCTCTTTTGGTCTCTCTTGAACATGCTGCCTGACTGCTTCACACCACATCTCCCCATTTTGATTCCAGGAGCAGAAAGCTGCAGCCACCTTTTCATCCTCAGCAAGCCCATTGTGAGTTAAAGTAGCTGTGCCATGTTCTCACCTATCTTTTTCTCTTCTGGGGTAAAAATTCCTAATGCATGCAGTGGTTTGGACATTAAGTCATTCATCTTGCATGGCAGATCAGGAACCACCCCTGGAAGTCAGTGTGAAGCTAATCAGGGAAAAATTGACTGAGAGAGCATAGGAAGACCCTGGGAGAGCAAAACAAGATGACATCTCCAGGGCAACAGAACCATTTTCATGGTGTGGCTGCAGCCTCACCATGTGAAAACTCACCTAAGACAGGGTAACAAGAGATGCCAATGAAGCCTTAATTACCTCATGTGTAGGAGTAAAATCTGTTCACATTATTCCAAAAGTCAACTGTTTTCATGTTGGTGTGCACTAAAAGGCCTTTGGAAAGTGTTTATGCAGCAAGAAGCCCCAGCCTTTCAAACATGAGACTTGTGCTGCTGAACTTCATGATTCTCAGCATCTTGGTGAATATTAAGGCTTCTGAATTAAAAGCAGATATGCTTTGGTGTTTCAAAAAAAAAACAAAAAAAAAAAAAAAAGTTTGGCTTCAAGACCTGCTGCCTGGAATATACTTTAATCCAAAGTATTCCAAATTTGGGTGAAACACTTAAAAACACTTTCCACTGTTCCCACAGACCTGGATCCCCATTTTTCAACCAATTTAGCTGGAAGATTCTGAGTACCAAAATTGAAATCCATGTCTGCAGTAAGTCTCCTTCACACTATGCTTTGCAAACTACTAAGCCCTGCTCATGGGGAGAGTGGAGGTTGCTGTGGGCCAGCCACATGGCAGGGACAGTTGGGCTGATGGCACCTGGTGCCACAGAGATGGATTGAGCCCCACGTGGAAAAAGCCAGCCCCGAGCTGAGAGGGGATTCCATATGAGCAGCAGGGTTTCCCTTTCCAGAGTGCCAGCCTGTTTTTTGCTGTGCAGAAAAGGCTTTTCAGTCCATAGATGTGGTGGCAAATTCATGAACAGCACCTCATGTGAGTCAGTGTTCCCAATCCTGAGCCAAAATCAACAAAGCCTGTGCTCAAGCCTGGCTGTTGGGACATGGTAATTGCTTTTTGAGTTGTGGACATGTCCTATACTGAGTCATTTAGCTGAGAATCTTCTATTATCCTGAAAGCAGCAGAGAGGGTGTAATGGTCAGGGAGGTCTATGACTATCCAAAGGAGGTTGGAAAACCAGAGCTTTCCAGTCAACGGGATCCCAGATTTGCAGCAGTGGGCCCCCAGCTCCAAGTGATGCTCTCAGCAGAGACTGGTGAACTAGCTGTGAGCAGCACATGCTGCAGAGTGGGGCCAGAGCGTGCAGAAGCTGCTGAGCCACTGACTGGAGCTGCTGTGCTTTTGGGAAAGCCCAATTTTCCCAGCTCACGCTGAGAGTCCCATGAAAGTCAGTGGGAGGATGTCTTTTATTTTGATGTATCAATGTTTGATGTTACTGCAGGAAGGACAAGGATCTAAGACTTGAGGTTTCTTTTACTTTTACCCATTTAAAGTGAGATAATGGATAGCAGCTGAATGCCTAGTCTGGATTTTTGTTTGCAAAGCAGCCACAGCTCACACTGAGCACAGGGATAATTGTAAGTTCTCATCACTTCTGGAAAATGGGCCATTAAATAGGTCATTAAGTATAGCATTAGCTGCCTCATTTCAGCCACCCATGCTGAAGAAGTTTGGCTGTTGCAAGGCAAACAGAAGCTCATATTAGCACTGGGTGCAGGCTGGCTGACCATGCTGTTGTCTCCTGCTGCTCCACAGCAGCACAGGCAACCTGGGAGCTTCAAACACGTGCCATGAAGTCCACACTGGCATTTATTAGCCCCCTTTCTCAGAAGAAACTAAACTTTTCCTGAAAGCATGTTTCCAGAATACAGAGGAGATCCACAGGACCTCTGAAAGTGACACTTTTAGGTTATTGATTCACGACTAGCTCAGGTTGGAAGGTCATTCAAACAGTGGCCCTTGGTATCCTGCTGGGGAATGAGCTGACTTTTGTCCCTTTAGGAACCTGTTTGTCCACAGGAAAAGGCCCCTGTGAGGTGCCCCATGTAAGTAGTATCTTGTGGGCACAGGGGTGGCCGTACGCCCTCAGTCCAAACATCCAGGTATTCCAAGGTGCTGTATCTACCAGTGACCAAAGCAATCCATGGGAAAACAGTGGCAAGGACATATGAAACTCCCAAATGCAACTATTTGCTGTTTAGGAAGGGCCAGAGCCAGGAGGAGTTCCTCTGTCTTTAGCAACTCTATACATTTCTATTTCAGGAAGTTTCTCTGTCCTCCTTTTTCTCACATAGACCTGTTGCATCCACAGCATCCTTAGACAGGAACAAATCAATCTGAGAATTGAATTGCAGAGAATAGACATGAAGAACAGTTGGAAGCAGTGGGAGAAAGCAAGCCAGCTTTTCCCTGGCTCAATTCCTCCTTGATGCAGCTGTAAGGAGGCCTTTTCCCAACATGCTGAGTCTTTGCCACAGCTTTGGATTTGCTGAACCAAATTTGTGAAGAATCAGGAACATAAAGAAAAAGATATTAGTGTGGTATTTAGCCTGAATGTGAGTAAAATAAGCCAACTGATGACCCCACCCAAACCCACACGTGCTCTGTAGGTCCCGGAAACAAACGTGAAGGCTCAAATAGCATCATTGTGCTACAGTGTGCTCTCTTTTTTGAAACATTTAATGATAAATGTTTAAACAGCTGCCCTTGTATGATTCAGGGAAGGAGAGCAGTATGGCATTGTCTTGTATTAAAGCCACAACTGGACTTTGGCCAGAACTGAGGAATTTGTAGGTGACATGAGTACATTTTTCATTCATTTTGCTGAATCCCCTGCATGGCGTAACTTTCTCCGTGGGAGATTTAGCCAAACAGTCAGAAGAAAAGAAAGAAATGTGGACAAACCAGCTTCTGTGATTTATTGCCTCAAAGCCATTCAGTAGAGATTGTCCCAGCTGGTCATAAGCCACTTATTTCCTACTTCAGTGGAGGGGAAGAAGGGTACTGGATGCACATTTTGCCCAGATAGAGATCTCTATTCTTTAATTTATCTCACACACTTAGGACAAATGAATAGTTGTGCTGATCTTATCTCAGGCTTAATTTCTTGGGTTTTTATTTATTTATTTTCTCAGTCCTCTTGACACCCCCCCCCTTTTTTTCCCCCCCACTCCCTTCAAGATGGGAAGTTTTTAACATTAGCTTTATATGTCACTGGAGAGTTGATAAAACACATAAATTAATAACAATGCCTCATCTAGTGTGATCCCAGAGAATATAAATACTTGAGGACTACTAACTGTGCTTTCCTTCCCAATATCAATTGAGATTACAGATCCTTTGATGCAGACTGCTGCGAAGCCCTGAGTATGTGTCTGCATTAGTGTTACAGTTCAGGAGCTCCCTGTAGGAGTTTGGTTTGCATTGTGGTGCCATCTTAAGGATGCTTGAATTACTGTCCCTTTGAAAGAAATTTCTCTGGAATATGTGGTTCCCTAATCCATCCCTGGCACTACTGGGAACTAGGCTGTGGATGGCAAGAATTAAAAAAGAGGGGGAAAAAACCAAACAGCAAAGCCCCAGACAGTAAAACCATGAAATGCATTTACTGTGGATGTCAGGTCCTCAGCAAAAATCTTCCTGGTCCTTGGCTCTGCTCCTCTTAGTTCATCCTGTTTGCTAATGCAAATGTAGTCTTAGAAAATCCATAGATCTTCAGTGAATTTGAAGGCTTCATGGCTAAGCTCTTCCAGTATAACCATTAGTTAAGCGTACAAAATTAAGTAAGTCTAGCTTTGTTGTGTGTTACCAGTCTGCCTGTGAGCACTGTGAAATGCAACTTTTTCTGCTGTCACAGACAGGAATTGTTCAAAATACCAGTGTTCCTTTTTTATTTCCATATAGATAAAATTCTTATTTCTACAATACAGTAAATTGCTGGAGCTGGGAAACCCTCATTGGAAAAGGAGCAAATCTGTGATTCTTCTGAAGGACCTATATGTGCTATGGGTCTTCATGAGCAGCACTGAATTGTACAAAATTCCATGCCAGAACATTTTCCACATGTCTAGAAACTCATTTATCACCAAGATATCCATCCTTTGGGGTGTGATCCTGCCCACCTGCAGCACCAGCATCGCAGCACTGACGACGGTTTGCTCTTCAGCCTTGGGGACAAGGACCCACTGATCATCACTCAGGTGCAAATCCCCACATCCCATCACCTCCCACAGCCTTCATCTCTGCTGCCCCTTCAGATGACTCTAAATAAATCCCTCATTCATCAGAACCTCCTAAGGTGCAGTAACTGCAGTGTGACAGGGGCTGAGGGTGCAGCATGGGGGAAGCTGCACTGCTGGGAGTGGGATTAAGTTCCTCACTTGGATGTCTGTGCACCCCACCCTCTCACCTGAGTGCACACTTTGGTTTTTGTCTGGGGACAAAGAAATGAAATCAAATCAACGGAGGCTGATTCTTCTGAGAGGGAGAGAAGGGAAAGCATGTGAGAGAGTCTGACACACAGCTGATCCTCACAAAGCTGCTGTGTGGGCAGGAGGATGGGCAGTGACTGTCAAGCAAGGTGTCCTGCTCCAGGCTGAGTCAGAGGATGTGGAGGGCAGAAAACAGAGGCCACCTCTGCCACCTCGCTGTTTCCAAGGATTAAACACCCGCCAGAAGTGAGCTGCTGGATAATTTTGTTTGACTGTTGACAGGATCTCTGAGCTTGCAGTGGCAGATTGTGAAAGGTTTATTTGTTTGTTCCATGGGACTTTCCATAAAACTACAGAGAGCAAGTTTCTTTATCTTTCTCTCTCTCGCAGACACTTGCACTCCAGTGCCAACACCCCTGCCTGCTGCTACCCACATTTGAGTAATGAGAGAATCACTTCACCTGCAATTTTATTACCCATAAGCAATGCAGTTACCATGAATATTTAGGAGGAGGTTCATGATGGTGCTGTGAATCAGGACCACATTTGAAGTCTAGATCTGCAATACATTTTTTATTATAAATATTTGGTAAATGGAAAAAAAAAATTCTGTAAAACAACAACAGTCCTGATCTTTTGCTGAACACCCCTTTGGCTGAAAGTTTGCTTTCTGTTAAGACATGTTACTTCTTCAATAACACGGGAGTTTAAACATTCTTTTTGCAGGAATTGTAAGGAAATTATGAACAATTAGAATGTAAAGTATTAACAACTCTGACAAAATTGTAACTTATTGAATTTATTTTGTTCTATTTAATTTTTACCTCTGTGAGGCCT
This sequence comes from Rhipidura dahli, assembly GCA_013399225.1. Lineage (NCBI taxonomy): Eukaryota > Metazoa > Chordata > Aves > Passeriformes > Rhipiduridae > Rhipidura > Rhipidura dahli. The sequence continues at coordinate 739,697 of VXAC01008437.1, read as the reverse complement.
CATACACTGAAATGCTGTGTCATCAGCACCCAAGACACTCATTTATGGGGGGATATTTTGTTACAGCCTCTCTGGTGTAATCTGCAGAGGCCAATGCATATAACTGCAGTTGCCCTTTAGCAGATGTCTGAATTTGGGAATCTATTCTTTTCCAGACTGCCTTGGTTGAAGCCTTGCCCTCTTCTTGGCTTCTGTTTTACCAGGCCTTTGTGGACACAGATTTCATGGAAGGAAAATTGATACAGAGAGAATTAATCAGCGAACCGTCCTTACAGACATGAGATCTGCATGTGGAAAATTCTTGCAAACACAGACTTGGAAACTCAATGTAAGGCTTTGGGATTTAAGGGCATATTTGAACTTGGCAAAAATAAGCAACTCAGTGAATATGAATAGTCACGGCCCCCGTGTTTGCAGCTTATGTATCACTTCTGCAAACACAGTGGTTTATAATTGACTGAAAGGAGAAATACATCTTGCAACACCCACCAGCTTCTGCAGCCCGGGTGATTTCCCACCTGAGCACCTTGCTGGCCTGTTTTTATCCTGTGAAGAGGTTACAGCACTGTGCTGGCCATACTTTATTTTGCAAATGAGGCATTTCGTGAACTATAATGAGAGTAAAGGATTGCTAGAGCTGAGGGGGTGGGGGTGAAATGGAAAGAAAGAAAAGGAGGGCAAAGAATGACTTTGCAGACAAATCCCCCACACTATTGAATTTTGCTGGCACAGAAAAAAACCCCAAACATAAGAAAAGTCATGCTTCAGTTCTCTGCTGTTGCATTATCTTTTTTCTTTTCTTTTGCTACTTCAAAATACCTACAAGTATGCTGCCCTCCTTGAAGCCAGCTCCTTGAAAATGAAGTGCACATTTCAAAGACTGTGTACAGTATAACTATTTATATTTGGCTTGGAGAAATATTTGTTGGGTGGAAAGAAAAAAAAGGAATTTAAGTAGTTGGTAGCAAGCAAATGTTCCTCCAATACCTGCTGAAAACGCATTGGAACTATGGACATGTCTTGGCCATGCTGGACAGAAGCTGCATTTTGTGATGTTAGAAGAGAGTTGGAGCTCCTGACAAGGAATTGCAAAATTAAACACCTCCAGAACCTGTGAGACACACATCCAGAGATGGGTAGTTTCCACTTGTTAGGGTGGAGGTGACAGTGAGGACTGGTTGCCTCAGCATCTGTCCCTGGGGCAGGATCCTGAGCTCCTGTGGCACATCTGTGCTGCTGGCAGGGCTGTCACGAGCTGGTCTCAAGAGTGCTGCATCTCCAGGGGAGCAGCAGTGGCACAAAGCCACCAGAGCAGCAATAATGGAGAGGGCTGGGACACCGTTAACTTCCCAGTTGTTTTGTGCCCAGATAAAAGCAAAACATTCTCGGTCATTTTCCTGAAGTGGGGCCATAAAGAACACGTGTTTAACATCAGGGATGGCTAAAACTGGATGAGGTTGTTCCTGTGTTATGGCAATCAATTCAGCCCTGTTAGGCACTGCTGCTGTCAAAGGTGCTGTGTTGGCATTTAATTTCCTGCAATCCACAATTAGCTGCCATTTCCCATTTGACTTTTTACTGGCTGTACAGGAGAGTTATAAGGGGAATGAGTGAGAACAATTATTCCATCTTCCCTTTAGTCCAATATCACAAGGGAAATCCCTTCCCTGGCCCCCAAAGGGGGTTTTTACATTAGTCACCTTTGAAGGAGGCAGAGTTGGGGGGGAGCTGCTTGCAGCAGGTGAAGTGATGAAAAATCCAAACCAGAAGTCCAATGCCTGCCCTTACCCCTTATCAGTCCAAGACTTGCCCTTTAAGATGTGTAAGCTTAGCTTATTTATTGTCTCAAAACTTCTTTAAGCCAGAAAAATGTTGGTATCCCATGTGTACAGATGGGGACCTGGGCCCAGAGAGACAATAGAAGACTGCTCAAAAAGCTGCCAGCTTTTGTTACAAGTTGCTCCACAACATCCCCTGAAATTACCCCTGGTGAAAGAATGAGAGGGGGTTTTTCATTCCAAACTTGACCATTTGATAGTAAATCTCACTTTTTTTTTTTTCTTGGTTCCACACATGAGCCCAAAGTTTCTAAAAGAGGACATCAGGTGAGCTGGCAGGAGAAATAATGATGAACTCACCCCCCAGGTGACATGGTCTACCTGCTCTGTGTTCCCCAGGCAAATCAGGGAGGACAAGTGATTTGGATCATCTTTTGTTTGCTGAGCATGTACAGAGGAGACGATTAGCTCAAATAAGTGGGTAGGACTGAACTTTCTTAGCATATATTTGTTTTGTTCCTCATTTCTTTTTGTTTGGACTCAGGTGGCGAAGCACATTGCCATGAGGAATATACGAAGGCCTTGGAAAATTAGAATTAAATATGTGTATTTTTTGTAAGTTGAGACATCACAGAAAAGGGAACTCTAAATCTAGTGTTAATAGCTATCAACATACTTCTGTTTGTTTTTCAGTCCAATTGTCCAAACGTGCTATACCTCATGTTTTAAAATAATACTTGAGCTGAGCTGATGCCAGGCTGCATCTCCTTTCTCTCAGCATTCCTAAGCAGCACGTACTCAGCCAAGGAGAGCAGGATGGGTACCTGGCTCTGCTGCCCAAAGCTTCCATCCACCAGCCCCCCAGCACTTCATGGCTGGGCCTGGGGTGAAATGGATCTGGATTTAGCATCTTCCTTGGGCACTAAGCAGGGCAACAGAAAAGCTTTGGCATGTTTTAGTGTTTTGTTTTGTTTTCCTTTTTGTTGTCTTTTAATTTCCAAACTGTCATAATTCTCTGTCAGTTAGCAATTCCCTGGGCATATTTTGAAGGTAGCTTAATAAACTTTGATGAGGGGTTGCTTGAGCCAGAACTTGAATTCTTTCATCTATATTCAGAGAAGCTGGAAGACTTGCCCTAAGTTTGTTTGAAGCCTCAGGTTCATGCAACCACCTAAGAGAAGCTCAAATTTATGCATGCAGAAGAGGTACCTCAATGCTTGAAAGAATTTCCAGGAAATTTTAATTTCTCACAGTTTGTTTGACTTTCATCATCAAACAGTCAAAAAGTTACTCAGTTTTTGACTGATTTTGGCTTGAAGCTGTCCCACAGCAGAACTGAACATTCCAGGAGAAGTCGTGATTTCAGCATATTTTGAGTTCCAGACTAAAAACAAATGTCACTTCCCTTGAAAGAAGTAAAAAACCAATTCTTATTTAATTTTGAAAGACAATTAGGAAATAAAAAATAAATGTTGAATGTAAAAGTAGATCAATGGTTTAGAAAAATACAATTCTATCTTTGCTACACTGCTTTTCTATTTAGACAAAAATGATATTTTGGTTGACAAGTAGCTCAGTTAAAACCACCCCTCTGGCTGTCTGGCTGTCTTCATGCTCTTTTCCTGTACAAAGTATGCTCAGCAGAAGGCACAGGAACAAGGTCAAAAGCATCATCTTGCTCTGTCCAGGCAGAGCCTGTATCTGGCTCCATGCTCTGAAAGATGTGCAGCTCCTGGAATCAAAGTGCTTCTTTCTTTGACACCTGTTATGAAGGATTTCTAGTCAGCACAAGACCAGCAGCTTTCCTGCCCAGGGACCTCTGAAGTGAGGTATTCCTTGCTTCTTCTCATGGGAAACAGAGGAAGATATGGCCAAGGAAACAAAAAAACCACAGGGTCACATCTCATTAAAACTGCATTTTCCATTGCAGGAACAATCAGGCTGGGAAATCACTGTTATTTGACACTGTTGGGGTCAAGAATACCACAAGACACATGAAAAGTCTTGGACTTGAGATGAATGTGGATCTATCTCTGCATGGATACACACACCCCCCTCTCCAAAGGTATCCTAAGTCATTCCAAGATATCTGCATGTAAAATTAAACCCTCTGCCACTCTGTTTGTGCCACAAAGATATTTAACCCTAATCTGTGCTAAAGATCTCAGTTCCTACTGAAGTCTAGGAGCCCAGATAGGATGAAGGATCCTCCTGTAGTCCTGCTATGGAGTGTGCATTATTCCAACTCAGTTACTGTGGCTGGAGTGCTGCAGCTCTGAGCAGAGGTCTGCTGAGCCAGCCTCCATGCTCTTGGAGTTGAAAATGTGCAAGCAGAAAACCTGGCCCACCCAGTGGCTCATTTTTGGGTGGAGGAGGGCCAGACTGCCTGCACTGGCACCATGTCCATAGGGCAGCAGGTTCCAGTGGAGCTAGGATTCCTGGGACCTTCCAAGGAGTGTAGGAAAATATCCAAATTGCAAATTTCAAAGCCATTGGGAAGCAGTGAGTCAGTGGAGGGATCTGATAAATTCTTTGTTAGAGGCTTGTTCCAGTTCTAATTAATCACATTCAATAACAATTCAATTAGTGCCATGAGTTAAAAATTACCAAGTTAACTGCACATATTGAGATGGACACATTCAGGGCTGAGACAAAAATAGTCTGGCAGAAATGAGAGGCATTGAATAAGGCAGTGATCTCCTGGGACATTTCTGGAAATTGTTCATGGCTATTTTCCATGTCCTCATTCCCCAGATGCTTCTGATACTGCTTTCCTTCTCAGACCTGGGCCCTCCATGGCAGATCTCACACACCTTTTCTCTTGCTGTGGGCACAAATGGAGACTACTGGGGTGAGTGGGTGCTGTGGTTAGAAAGCAGACTGGAACCTCTCTTAGCAACTCAGTCCTACTCTGCTAAGAGCTCTCTGTACAAACAACAAAAAGAGGAGCCCCTGGGAAGATTAATACAGACAAAACAACAAGCAAAAGGAATATAATTGAATAGGATCTGTCTCCCTGAGAGCCAATGGTCCCAGCAGTTCAGCTGCCAGTCTTCAGGCTGCTGGACACCACACTCACATCTACCAATAGAAATACAATGACCATCACCACCCCTTGGACTCCTATTAGCTATTTCTTCAGGTATTTAATCTCTTTTAGTTCTTACAGCTTTTAGATTGTGTTCACTGCTTATAGTGCATCAAATACAACAGGGTTCTGCCTTGGACTTTCTGGTTAGTAAAAAAGAAGGTCAAGTGAAAGCCATCATCCCACACTTCATAGCATTAAAAAGTTAGTGATGTAAGTATGCTGAAAGAGCAGAGAAACTTCTGTCAAGACGGAAACAAGAAATACCAGAATAAAAATACTCAGTGATTAATAAGAAAATAAAAACTAAACAATGGAAATTATCTTCTGCAAGCTAGGTCCATAATTTACCCTGCAACTTTGAGGTGAAATGCCTTTTGGTTGCTTTGTTAGTGCATCTCCATTTGGCACTTCCTCGGCAAGTCAGAATATTTACCTCTAATCTCATTTTGCATAGAAAAGTACAAATTCCAGTTGCAGAACAATATATACATTTTGGTGTAAATTATTTGGAAAAGAAATACTGAGAGCTGTTTTCCCATATGTCATCAACTGAGACACAGCTGGGGCAGTGCTGGTGGTGGGGCTAATGCACAACACGGGTTTAACTAATGAAATGGGAACTCTGAAGAGGAAGCAGTGGCAAAAATAAACCTCTAATTCAGCAGCCAGATGAGCAGTGGGAATGATTTTTTTCACAATGTCTCTGTGGCTCCCAGCACAATAGGTGCTGATGTGCTGTTGCGTGATGATTCAAAGTCCACTCCAATAACAGGAAAAGAGCTTTCTATTAATTTCTTTGAGCTTTCCACTGGTCTTACAGAGACAACTGTTTATGGTTCAAGCCACTGCTGCAGAAGCCTCTCACTAGGATGGATTACAATGGATGGGCACCAAGCAGGCTGCAGAAACAGCCCAGGATCCCAGAGTAATTCCATCACTGTCGCTAGCGGCCAGCGGCACTGCTGGCTGAAGTGCCATCACAGGCCAGAAGCTGCTGCTTCCACACATCTGCTGGGGCCCTGATTGCACCAATGGCTCTTCATGGTCCTGATCAGCCTCACCTCTGCACACAGCACTTGCTCATCAACTCAGGGATCCTATTTAGGCTCTGACTGGGCTACTGAGCTCTGGGTTGAGTTGTGCTGCAGGACTGAGGTGGTTTGCAGTTTGGTCGTGCACTTTCCTGGCAATGAATCCCACTGATGCAGACTCCAGTGCACAGACTGACTTCTGCCCTTGCTCTGGATGTGCCTTTGTGCTGTGGATCTGCCTGAATGTGACCTGTGGTTTGACTTCAAACCTCCCTCATCACCATGGATTCTCCAGTGATCTGAGTTCTCAGCTGAGCCTGGCTGCTTTCTGTGGCCTGCCTTGCTTGGGTGTTGTGGTTGGTGAGGCCCCAGTGCTGCCAGTCAGACTGTGCAAAAGTGCTGGGCACCTTGGATACAGAAGATCTCAATGCAGTAGCTGAATTTCCTAAATCAGTTGTTTTAGCTGTGGAATTGCCCAGGCAGTTTTCAGTGTGGGTAAGTGCATTAGAGATATGCCTTTACTTCAAGGGTTTCCTCTCTATCCTGACAAAACGGGATTGAGGAATGTGCTGCTCCTGTGCCCCATGCAGAGCTTGCTTTGGAGGAGGAGGAGGTGCAGCAGCCTGTTTCCAGCCACTGCCTCCTCCACACAGCCCTTAGCTGGGTGCAGTGCAGGAATTTGGCCCTTGGCAGGACCCTGCACTCACTGAAGCCAGCCTGGCACAGGGAGTAGCAGGTCTGTGACCCTTGCAGGTGTCAGCAGTAGATGAATAGGTGTGACCAAGACCCCAAAGTATGCCAAGTCTGTAAACCCTTTTTGCCAAGGACTATCTTTTCAGTGCTCATGGAGCACCTACCTTTGTGTGGTTTTGGTCATGATTCCAGGTGCTGCTGTAGGGTAAATACTTACTAGAGTAATGTCCAAGCTCTGGCTGCTTTTGTTTTGCTTTTCATAAGCTCAGATGCAAGAGAGGGCTGGAATTCAGGATTTACCAATAATAGACTCTGCTCTAAAGGGGATACTGTTGTCACTGGCAGTGTGTAAAGGTGGGTGAGGTATGTTAGCAGATAAACATGGTTACTCTTGGGAATAAATAACTAGGATTGCTTCTGTGAATGCCTTGGGAAATGTTTAACTGTTCTGTTTGTTGAAAATACTTGAATTTACATAATCAATTAGGTTGAAATGAACTCTGAGATCATCGAGTCCAACCTTTGATCAAACACCATTATGTCAACTGGACCATGGCACTGGGTGCCACATCCAGTCTTTTCTGAAACACCTCCAGGGATGGTGACTCCACCACCTCACTGGGCAGCCCATGCCAACGTTTAATCCCCATTTTTGTGAAGGAATTCCTCCTAATGTGCAACCTGAACTTCCCCTGGTGCAGCCTGAGACTGTCCTCTTGTTCTGTTGTTGGTTGCCTGTTAGAAGAGCCTGACCCTCACCTGGCTATGCCCCGAGCCTCCTTTTCTCCAGGCTAAACACCCCACAGCTCCCTTAGCCACTCCTTACAGGATCTGTGCTCCAGACCCTTCACCAGCTCCAGTTGCCCTTCTCTGGCCTTGCTCCAGCACCTCAATGTCCTTCCTGAACTGAGGGACCCAGAACTGGTCACAGGCCTCAAGGTGTGGCCTCGCCAGTGCTGAGTACTGGGGACACATTGTCCAAGTTCCTAGTTCTTGAAAGAGCTGTGGGGTTTGAAAAACTAGTTTTTGTTTCAAAATCTATTTTGTCATGTGATTTAAATGAGTTATTTCAAGGGGAAAAATTCCTTCAAATCGACCTATTGTGTTTTGAAACAAAACCAGAGCCCTTGCTGTGCAAACAATAGGGGCTACATTGCCAGCATCTCCCTTGCCTCAGCTGCAACAGACCATGCACTTTATGTTGCTCGACTGGAATCCAAACTGTCGTGTCTGAGTGTTCAGGACAAGCTGGTTAAAGTGGTGTGAGATCAGAGACAAGGCTGAGTGCTGCAGTCCTCCAGGGAAGAGGGCTGAATCCTGGGTTTCAGGGTGTCCTGCTGGCTTTGGTAGCTGGTAACATGTGTGGGTCATAGCACTCTTCAGTGTGCTCCTTCAGGCAGTGCTTGCACGGCCATGCCAGGGCATGCCAGTCTTTAATTCAGCATCCAACAGATTAATACCTAAATCTGTCATATGTGACTGAGGTGCTTTGTGAGTGAGCCCATTTTTCGTGAGCTGCTGCTTTATCTCTCTCTCCCTTTTCTGATGTTCTTCTGTTTCATCTTCCTCTGACTTCTGGTTTATTTTTCCCTCTGGCCAGCCTGCCTAATCCTTATTTTTTGCTTGAAAGTCTTTTACTGTCAGAAAGCTGAAATTGTGGAGCATATGGGTACTTAATGCAGGCCACCTGCATGCATCCAGGGACTCTACACAGTCCATGAGTTGTGTGCTTGACAACCTCAGTGTAAAAATGATCTGTAACCACAAACTGCAGATACAAGTCAGGCTGCTGCCAAGACATGGTGGGAGCCCTAAACTGTTATGTGATTCCTTTCTGTCCTGTAAATGTTGTTTATTTGCATAAATTCAGAGAAGCCTCCTGGATTGCCTCAAAGCTGCAGCTGTTTCACTGAATTAATCTCAACTACCTCAACTACCTGTTTCGTGCTGCAATTTTGCCAGCACCCACTGCAGGCATAGCTGCAGGGCACAGCAATTTGTTTCCGTATGTTCTTCACACAGCACATGTGGTAGCTCCCAATGGTGCAAAATCTTGCTAGTGGGACAGATTCAAAAATTTTAGACCTATTTATTAAGCACTTGGATTTTGGTTTTACAGTAATTTTGTACACAATTTATGCTGTGGAGCTTAAACCTGCAAATACAATGCAAGCAGCAGATAGTCATAATTATGGTGTTAATTAGTGGTGTTTTGTAAGTGGTCTCCTGGAAAGATGTCCTGTGTAGGCTGTTATGCAAGCCATTTCTCCTTTATTAATTGTTGCTAATTAGGTTTTCACTGTGAATGATCCATTAACTAGCTTAGATTGGCAGAGCTGAACAAGAAAAATCTATTGCATTTGCTCAGAGAGTAAGTAGAAAATAACATAATTCTTGGCTGGGTCTCTCACTGCTTCTTGCTCTCCTCAGATGTGTTCCTTATCACTGTATATTGGCTTTCAGGCCCTGTGGGCTGCACAGCTTGTAAAAGGACCATGCAGGTGATATAATCTATTCCCTGTCTTTAGTGCAAGGGATTCAAGGTCTAAATTTTTGATTCAAAGTAAAAAGCAACCCATTTTTGCTATACATAAAAGCATATTATAATGATGGCCAAAATGTGATTTGAATGCTTTAACCAGTGACAATGGCATCAATCATCCCCTTGGAAGGTGGAGTTGCTTTCAAATGAATCTGGATACAAACTTTCCTCGAGATCCTCATGAAGGAGCTGCTGCAGGTTTCTCTCATAACAAGTACTTATTTTATGGAGCTTGGATACAATTATTTACCCAGAAAAGCAGTGGCACTAGTGGGTAAAGTCTTTAATTGAAGACTGATATCTGTATAAACATGTATGAGAGACAAGCATAATCTGACTGGGTTTCAACATCCTAATAGTATTCTAAAATAGCTACTGAGTAAAACAGACTCTATAAACAAATATGACCATATTTTTAGATAATCCCTATCTTTGTGTACTGAACAGTTTACATAATTAAGAGGGAACCCAAAGGCAGTAAGGATTTATGAAGGTGCTTGTTTGCAAAGCAAGAATGTACTACATATTGTCCTCAAATCTAAGGCTCAGAGAACAAATGGGTCTTTGAAAATATGTCATGGTAAAAGACCATGAGTAAAAGATCAGGGTTTTAACCAAGCCACTACAAACAAGAGGTGAAAAGAAAAGTCTGCAGTTCAGTTGAGCAACAGAACTGGGGAAAGAGCAGCCAGGCTGAGACTGTTGAGGACTGTCAGCACTGTCACAGTAGCACACGATGGACAGCCCAGGGACTGGAAAACACCTGCAGGAGCAGCCCCCTCCCTGCCAGCATGTGCTGATGCTCCACAGGAAGGACTCTCTTGAAACCTCTGCAGGGAGCACAGGGCAAATGGGCAGTGTGAAGAATGTTTGGGAGAGCATGAGCAGAATTCCAGTGCTGTGCTGCTCTGGGGAGGAATTAAAGACCCTCCCAGGTCACCTGGAACAGCTCTGGCTCTGTACCACTCCTTGATTCAGATGTATTTCTGCAAGAAGAGTAGGAAACTCGGTTTTTGCAAATACCTGCTGCCATGATGCCCGTGGTTTTCCTCCTTTATCTGCTATATTTTATTCCCTTTCATTAAACTTATGTAGTTTGCTCTTTTCTTGTTATTCTGTCTTAATTACCCAGTTAAACCCTCCAACCTGTTTAACTAAAGGCCAAAGAGAACAGAGCTTAGGGACTGGTCAAAAATTGTCAAAATTCTTATAGATTCAAGAGGTGTGTCATGTGTAAATATACAACTGCTTCTCCATTGGGGTGTGACTCATGGCCACAGGGCAGGTGCTCCCCAACAAGGGTGTAGGCAGAGGGCATCCAAACTTCTCCTTTGTCCTCCAGTCTGCACAGAGAGCTGGACAAAAGCTCTGTGGGCTGATTCTTTATCTGGAAATCTGGAGGAATCATTGTGTGTATTTCAAATGGCTTTTAGGTGAACCTGCTTGGGATGACACATTCCAGATGAGAAAACACTGGGAAAGCTGATTATGAGCAGTGCTCTTCCACAGCGATGCAGAGAAAGCTGTTCTCAGCTAAGATAAAGAATCTTTCATTTGTGCAGGTGATTCCAAAAGCAGGAAGGACTAAGGATGTGGAGAGTCACTTTCCACCCAGCTGTCAGGATCAGATTGACAGTGATCAGTCTCCTCCACACCATCTCCTATCTGTGTCTATTTGGTGTATAAAAATAAACTTCCAGGGTGACCTCAGGGACTGTAACTCTGAGTAATGGGGCAATAGGTGCACAATCAGACTGTTGCAAGATGTGTGGTGCATATGTGCCAAGCCTATTTTGGCCTCTGGATCAGAAATATATGGTCTGTTATTGCAAGTGTTGTTCATTGAATATAGATGTTCTAGCCTAGCCCCAAAGATTACAGTTTGCTGGAGGACACTGGTTTGGAAGAGATTAGATTAACTACAGAGTGATTTTTAAAGGATGTTTTTCCTCTAAGTATGATGAGGGTGTAGCAGTCATTGATAACCATTTTAATATAACTAGAGTCCGAGAAAGAACTTGGTGGATAAAAGCCATTTAAGATAAAGGTTTCAGTGAGATTTGCTTTCAAATACCTTCAAATGTATAATATTTCACAGAATCACTTTCTGAGCAGCTGTTCCAGCTGGATGGTGAGCCCCAGACAGCTGCTTTCATACCCTTCCTGCACAGCAGCACATACTGCAGCCAAACCAGGGCTGCACTTGTGCAACTCGTGCATTGCATCTTGCATGTCTGTGCCCTACACTGCAGCTCGTGTTAGCAAGAGAATACACTACACTGCTCTGGCCAGAAGATGGCAATGAGAAATGAGGTTTTACACTTTATTTTTTTTTTTTTAATCAAGTATTGTACTGTGGTGCTTCAAGCTGATCATGGTTTATATGTCAAAACCTTCCAGGTAGATTTTATTTTTGGAGTAATTAAAAAAAACCCAGCAGAGTGGAGTTGGCAGAGGCAAACTCACAATGGTAGAAGAGGAAATTTCTCTCCTCCTTTAGTATTTCCATGATTGATTGCAAAGCTGTGTACCCAAAAGTAGATGGGTTTTACTACTGGGGAGTAACTTAGAACTGAGCAGTTCTTCTGACCTGAGTGAATGATCAGTTCTTTCAAACTTCCCCCTCAAACAGAAACAGAGAGAAAGAAGTGTTTGTAATCTTTACACGGTCTCCTTTGCTGATCCCTAGAAAGTGAGATGTGTTTCCAGGAGGAAAATGGACAGCAGGAGAACACTGAAGGGATCAGACTAGAAGACAGGTAAAAGCATTGAGGGGCCAAGGTCAGAAGTTAGTATAAGAGCCAGGCTGCGTGCCTGCCTTATTGCCTAATCCATATTGCTTCCCTCAGATGATCTGTTGAGACAGCAGCTCACACCTCACCATTTCACAGTCCTGCTGAGGCTGTTTTACCTACACAAACTGACTCTAGCTCCTGCACCTGCCCTTCTGCATCTCTTTTTTGGGGTAGGGCAGCATTTGAGGCTCTCCCTGTAGCATAAGAGAGCAGGTTTGTGGTGTGTGTTGTGCACCATGATGGCAATTTATGTGCCCATGATTAATTTTAGCTTCCTCGTTTGCTCTCAGTTCAATAGTTACAATGAAGACTCTCCAGTGTCCTCTGCTGTTCTTTAACAACTCAGCCAGTCCCAGTGCCAACAAGGAAGCAGCTAATCAAAGATCAGACCCAGGATACACAATTAATGCACACATCTCCTCAGGTGCCCCATGCCCACTCTGTTTGCCTTTCCTTGGTTTTGCATTAACCTGGCACTGCCATCCTCCTCCCGTGTGGGCTGATGGTCCCAACTCCATCATTTTATGGGACTGGAAGTACCTGAGTGCACCATTTTCTCTGCTTGCTCTCATTTGTCAGGGCTGAGAATCAGCTTTCTTTAGGGACAGTTTGCAGAGGCTTTGTCCCCAGTGGGAAAACTTTGGTTAAATAGTCCAAATTGGTTGGTTTGTTTCATGGGACACACTCTGACACCCTAATTCATGCTTGGGGAGCGCTGACTGCAGTGGTGCATGGCAGGATGCAACATGAATAAGTTCATTCTCCCATGTCACTGCAGGCTGAATTCTGATCTTTTGGAATTACTGTGTCCCTCAGACTGTGTCCCTCAGATTGCTCAGTGCTGTGGATTTAGAATCATCGTGGAGCCAAGGCAATCATTGTTTGTGGTGAAGGCTCAGCCAGCAGGATGATGGATGCAAGGCAGAGGCTGCCTATTTGCTGTGATACCTGGGCTCTGTGTCAGAGGCAAGGATGACCATTCATCTTCTCCTGCCTGGTTCCCAGGCACCACAGCCTCGGTGGTGGGAGTGGGGATAACAGCTGGATGTGAAGGGACAGTCAGGAGCTGGGTGTTTTAGGGGGTGCATTCCCAACTGCCCTTCTGTGCAGACCAGGACTGACCCTGATCTCTGACCTTGGCACGTTTGAGCTGCAGGCTGTGTGGTGCTGGGCTCCTACTTTCCTACCTTATGTAAGACTGCAGTGTAGGGGCCAGTCTGACCAGGGAATTTCTCTGCTAAGAAAAAGTGAGCAAAACAGAGACAAGTGTAAAGTGCTGCAAACATAGGTTCATTGATAGAAAAATACCACAGAAAGGTAAAATAGTATCATTTTTGTCTTCTCATTTTCCCATTTTTTCCACTGTTTTTATCTGTTTCTCTCTAGTTTCTGCTTCTTTACTGTTTATATGCCTCATCCCAGCCTTTCACATGCAAATGAATTTTGGTAGGAGGTGTGGAGGCTCCACTGGATTGACACAAGTCCCAGTCCAGTAGGGCACTTGCTGAGAAGTCTGCTTAAAGCTGAGTCTGCAGAAGTGAGTCTCAGCGAGACAGAACATGCACAGAAAACCACCATGGGTGGATGATTTCTCCCATTTTTTTCCTGACAGAAGAGAGGTGCCAAGCAATCAAAACCCGTTTATACCATGACAAGTAATAAATCAAGGCTCTGATATTTTAAGCAATGGGTTGTGTAACATTCATGAAGGAAGAACAGGAGTTCTGCCAGCCATGCTGGTTATTCATCATCCTCTCCATCAGTTTAGCCAGTCTCAGGTATTCAGGTTGTTCCTCCCCTCTTTTTATTTCTTAGTAAGCATTACTTTATTTTCTAGGGAGCACAGAAATAAGAATGGAGAATGAACATAATGATGACAAATGGTTGCTTTGGCCTTCTCTGGGAAGGCTGAGATAACCTTGGTGTTGTCTTTGTGTGCTCCTTCTGCCTTGCCATCTGAGTTCACTGAGGTGGCCCTAGGCTGGCAGAGCTCCAGGCTGGCGTGTGTCTGACATTGTTCAGTGGGAACACTCTGTGCAGACCCAGGCATGCTCCTCTTCTTGGCATCAGAGGAAAGGAAACAAAAGGCCTTGGTTCCAAGTTTGTTGGCTTTATCAGCACACATGGCTGCCTCCTCTGACTTCCAAAAGCTGTTTCAACCCCAAGACCAGACCATTGGTACTATCTGGCAAATCCCTCTTCACTTGCCAGCCATAGACAATTGGCTTCCTTGGAGCTCATGAGTAATGCTTCCCTGCTGCATGAGCCTGGAGAAACAGCTGAACGTCCATAAATCACAAATTATTGTCTTTGTTCACCCCCTTGCTCAGCTTAAGCAGAGTTTTTGTGCAAAACTGGTTCTTCCAGGGCCTTTGTCTGTGGGCAGCTTGATCTTCCAGATGAGAGAAGATGTAATAGATACTACTTATTTTGAGAAGGCTTCCATTTCAGGCAAAAAATATATCCCAAATATGTTCTACTTCAAAGCCTTTGACACAAAAATTCTCAATTATCCTTGTCGGGTGGGTTGTTTTGGTTTTTTTTCCAAAAGAAAACAAAGGTTATAATGTCAGTGCTCAACATGACAGAATCACCTAATTTCAGCTTAGCTTTAGGGAGAATCAGTCAATCTGTAATGGTAAAAATTGTTGTTACCAGATTTCTCAGGTTGCTACGAGGGATGAATTACAGTGGAATTGCAGGATAATGCAGTCTGAGGAGGGGCTTGCATCCATGCTTAGCTAGTGCCTGCTAGAAACAGTGTGAGAGGAGAGGCTTCCAACTGTACAGGCTTTTCCCAATGTTGAGCCTGTTGGTTGGGTGACCAGCTGGGAGGTATTGAGTTGGCTGTAAGGATCTGGTGCCTCTGATCTGTGTTAATGGGGGATAGCAAGAGACAAACTATTATTCCACTCACATTAAACATTAAACATGAAAGAGTTGTGTTAAAATGCCCTAGGAGAAAAGAATTACTTGTGTCTTTTTGATCAGTGGGTCTAGATTCTAGACCCACTAGATTTGACACTGGCATGTGTCTGACTTGGTGCACCCAGCTATATTTCTGAACAACCCTAGGAGTTAAATTATCCTTTCAAAAGGGGATGAACACACAGCTGGGGTTAATGCAGAAACATAACAAATGGCTGTGCTCTGAGATGCCTGGGGAATAGCTGCAACTTCTGCATTCTGCTCCCAAATGCATTTGGACAAAGGTAGAAAGTGTGAGTATAAAAGCAAAAATCCATAGTCCTATTTTATAGGGGAAAAAGGAAAGTGGTGGATCATACTCCAGCTAATGTTGGCTAGTCTCAGGCTGATGAGTGCTGATGGATCTTTTCCTGCAGGTAGACTGTACATGAAGAGATGGTTGATCAGATGTGTATTTAGAATCACTGAAATATTGAAAGTCTGAAGGTAGAAAGAGACATTCAGAGGTTTTCTGATCCAACTTTCAGCTCAAAGAGGTAACATCGTAGTTGAATTAGGTTGCCCAGAGCCTTGTCCAGCCACCTGCTGACTGTGTCCAAGGATGCACATCAACTACCTAAATCCTTGCTTTTATTATGAGGAATTTTATCTAGAAATGTTTGTATCCTTAATTGTCTCTGCTTAGCATAAAGAGAATGGAAAGACAAGGGCCAGCATAAATATCTCTGGGGGTTTCCTAAAAGGGACTTGAAACCTCTCAGGAAAGAAAAGATCAATAAGCAAATGCTGATGCTTAGGAGATAGGCTTCAGGGCAAATAAGAATCAAAGGGAAAGATGTCCCTCCTTTGCAGCTAAACAAAAAAAGCTTAAGAAACCAAAAAAACTAGAGTGAAATAATCGAATGCCTTTCACCATTCAGTGCTGTTTCTCCTCCATGAGCATTACTTAGCTCCTTGCTTCTCTGTCTCTTGGTTTCCTGTTGCCTTAGAGTCAGAGAAGAGAGGTCTTAGGGAAGCACTTGAATTCCATTCTCCACCTTAGGGCCTGCCAGGGAAGGCAATGGGCTTCCAGCTGCCCTGGACAAGCCTGGTTTGCCGACCTCATGGGCTAGTGGCCAGTACATTTTCTTTGTTTGTTGTAGCCTCCGTTGGGATGCAAAGAGAGTGCCAGCCTGGATTTCATTAATTCCATCATCAGTAGGTCTGAATTCATTGCCACTAATACAATGCCTTTTTTCTATGTGCTGTGCCAGGGGTATTTTTTTTGACACCATGTGTGACCTCCTGTTATTTCTCAACAAATGTTGGCAGGCAAAGCACAGCTGGCAGAGCAAAGCAGCACAGTGTGTCACAAACTGCTGAGTGCATCCATGCTGAAATGAACAGCCAATTCCAGAGTGCACTGAAAATTAAATCAATAAGAAAGAAGAACATGCCACTATTGCTCCCCTTTAGTCCGGCTTTGACTGCTGCTTCCCATTGCCCATATTACTCTTCTGACTTGGACTCAAACAACAGCCAGAAAAAGGTTATCACAGAGTTTCAAAGTTATGTTTTTGCATCTGTTCTATCCTTCTAAAATTTCCCCAGACTTCTGTAAAACAGGTATTTCTAAACTATTCACAAGCAATTTAGCAATGAATTCCTTCCTCTGAGCTGATGCTCAGACTCTGCTTTTTGATTTTACAGGAGGCTTGACCTGTTCAAATAATACATTACAAATAATAATTATAGTAAATATTCATTGTTTCCAGCAGTGGATAACCCACTTTCTCATCTTCCTTTCTTCTTTGGGGTTCTGTGCCTCTCCTCTGTTGCTGTTTGTTGGAAGAGAAGAGCAGGGTGAAGTGCTGCAGTCAGTCAGGCAGCCTGAGCTTTGCTGGTGACAGAAGTAGCTGCAATGGCTTAAACAGCTCAGGTGCAGAGCAGAGGACTGGGTGGTATTGTAGAACATGGTGCTGGGGATACTGGGTTTGCTCTGCTATTAATAAATCACTTAAATGTCTAGGGAGCAGCTGTGCCATCCTAGGAACTTGTCCTGCCCCAGCCATCCTGCAGCCAGCCCCAGGTGCTCTGTTCGCCTCTCTGCTCATTGCCCCCCTCTGCTCAAGCCACAAAGGAGGGCTCAGACCCTGCTGTCAGCCCAGGGCTCAGGCTGCTGGGACTCACACAACCCTAAAGCCCTTCAGCTCAGGCTGGTTCATGGATTCAGCCCTGTCCCTTGGGGTTGGTAACACACAGACACATTTGGGCTCCTGTTTTATAACAGGATTTCATCAGGCAGCTGTCATGGTCCATTTAATTTGACCTGTCTTAGGATGTCCATGGCAGAAGGCAAGTGTTCATGGGGCAGGTTTCTGCTGGGACACCCTCTGCACTCTGTCAGAGCCATGTGTATAATTTTGTGTGCTCAGTACAGCACACTGGCCTGGAGAGTAGAGGGGCATGTTCCCTGCCAACAGACCTCTCGAGATGGCAAGGCAAAAAGAAATAGCTTCAATACAACTATCCTGCAAGCCCGGTTCTTCAGTGGATTGTCATTTTTTTGGCACTGAGGAGAGCATTTGAAGCTGATGAGAAAATGCAATAGACTGATTTACTTGGATGCTTTCAATGTTTCTTTGACTTTAGCCAGGGGAGCTCGTAAGGGGGGTAGAGAAAACCATAATATAATGCTGCACAAGGCTCGTTTGTATGCACTGGGGCTTGCAGACACTCACTGAACTTGTACCTGCCTGTGGGCCAAGTGGAAAAGGAGGGCAGGCACAGGGAATTTTTGCTCTAGCTCAGATTAACAACCACTGTCATCAGCCCCAGGTGAGGCCACACAGCTTGGAAAAGTTGAGAAAAGTGGGTGTAGCTTATACCTGCTCTCCCTGCAGTTACATAGTCCTGCAGAATTTCCAATTGTTGTTGGCCCTCTGGCTCACCCTCGTCTATGGAGCTGGGCCCCTCCAGTGGCACTGGTCACTTGAAGTGTCCTGAGAGCAGGAGGATAATCCTGAAGTCTAAAAGGACAGAAATAAACCCATTTCTCATCTTTTAGTGAGCAAATCTTGCTCTTCTCTCTGCTAAAGAGCCCATTCCAAAGCAAAGCAAAAGCTAAGCAGAGACCCTAAGTTAGGAGCTCCAGGGCAGTGATATGTTGTCAACAGGAGCATCCCATGCTTTTCCAGTAGAAGCATCTCATTCCTACTCTATTTTCTCAAATTGACTGGTCCCTTGTCTCCTTGATGTCCCTTTAAAGACTGCAGAAGGGCTCTGTAAGCCACTTGGGTGACACTAATTGCTCCTCTGGCTGAAGTGTTTTGATGGCAGAGGATGGGACAGGCAGAAATGAGGAAACAAGCAGTGGTATTGGTGGCTCTTAAAAATGAGGAAGTGTGACCCATCCTTGTGGCCCCAGGGCTGGCACCAAACCTTGTACAACAGAAAGCCAAAGAGAGGGAGCTGCAGTGGGAGTGCACAGGAGGATGGTGACAGTAATTCAGTTCCTGGTGGCTGCTGCTGAAGCTGGCCATGAGCCCATGTGTTTGCAGTTTTCTCATAGAAAAATCCAAGTCCTGGAAGACTTTCAATCTGCAGTTCATTGGGGGAACTCGTGTCCGTGTTGTGATGGGGAGCCCAGTGCTGCATCTCTGGAGTAGTGACACACAGCATGGCTGTTTTTGTGGCAGCTCCTGGACCTTTGTTACAGCACAGAAACCTGGATCAGCCCTTGGATAAGGGCTGACTGGTCTCGTGTTCCATCATGCTGATGCCTGTAATTATACCCAGTCCTATCTGATTAAATGAGACCAGAATTTACTGGCTACTCCTTTTCTCTGCTGCCCGTGTCATTAATATCCAGGGGCTCAAACTCAAGAGCACCTGCTTTTGCAGCCCTTTCATGTTTCTGGTCACATCTTCTGGAAAACTAGTCCAAAGGCTGGATGTTGGCAACTTCTCCCTTCTGGGATGATACGGTAAAAATGTCTGGAAGTGCTTCAGATTTTTGGAGTTGTGGTACTGCTAGTCTTCCCTCTATGAATTCTGGATTAAATTAGGAAATTTTAGGTAATGTCTGCCCGTATTCACAGCTCAGTTATTTATTTGGGTGTAGCTCAGTAGTCTGAATAGCCTGTGATTTACTGCCACCAGTGAAATGAAACAGAATCACTTTCTCTGATTTATATCCTCTATTGTAGTTAAATATTTACACAGTATCAAGATCTTAGTAATTGAATGGCTTACAGATAGGCAGCAAATGTTTATATACTTCTGAAATGGCCACAGGGCCATTGAGGTAATGATATTTCATTCTGATAGAAAGTATTTTACCAAGAAGGAACTTAAAGCTCTCTCGGCTCCATTTTGTTCTCAGGGGTCGGAATAAGTCATGCTGATTTCAGTGGGTTACTGCAATTCTTACAGACTGTAAAAATGACACAGTTCAGAAAAACATTTTTGTTGAAATGAAGTAGTTGTAGTGGAGGAACACAGTATCTTTCATCCAGCAGTGTTGTTGATTTCTTCAGGTAAGAAGGCAAGAAAAATTGCCAGGCTAATATCACTCTCTGAAGGAAACTGAAGCTGGCAGGCTTGAACAATACCTACCAGTATTAAATCAGTGTTTCTCCATTCACTTGCAGAAAGGTATCACTAAATATTTCATGACCCACAGGTAAACAAAATTAGCCCTGTTTCCTGAAGCAAGAAGGGATCCTGTCATTCCTACTTGCTCTCTTTGACTGTATCTCCAAGTGAGGGGACTGGAATTCAAAGCAGGTGCAGCAGTTAGAACTGAGTGTGAATATTGCTGATCTTGGCTTTACAGTAATATGCAGAGCTTGGGAATGAACTGACCTACATTGCACTGTTGGTGAATATTTTGTCTAGACCAGGACAAGAATTTGTATTTCTTAGAATGAGGAGTTGCTTGTGTCTTGGAACTGCGTGGTTTTATAACAAAAATAGAGGTCAACTTTTCTTAAAACCAGAGTCTGCATTGTGGCTTTCCATCAGCATAGATTTTCCTTTTTTTCATCATTGTTTGGCATTGTCAGATAATTTTGAGCTCCTGGATTTCAAATTGGACTAGATGAGCAACAAGTAGGAGAGTAGCAGAAAGGTAGTTCTTACTATATTCTGTCTCTTGATTTCTGAAGATCATTTCAGCATCTGTCTTTCACATAATTCCAGAGTGGATGTTGGAGAAAATCCAGAAACAATATATGTATATTTTAGGTCCTACTTATAAGTGTAACTTGAAAAAACCTTTTAGAATGAGGGAGGCTGCTCGGATCCATGTCTGGGGGAAGGAGAACAGAATTTACTACAGAGTAATTAACATTTTTGATAATTTCCCATATAATGGACACCATATTCCTGCCTGCATAGTCTAAATAATCCTATGACATAGAGTGGTGATTATTTTAATAGTATAGTAACAAACATTTCTGTAGCATCAAGCTTTGTACCTGGGGCTTGATACTCAATCAAACATGCAATGCTTTGGAGGTTACAAAGGATGCTCTACTCAAAGGTCACAGGGATTTCTTGGTTTCTCTGTCCCATCCGGGAGACAGCTGATAACCTCCTCATTCTGTATCTGGGATAAACTGCAGTTCGTAACACTGGTAAGGGGAGCTTTCCAGTTGACACTTCCTCTAAGTGCAGTGGTATGGAGTAGGATACTCTGAAATGGCCCCTGCCTGTTACCCAGCTGCTTCACAGCCTGGCAGAGGAGCCCAGCACTGTTTGTACCTGTAAAGCATCACTTAAGTTTACCGTGAGCGTGGTATTTCTCCCAGGTTCCTTGCCCCCAGTCATGTTGTCAGGTAAAGATTACCTCGAGATCAAGGCAAGCTCATTTTTCTAAACAATGCCATCACGTCTGGCAGCGTCCTTCGAGCTGCTGGTAACGGGACAGGGCTGTCCCAGCTGTCGCACCACGTTTGGGTGGGATATCGCAGGTGTCTCTGGTGCAGACCCTGGCTCGCCCGATGGTCTCGCACCCCGTGTCCGCAGCACGCTGCGGAGCCGAGCGCGGCGGCCGTTTCAGCACCTCGGCCAGGGCCGGCGGCCGCGGCTGCGGGCGGGTGGTGCCGGGAGCCGGCCGGGGCTCGGGGGGCACTCAGACCCCCCCAGATGGGCACTGAAACCCCCCTGGTGTGACAGCCTGGGCCCACAGCGGGAATCAGCATCGCTCCACACCTCTGGGTGTAACTGCGCTGCTGCGGCTGTGCGGCTGCTGCTTTCTACACAGCTGGGCTGGCGTGGCACATCTGGGACACCGAGAGCACATCTGGGACACTGACAGCACTCAGTGTCTCTCTGATGGGCTGTTAGGCTCCATCCTGCACAGCTGGAAGCTGGCACGCCTGGCCTGCATTCCAGCTCGTTAACTGCATTGTTTGTGCCCTTGAAAGCATCACATAGCTCCTAGCTGCTGACCCTCTGTTCTGTGATCACCAACAGGGAATAATGTCCTGGTGGAAGATGTTCTACACGCAAACACGGTTTAGTAAATGAATATTCAGAGTGGTCTTTGACTAGTAACAGCTTTGGAGGCAGCAGTTGTTGGGAGTTTCAGCTAACCATACCAGTACTACTGCCACACTTTGAGTGGGATTTTTAAAAATACATTAAGGAAAACGGGGACCTCAGACCTCCCAGCTCTTCATGCTCATACTGATTTTTATAATCTGTTCCTTGTGAACTATTATTATACTGATTTCCTTGGGCTGCACTGTGTTTAAGTATTCAGCCTTGAAATAACTCAGTGATGCACAACTAATGAAGCAGAGGAATGACTGGAGAGATGGCATTTTAGGTGAATCACAGCTCATTCCACAAATTATTTATAGACTGCTCTCTCTTTATGACAGGATGTCAGCTACCCGGCAACAGGCCAGAGTGTTTATGAATCATCCCATAGACTTACTATGGCTTCTAGATGAGGGCAAAAGAGATTAAAGAAGGCTCACTTTGTATCTTTTCATAAGCAATAAGCCCTCTCCATTCCAATGAAAAATCTCTCTTGTCCCAGCTGGTGCATGGTTACCAATAAACCTCCCCATGATCAGAAGGGAAAGTTAATAACTAACACAGCTTTTCTTTGTTGTCAAGTAGAGCTGAGTAGAGGTTTGAATTCTTTAATCAGGCTTTTCTCTCTCATCTCCAGTCTCTTTATGTGACACCTCAGTGCCATTTCACAATTCATCATTGCAGAATCCAAATCAGGAGTACTCAGAGTACTATAATGAATTGGGTTGCCCAGATCAGAATGTTCAGCTGCCGAGGAAGGTATAAGTCTATTAAGTGAGAGTGCCAGATGCTGCAAAAACAATGGACCAAAAGCACAATATTTCCCTCTGTCCTTGCTGTTTGGTTTCATGGCATCCTTTTCTGAGTCAAAGCAATAACAGATCATTGCAAAGCGCTGTGCAAGCCCAGGCTGAAATGGGCACACCTGTGGCTGTCAATATATTTAGGTCTGGTATCATAAAAACAGGGCATGTCCTTGTGTGGAAACTTATGATTGCAGGAAATAAAGGTCCCTTTCAGTCCTCTGGGGAGATGTGTAGGTGCCAGGTGGATGCTGTGCCATGTAAGCAACAGCTGTGTGGTTTAATGGGTGCTGAAGTGGGCAGAAAGAATTGCATCAATTGGATGTTAAGTTTTATTAGACGTAACTTAGTGACACTGGTGAAATTGACAATTACATACAATCATGGCCTTTTAAAATCACAAAAATCATGAACATCAACATATTAAGTGTTAAATTAACTTCCATTTCTGTTAGTGTACCTTTCTAGAAACACAGATTATTTGAAGCTATGCAGCTGCATGTTACATTCACATAATAAAGCAAACAAACTTCAAATAAAAAAATAAAACAAATTATGTTAATACGAGATGAATATTTACAGACAAGGAAGTTCACAGCTGCTTAAAGAACCACCCAGGGCCCCATGGCTATTCAAGTCATAGTTCCCCATCCTGGAGTTTTATGGGCCTGGTACTGATCCTTGGCAAGAGGGAACTTCTCAGAGTTTGCAGCAGCAAGAGTTGTGTTTTCTTGTTAAATAGCTATGAACTGGTGCAGGGATGGACTCCGTAGAATCCAAAGCACAGAAATTAAGTTTAATACCAGAGGCAGTATCAGAATCCAGAACTTTTGCCTCCTGGCCCTCTTTTCCAGCTGCCTGTTTTTTTGAACTTAGACATACAGCACCAAGCTGAAACTTGTTTCTGCTATCTCCTGGCTACCTAGTTATGATGGCTGTGTGAAGAACTGGATTTTGTTTCCACTTTTTGCTTTCATTGCCATTGATCTGTAGCTATCTCTGGGGCTATCTCTGTGTCACGGGCTTCCCTGGGCTTTACCTCACACATTCCATGAGCAGCAGAGGGGCTTTGACTCTGTTTCACCCACAGGGAGTGGATACAAAAGGACAAACAGGGAGGACCAGGCACAAACCAAGACTGAATGCCCATTTCAGAGCTCCATCAAAGCTTTGTTCAGCCAAGACCTTCTTCCCCCACATCTTTACAGGCCAAAGAACTGCACCACATTAATGCAGCTTCACTGCTTCCAGGCCCAAGGAAATCATGGGAACAGAGCAGGTTAAATCAACACATCCACCCTGCACCAGCCCAATCAGTAACTGTCCTCACATCCCACCCCATGACAGTAATCTGCCACGAGATGCCTTCAGCCTCTTACTCATTTTCCACACCTATTATACCCATAGGAAGGCAGGATTTTCAGAGGAATCAGGCAGTTTGGAGTGAGGTTTGCTGAGCAGTGTGTTTCTTTTGGCAGTAGGAGCAATAGTTATCTAAAGGAATGGTTTGGTCACTGGGCTGACCTGCTTTCTGTGGGTTGGTGTTAGATACAGCTTGTTTCTATTATTCTTCACATAACTCAGTAAATACTGCTTCAGATGATGGTATCAGGGTAAAACAAATCCCTCTTATTTATTTGTTGAAATGCTTGGGTGATTTTCCTGTTTCCTTTCCAGTGTGCTCCCTCTGCATTATTACCACAGAAACCTTTGCTCAAGCAGTTGCCTACACCAGAATTTTAAGTTTGCATGTGCAGGTCAGGAGTACCCATCAGCTGACAGGAGCAGCACCATGGGATCCTCTACCCAAATGAACTCTGGCAAAGTCAGGCTCTGAAAAATCCTTCCAACAGGACTCAGCTCCTCCATGCAGAGTAAAATTCAGGAACCCACAGGAAAAGAAGATTCCTTCAGGTAATTTATTCCCTCACATTCATAATTTATTTTCTATGAGACAAGGAGAGAGTCACCCCTGTACAAAAGGCTGGCAAAGGCTCAAGCATCAGTTTGTTCCTACTGAAACCCTGCTTCAGGATTGTACCAAAGATCTGACAATTTTGTTCTGGCTCTCTGAAGAAGTTCTCACACACAGTGATATAAAAATGTGGAAAGAAAATGTCAGGCAAATGTAAAGCTTTTCTCTCTTCAGAGAAAGAAAATTGTGATTTAAGATTTGTTGGTTGGACAAAAGAACTTATTAGTGCTGCTGACTCCACAGCATTGATATTCACATATACTAGCATTCTACAGTGTTAGAAAACATAGATGTTTCTCTACTTTTGTTTTACAGCTGCTTTGAGAGATGTGGCAGCTACAGCTGTGTTGGGTGCGGTCCTCTGACCACACTGTCTATTTCCAGCTTGCTGCTCATCCCCCACATCACCCACACCAGGATTTCTCATCACACACTCAGGTTAAGTTCAGGCATTTTCAACACTACCACACACACCCCAATAAAAACTCAATGCTCTCTTATATAGTGGGGCAAGGGGAAAATAATAGAAAAGAAATGCATTGAGAAAAAATATAAGTTGTTTGTAGGAAAGGATTTTTCTTCTGCTTTCACTGAGAAGAAGAAAAGTGCTACAAAACAGTGGTCTTGTCTGACCAGTCTTCATTAATTGGCCTCAATTTTATGGACTACAACAAGCCCCCCAAACAAATATTTGTATTTATTCCATGAGCATTGTTTGGTTTGGGTTTGTTGGGTTTTACTGAGGTTTTTTTGTGGTTTACTTTTGCAGTGGTTGTTGTGTGGGTTTGTGGTTGATTTTTTTTTTTAGTTTGGTTGGCTTTTTAATCCAGTGAAATCATGCCTACAACCAATGCTTTCAAACTGCCTATTCTGGAAATCTGCCACAGTTACTCTCAAGTAACTATCCAGAAATACCGTTTGTATATTTAGAAGTCCTTTGGGAAATCATTACTGCTCCTGATGGAGTTTCTCAAATACTGCAATTCTAAGGCACAACAGGCTATTAGGAGATATTTTTATCCTCTAAAAAAATAGAGGAATATCCAGTTTTGTATAGGAAAAGAAGCCACTGAAGAAAATCCTTGATTTTGGTTATTTTTACTTAAGTCCTTCCTCAATGTCACTGGCACCATTCTGAAAGCAAGAATAACCAAGTCAATCTGTTTTGGATACTTAGGCATCAAACCACTGTAGAACAGAAGACAAAGGTAACAAAAACAGTACTGGTGAGCTTCCTTCATGTCCATTGACTCCATATCATGTCATATCACTGATATCATTAGTAGCTTTACTAAATGTCAGGTCCTGTGCAGGGCTAGAGTATCTTCTCTCAGGAGTTTTAAAGCATTCTCAAAGTAGTGCTGGTCTTACCCCCAGCCCATCACAGTATGGCAGAAACACAGAGAGGCAGGAGGTGGCACTGAAGGCTGTGGTTCCCAAAGACCCACTCCACCCACTAAGTGACACTGCCTCCCCAAATGTAAACTCCCTTTACTGACAGACAAAACACCTTTAAAACATATCAGCAAACACATCAGTCTCTTAATCACACCTTAGGAAGGTCCCCTGTGCTTTCTGAATCACTTGTAACTAAGTAGCCTCCAGGCATTAGAAGCAAACCCTGTCTTTATTTTGAGGCATCATCAAAGAATGTGACAGCACCACGGAACTGCAGGTAGGTCAGCCCTGTGCAGCACATAAAGCAGACATGGGTACCTGTTAAATCCAAAGCAATCTGTGTAGTCAAGAAAGACATAAATCACTTAGAAACTGCTGATCCTCAGCCTCCAACCTATGCCTCCTTTGTTATCTGTGGATATCTGAGAGAGGTGTATTCCCAAAGTGCTTTCCAATTTGGGGCATGTGAAGGTGATCATCAAAGCTGAAAGCCCTCCAGCCTGGAAACTACTAGAAACAAGGAAGAGCTGATGATAAAACCCTAGGAAATAAGTCAAAACCGGTATCTCAACACAGGCACAAGAGAAAGGGATCTAGTTTGTACGTCTGGGGCAGGTAATTGTCCAAGTGCAATCTGGAGTCACATCTGTGAAAATCTGTGAGGGAATGAGGAGTAGGTTAGTGACAGAGTAGCATTTAAGCAAGCCCAAAAGGGCCCATTTTTTCTGCCTGAACCTTTCTCATGCACAAGGTGAAGCGTGACTCCTGCATCCCCTGTGGCTGACCCTTGATCCAGGTGCATCATTCAGCCTGCTTGGGCACCCAGGTGAATCTCCATCCCCCATCGTCGTCCCTGCGCACAAAGGCCTGTCCTTGGTGGAAGCTGTGTGTTCTCACATTGCGGTGGGGACTCAGGGACGTTGTGAAGGCCACTTCTGTTTTGTTGGGTGACAAATCACCAGTCAAATAAGGCAGCCCATAGGCTGGGAGGGAGGAAACACTTGGCACTGGTGAGGAGAGGCATGGTGCTGAAGAAAACTGAGGAGGGAAGGGAGAGTCCTCGCTGCATGGATGGGTGCTGCTGCTGGCGGGAGGCCCATGGCTGCAGCTAAACACTGCTGCTGCTCCTTCCCTGTCCTCATAGCCTGTTCCTGCTCCAGGGCTCAGGCAGTACGTGTCTTTTCCAAGGTCTGGGGACAGGGCACTGTAGTTAGCTGAAGCTTCATCAATGGTGTTCACATCTTTTAATCCTAAGGTCTGCAAGACCCAGTTGTCCACAGCAGGGCTGGCTTGCTCTTCACAGGCAGTGAATTCATTGAAGAGGTTCCTTCTAGCTTTGGAAGCATGAGGAGTTTCTTGAGGGACAAAGCAGTAGTCCTCTTTTAATCTCCTCTTGGTACTTTTGAGGAGAGTGCAGGTTTTTTGTCCATGGCCAGACAGTAGTTTCTATTAAAAAAACCCAAAACAACAAGGTGGAGACAGAAGGTTAAAATTTGAATTTCTAGATACCTGAGAGCAAGCTGTTCCTGACCTCAGATGCATAAGATTGTTACCACTTGTCCTTATAAAGATACTTTTTTTTCCACTCTCTGCTTAAACATATGGGTATGACCAACTATTTTGTATCTTTACGGTGTCTGCAACAACCCTGTCCCTGAAAGAGAAGAATGTGACCGTGTCAGTAAGGTCTGAGCTTTGATGGCTTTCCCAGCCCCACACTCCCCTCTGGATCTGTGCCAGCAGTGCTTGGCAGGTGAGCAGGGCATGGGGGGCAAAGTGTCAGCCTGACAAAGAGGGAGGATGCAAAGGTAACTCATGCTGGGACACGGGTGATCCCGACCAGGCAGCGCTCAGAGCAGCAGCCTGAGTGGCACTGCACTCAGCAGTTCACCACGTCTGTCATTACCACAGGACAAGGGCCCTTCAGGCATCCAGGGATGGTCAAAGGAAGGCAAGAAGAGACAAGGAAGCTCCCCACCATGTCATGAATTCACTGCACAGACATGTCCCAGGACAGTTCCACACCAGACCCTTCTCCCCATGACACAGGGGGTGGCCATGGGAGGGAGGACGTCACACTATCAACTCATCAACAGGATGGAAAAGAAAGTCTCCTATGTTCTACAGTCTTTTTTACCTCATGCCCAATCCACAGAGTTGAGCAAATAATCAATAGTTCAGTTTCATGGGCGAGGCTGGAATAGCAAAAAATGTCTTTAAGCTAACAAGAAACAATTTTTTTCTTTATTTTCTTTAAGATAAGAGCAAAGAAATAAAATTTTAAAAAAATCCTTCACACTTAGTTTAACAGAATGTTTCATCCAGCCTTAAATACTTAATTTTGTATTTCACCATTAAAAAAAACCCCACACAGCTTTTTAATTAATAAACTGGAAAAAAAAAATCCTTATCAAAGGGATAATTGACAAAACAGAGACATTCAAAAAATACATATTCAAGTTTGAACATTTTACTGAAAAAAAAAGCATTAGAGGGAATAATTTTACCTTGTCTATATAATCTTAACTTACTTATAGATAACTAATAAATTAAAATTAATTTATTAATTAGCTATAAGTGCTACACTGTCTCCAAAGTCAGAAGCTGATAGGATACCATTCCTGGGGGAAACTGGAAATTTGTGAATTTAAATGTGAGTGTGGATTCCACTGCAGGTTGTCTACACTCTTAGATTTTCCATGTATTTTCTGGCCTGTACCTAATCAACCTGTTCCTTCTGTAGACATCTGTATGACAGCTTTGAACACAATACCTTGGCTTTTTCTTCTAAACACTTAATCAGGGCAGAATTCAGGTATTGTCGGAGGTTATTATTTTCTTCATGTAACCTAGCAAGTTCCTCTTCCTTCTGAAGCAAAGTATCTTGAAGCTGTGGAATAGAGATATTGATGAATAGATGTTGACTCAGTAACTTAATAGCAATTGCCCTATGGTACAAGCTGCTTGGATTTGATGATCTGGGTGTTTGCTTTGTGAGCTCAACACACCTCCTCCAGCCTCTTGTCTCTATAAATCTAAGTGGCATGACTGTTCAGTTTTCCCTTTTGACTTCCTTTAATCTTTAGTGAGTGTTTGATGAGACTGCTCTGAAAAAACCTGCAACCGCAGCATAGTAATAGAAAAGAATTACAGGTAGCCCTGTGAGCAGCCAGAAATGGTCACGGGCATGACAGCAGCTTCAAGATCTCCTCCCGAGCTGCAGTAAATATCCCTTTGCACTCCTCCTTCCCATTTATAGTTGGCTGGTGCAAAAAAGGAGGAGGAGTTGCAAACTAACAATTATGGGGTAGAGTGCAGAAGGAATATGCAGTTGCCATTCTTTATGATACAGCAGCACTCAGTGATCTCTTCAATTCTGACCCTACTGTGCCAGTCCTGGTACATATACAGAGTTAAGCCCTGGTCTCAAAAGCTGAACAGGAATGGCAGACACCTAACACATTTCCATGGGAAATCTGTGTTTACAGATTGATTTTTGCCTCCTGATCATAGCACTGGAGACTTCTTTAGGAGGACAAAGAATCCTCTGCCAAGGCCCACAGGCATCTGCTGAGCACAAGCTCAGTCAAGAACAGACTTAAACGATTGAGGCAGAGCCAAAGAAACAAGTACACTGATATCTGGAACTATGGTTTGATTCCAGGGACCTTTAAGTTAATATCTAAATTGTCATTGACTTCACTGTGTCAAAACATCATTCCAAGTACTTGATCAGAGTCATCAATCTGGAGTTCCATCATCTAAGACAGTTCAGAGTTTCCCTTGTCTGTTGTTGGGATTTACAAAAAAAAAAAAAAAAAAAAAAAAAAAAAAAAAAAAAAAAGGGAAAGATAAGAGAAAATAAAGTAACAAGGAAATTCTGCTGGTCAAAATGGTTGATCCTCCATGTTATTAGGCAATGCTGGTGGAATGGTGGAATCATTTCCCATGAAGATAAACCTGGTGGAATCAGGACACACACTATGTATTATTAGCCAAAAGCATCATCAGAGGCTGAGGGCCCCCCTGTTCATGCCCCGGTTTTCTGTAGTGCCAAGGTAGCTTGCGGAGTATGGTGTAAGAGGGGAGGAATTGAGGGAACCCCACCACAGTTGTTCCAACTTCACAGGAGAACGTGGGGGAGACAAATACTCCAAGCAAGGAACAACAGTTTTCTGTCACTTGCGACATCTGTGCCAGCGAGAGTGAGCCATTAGCCAACCCAGAAGGTGCTATGCGTGATACAAAGTCCGGGAGCCTCGTGGAGTGAACCCGGGGTTGCTGGGGGGCGCGGAGCCTTTACCTGCTTGTTTCTGTAGAGCTGGGAGGACAGCTGGTCTCCCTGCCACGCCGCGTCCTGGGCACCGAGCTGCGGGCTGCAGAACTGCCCTGGGGACCAGAGCGAGGGTTAGCGCGGTTCCGCAGCGCTCCCAGCCCGGCTGCGGGGCCGCGGCCGCTCTCCCCGCCCCGGCTGCAGCTGAGCGCACTCACCCGGCAGCCGAGCCCCCCGCCGGCCCTGGCTGTGCGGCGGCTCCGCGGCGCAGACGGCGGCCCAGGTCTCCTTGGAAACACCGGCGGGGGCGGACCAGGGGCAGGTGCAAGCCGAGCCCCCGGCGAAGTCCGGCTCCGGGCACGGCCGGCCGGCACTCTGCGGAGGGAAGCGGCCGGNCCGCGGCTGTCCCGGCTGGGCTGTGCTCAGGTGCAGCCGCGGGGCAGCCCTGCCGCCCTGCCAGGCGCCGCCGGCCCCCGAGGCAGCGCCCAGCCCTGACCCGGTGCCCGCTCCCCGCTTTCCCGGTGGCACCGCTCCGTGCGCCCAGCGCGGGCAATGCCGCCCCGCCAGCGCCCCGCAGCACTCGGGCTCCGAGCACTGCTGTGCCAGGGAAGTGGCTGAGTTTCCCGCAAACCCTTGGGAAATAAGACGGTCCTGAGTGGGTTTAAGGTGAAGGGAGGTCCCAGGCTGTCCTTGGCTAGACCGTTCGTGCCACCTTGGGTGTTTGATGCAGCTCTAAAGCAGCAGCACAGAGCGAGCAGTCACCTCCTGGCTGCTCGCACTCTCTTCTGCCCCTGCAGTTCTGCAGGAGCCCCAGACCGCAAAGCCTGGGGTTGTCTCTGGATTCACCCTTTCTCCCTCCTCCAAATAAGCCCCATCTGCAGCAGCTCTAAATCTCTGCAAGGAAGGCAACGGCAGAGTTTGGAGCCTCAGTCAGGGAGTTAGCCCACCCATGGGAAGGCACAGCAGCAGAGACTGCTCTTGCAGGTAGAGGAGAGCTTTCTTTCTTTCCCATCTTAAGAGGGCACAAAATCTATTGCACCCCCCTAGGGAGAGACCAGCTTCTCCTCCTCAGCCTCGAGGTCGAGAGAAATGCAAAGAGCACTTACCATATTAGTGGCAGAATGAAATGCAGGTCTTGGGAGCACGTTTGTGTTAAAGCCCCAGAGAGGTTTAAATGGCTCTGAAGGAGGGGGAGAGGGGGGAGACCGGGGAGGCGAGTTTAATCTAAAGGAGCTCCCAGTGACGCCTCAGAGCTCTCCTGAAACCCAGCAATCTGATTTGGTGTAAAGCTGTCAAACTTGTGACGTGAATAAACAGCAAACTTGCTGAAATCAAAGTCATTCTGGTCCCACAAATCAACACAAGGAAGGAGGGAAAAGAAAAGGAGGGAGAAGGGAAAAAAAACCATCCACACAGTTCAGGGCAGCAGTGAACTGGTGTGTCTGAGTTTCACTCCAGGAAATGAACAGGCGTCCAGGGAAGCATCCCACATGTTCAAAATAAGGCTGCTGGTGTTGCTGGTGAGTTTTTTGTGGTGTTTTTTTTTTTTTTTTTTAAATTTGTTTTGTTTTGTTTTCAAGCCTTGTTTGCAGCTGTAAAATCCAGCAGGAAGAAACAAATTTGTCCAACCTGCCTGGCTAACAGAGAGGCTTTTGCCTGGTTTCTCAGAGGTGTGTAGAAGCAAATACGATTCAGAGCATTTCTGTGGGCAGTTCTGAGGAAGGAAGTGTAGGTTTCAGGACAACACAGCCTGCAGTGACAAGCTCCTGCAAATGTTGGAAATGTTTTCTGTCAAGTCCCAGGCTTCCAGAAGATCTCAGGTTATAAATGTGGCAGTGGTAAAAGATTATGTATCATAAAGGATTTACTATCATAACGTTGCAAAAGCTATGCCACAGGTGTGGGAAAGGCAGAGATTGTCTCTATATAGCCACTTCTGATTTATATCAGTTTTACATAGCAATCAAAATCCAGGGATAAGCTTTAGTTTGTCCGGGGAGGGGGGGAAATCAAGGCAAAAATCTTCACTGAGGGTCTGTCTTTGACCAGCATAGGGGATGGTGAGAATAAAGCCAACAGCAGAGCAGTTGTCCTGCCAGCATCCTGCTCCCTGCCATGGCAAGGCTGTTGTTCCAGGTGGTATCCCGAGCTGTCTGCAGCCAGCGAGGATGAGGCTGGGCTGGGGGCAGGCCGTGCTGGCACATGGCATGGTCTGTCATTTCTCCCCTCCAGGAGGCTCAGGGCTATCCCCCCATGAGCAAGGCTCAGGGACAAACCAAGAGGGCAATTTCCCTTCCATTATTTTATTACTGGCTATTCTCCTAGGTTGCTGCCCAGATAAACTTTTGGCAGCTCTACCAAATTAACCCACTGCCATCTCTTGCCTTTATGTTTTTTCTAACAGAAGCGTTTTAAAATAGCCTCGCACTCTCAGCCTACAGTGCCTGGAGTCACCCTTTAGTTTTCTTAACCCTCAGCATCGCACATTTACAGCTGACAACTGCTGTGACGACCCACTCCCTTCAGATGCCAGCCCCTCCTGCATGGCCGTGTCATCTGCTGGCTACCAAGGAACAGAAGCTGTGTGCCAGACGCCCAACACGCGCCAAGGCCCAGCGCAGCTCCCCGGCCGGCTCTGGCCCCGCTGCCCGCTGCTGAGCTGCCGCAGGGCGCTGTGGCACTGCCGGCTGCCTCACACCGGGGACACCGCAGCTAAGCCCCGCTGCGCTGGTAGGAAAGGGCCCGGGGGGGCTGGTAAAGCCGGGAGAAGAGAGGTGCTGGAGCAGCCCTGAGCACCCGCAGCAGCCCCGTGCGAGCCGCCAACGCCCCGCGGGTCCCGCCCGGCCCCTCCAGAGCCTCCGGGTCCCGCAGCGCCGGCCTGGGGCCGCCCGGGCCGCGGCCATGTTGGGGCTGCCCAAGATGGCGTCATCAGCCCGCGCCGCCCCCGCTCGCGGCGATGGTGGCGGGGGGGGGCGCGGTGGCGCCCTGG